>CM038215.1:285746033-286346033 GCA_021442155.1 Cymbidium sinense
ACTTGTTTATGACTCGAGCTCCAACTCGATGGCTCATAGTTAAGCTTGACTCACTTACACTCCAAGATGGGAGAGAGCCACAAAGGCAAAAAAAAAAAAAGGAATATGCTTGTTTTACTTGCACACAAAAAAAAAACAAAAAAAAAATCAAAATCAAATTTTTTTTATGACCGATGGAAGAAATTGAGGAATTATAATGCATTATCTACCAATATGTGAGATATATGTAATTTCAAACAATACAAGGGAGGTATTTTTTTTTTCTAAAGAAAGAAAATTATAATTTATCATTGTTATGGAATATAGATTATATGAACATCCGAATTAGCCGATAACACAATAAATAGAGCTCGTCCAATATATAAGATAATTTTTTTAACATAAAAAATAAAAAAATTATGAGGCACAGTCCACTTGAAATATTTTTATTAGTATAAATCATAGATTGCCATAATTTTGCCTCCTTAATGTTGAAGAAGGTTGTATTACAATTAATGGATATCACTGGCATATGGTGCTTTAAGTTGATGTAGAAATGAAAGTCAATAATTGATGAAGAGTGTTAATTGATGGAAGATGACTAGCGATTGCTAGTGATGGAATCATAAGTTAGGTGATAGCATGCAACAAGCATTAGGCTTGAGAGCTAGAAACATATAGCATTCATTAGTGGACATTAAAAGATGGGTATATTAATACAATTAGTTTCAATGTTAGTTGATCATACAATGAGTAATGGATGTCATTAGAAGCTTTGAGGATGTCAAAAGATGGTCTATCGCTAGCATCAAATAATAAGCAATAACAAACTTCAAAAAAAGTTAGTGTCGATCTGATGAATGCTCATTCAATAGCTATGTGGGGAAGGCTATTAGCATGATCATTCTCCTATTAATAAAAAAGAATATGTAACTAAAGAGGCAAAGAAAATAATTGGATATATATAAGATTGGAGATTTCAAATGGGTGTCATATGTAAAAATAACACCTATTTATAAATTTGGGAGATATTTTAACCTTTGTACTAATATTTACCGATTCAATGACATGGCTTAAATGGTCAATATTGTTTCATCTTTTGTTAAAAGTGATGAGAATCCTGCACTCCTAAGTTGGCTTGTTAGGTCGTTCGATGCCAAATTCCTGTCAAGTGACTTACTAATTACTAGTTTTAGTGGTTCATGTCGGCTTCTAGTAGTGATTGCTTTGATCAACGAGCTTATGGTGCTACTTCTGATGTTTTTGATGCCATAAGTTCAAGGAACTTGAATCCATCTGTGATAATTTTGAGAATGTGCAAGTGCTAATTTTATCATCACTAAAAATTTTCAATAATGGGAGGCAATCTTATTGTGAAATATTTCTTATCGATAATAACAAATTGATGTAATTGATGTCACATATATCGGAGGCCTATAAGAGTAAAGAGTTGTAGTAATTCCAATAATTTTTTTTTGCTGTCAAAAAAATATTATAGAACTTTATTTACTTTTGTGTGGAATGTATGAATGTATGTCTCTCCACAAGAAATCCAATAATTCTTTGAAGCTTTCAACTTAAGTTTTGGGCCACTAGAGAATGGTGGAGTAACTCAAACATTTTCAAAACAAAAATGTTCATCTCTTCCACATGCAATCCAATGTTGAAAATATCTCATAATTCTATCACATGTAGAGATTACAAGAACGTCAAGAATATTTTGTTTCTAGATTCTCTTTAAATTAATAACTACTTATAGTACTATTTATATGATTTTGATCCTTAGGCTTGACAATAGGGAGGTCAAAAAAGTTCATTGTTCACAAGTACTCATATTTTATTTATTCATTGAGCAAATTGAACACAAATAAATATTTTGAGCTTGATTTTTAGATAAGTTGAACAAGACCAGATCTTCGCTTGATCGTGTTTAGCTGGTTATTAGTTATATATATATATATATATATAGATGAATTTTTTTCTCCAAAAAGCTGGCTAACTTTTCTTTATTTTGGTAAAGTAAGAACAAAAGAATAGGAAGGATTAGAAGCACAAAGATGTTGCCCTTTCTCTTTAGTCCCATATTATTTGGACATCAAGCTTATACTGTTTAAATTGATGTTAAACCAATCCATGTAAGATATATGTTGAGAGTTTGGAGGTTTTTACAATTGAAATTGATGAATAGAATTTTTAAAATCCCCTTTTACAGATGGTTAGATAATAATCTTAAATTTTAAGCTCGATAAAGCTCATGTTTGACTTAAATTTTAACAAGTAGAATAAGAACACATAACTAATGAATAATTTTAAATAGAGGTTGAACATAAACAAATCAAATTTTAGAAAAATCCTAAAAATATGAACAAACTCTTAGCTCGCTCAAGCTCAGTTCTTTTACGGCCTTGCTTGACAAGTATCCAGTTGAAAGGGTATTTTGAAGATGATCTTAGCATTGTTGATTTGCCACTTAGCATTGACTTCATGTGTTTTTTTCTTAGTTTAGTTATGTTATGCTGTGAACAATGACATGCAACAAAATTCAATAAGTTAAATTATTCATAGGTCCTAATGATTTATCTTTTTTATATTATTATTTGATGTGTATAAAGGGAATAAGATAGTGCAAATGTATTTTAAAGCATAAATTACATTGGTGTTTGGTTCTAATATAATTAATAAGTAAATTTATCTAAAAATGTGAATAAATGTAATTCTTTTCATTGATTATTATTTTTTTTTTGTCCTGCATGGACTTGACAAAACATCTGGTTAAAAGTCAAAGTTATAGCACTTAAAGTTTCTTACACCATGCATGACCTATCTTATCTTTAATGCAACTTTTTGAAGTATTTTTTTATATTTTAAGTGATTTAAAATAGATCTTTTAATTGAAAATTATTAAAAAATCATTGAAATCTTTATTATATCTTTATAGCTATTGAATGATAAATAAAATTTTGAAATACTTCTGTGATAGTAGTTATATTAATTTGATAATTAAATAAAAAAAATTAAATCGATGTTATAATTCTTATATTTTAAAATTTTATAAAGTTGAATATATATATATATATATATATATATATATATATATATATATATAATATTATGATTTAATATTAAATTTATAAATGATCATTTATTGACATGAAATACTAATATTTAAAGCCAATTACATGCAATGGTTAATAATTAAACAATATAGCTCTCTTTTTAAAAAAATTTGTATGTTTTTTTTCAGTTTTTATATAGAATTTAAAAAATAATAATAATGTTTTAGATATCTTGAATTGATTTTGAGTCTATTTAAAGTTAAACGCGACTTTGAATTGGACTGAAGTTCTAAACTTTAGGGTTTGATCTAAATCCAACTTGTCTTCTATAAATGTTGCTATCATGGAGTTGTGGTTTTTAAATATTTAATTCCTTTAGCTTTAAGCTTCAAATATCTCCAATGGACCTTTGAAGGGAATCATTTTGTTCTTGAAATTACTAGAATCTTATCTATTATCTTTTTTCTGTTTTACTCCATATGTAAGGGAGTATATATATATATATATATATATATATATATATATATATATATATATATATATATATATATATATATATATATATATATATATATATATATATATGATTATAATCAAATTTTAATGTGATTAAACGTATACTTTCATTCATGCATTTTTCTTTTCAAATTATGATTAAAAATATATTTTAAATTAGTCATCATTTTTTTAAAAAAAAATGCTTATTAATTACAAGACTGAAAATTTAGAATAAAATTTTTATTTGGTATAATTATGATTAAAAAGTCATCTTTATTCACAAATCTTTTTAGCCACATGCTAGACAAGTATTTTTTTTTATTCAATCACATTTTTAAGTGATTGATATAAATTTAAATAGGAAGATTTACATATATATCATATAATTTTTATGTATTTATATATCTAATATTTAATGTTAGATATTTATTTATCTAATATTTTTTATACTTAAAAAGATGTATTTTATAGTGATGATATTTTTGATGTGATATTAAAATTATGATATTTTATATGTAAAAATTAAAATTTAAATGTTAGAAATGTAAATACGTAAGAATTGTGAAGTATGTAAATATCTGTTTAAATTCGCAATATCTGCTTCACTTTCTTATATTCGATGGCACTAACAATCATTCAAGCCAGAAGAAGATAAGAAGGCGGTGCAGCTTTCGGCCATCTTCTTTGTCTTGTTTTCTTTACAGTAATTATAAGAAAGGCTTCTTCCTTTACCTGCTCACTTAGCGTAAGCAGAAAACACGAGTAGTTTTGCTATGGAGATAGAGAGTGATCAGAGCCAGAATTCGAAGGCGGAGGGAGGGAAGAGGACTGTGGAAGGGAATTCAACTGGAAAGGCTGTGGTGAATTTGTACTCTGGAGCTGTAGCTCAGAGGATGTTATTTGGAGCTTTTTCGCGGCGATCGGACGGAAGGAAGAGTGGAGGGAGAGATGCGAAGCAGGTTCCAAGCAGGCTTAGTAAGGTCTCGTTGGCAAAGAATAGCAGTTAGTTTCATGAGTATGCTTCTATATGCTATCTGCCTGTTTCAGTGATTAAGAATTTTATTTAACTTTTTTTGTTTTATTTTGAGACGTTTGAATTTTTCTTTTCTCAATTTTATATATATAATGCATATGTAAAGTGCAGAATTTTTTTGCTAAAATTTTAAATTAAGCACATTTTAAATTATAATTAATGAAATAAGCATTAAAAAATTAAAATAAATTGTCCGTAGCTTGCACAGTTAGAGCGAGTCGCCTCCAGAATAATTATTTTTTAAAAAAATTATGGACCAGCCGTGGTATTTTGGCTGTATCGGAGTCGTCCGTAATAGGAATTGACCGAGCTTGGTATCGTTGGAATCGGCACAAAATTCCCCACGACTTTCATGTTGATCAAAAAAGGGGATTGTCGCCTTCATAGCGATTATCAATCGCGAAAAATGTGCGGCACAGTTTGAAAAATGCGACTAGCCTTGGTATTTTGGCCATACCGGAGTCGTCCGTTGTCAGAATTGAGCGAGCTTGGTATCGTTAGAATTGGCACAAAATTCCCCACGACTTTTATGTTGACCAAAAAAGACGATTGTGGCTCCTTGCATAGCAGTTTTCACCAATGCGCGAAAAATCTGCGACGCTTTTGAATATTAAACCGCGGTATTTTATACCAGTCGTCCATTGCGAATTTAGTGAGCTTAGTATCATTAGAATCGGCACAAAATTTTCTAAGACTTTCATGTTGACCGAAAAAGGCGATTGTCCCATTTGCGGTTTTTAATCGCGAAAAATCTGCGGTGCAATTTTGAATAGTGCGACCAGCTGCGGTATTTTGGCCGTCGTCCGTTGTCAGAATTGAGCGAGCTTGGTATCGTTGGAATCGACACAAAATTTCCCATGACTTTTATGTTGACCAAAAAAGGCGATTGTGGCTCCTTGAATAGAAGATTTTGCCAATTCACGAATAGTGCAACCAACCGCAGTATTTTGGTCATCATGCAGTTGTCCGTTGTCAGAATTTAGCGAGCTTAGTATCGTTGGAATCGGCATAAAATTCCCCATGACTTTCATGTTGACTCAGAGATGCGATTTTGGACCGTTGTACAGCGGTTTTTGTGGATATGGGTGGATTCAAAATAACAATAGCAAATAGATTTACTTAGCATGTGAAATTTGACAGTTGAAGACATTAACAAAAAATAATAGATGTGGCAATCTCATTACAAAGTTTGCTTATTGAAACATCTACTCAGCATGACAAATTCGTAGCTCTTGTCTACTTCTCTAAAATTTCTAAATTTGACAGTTCAATACCAACAAGATATCTCTGATATTCCGCAGGCCAAAATGCAAATTACTCAGAATGGAAATATATAACATATAAAAAGAGTCTTGATATACAGTGTACATAGAAAATATATAATATTGAGAAAATATTGTACATAAAGCTACCAGATGATCTACAACTAAAGACGACGAGTGAGGACATCTAACGATGGCGATGTCTGCGTGGTGGAAGTGTGTCACTCCCTGGTATCTTGGCGGTGGTTGCCGGATGGTCTCGCAAATGGTCATCGATCGCGCTTCATCCTCGGCTGTCTGCTATGGATCACCGAGGGGTGCAACATCGGGTATCTCCTGTGATGGTCCTGGCTGGAAGGGGACAGTGGGGTACACTCCATGCAAATGCAGCATATAGACTGGTGGGTGAGGATACATGGGAGGGTCTGCTGCCTGCCATGACTGAAATGGACTGAACATGGCTTCCTGATATGAGTACGGAGCTGGTGTGCCAAATGGGTAACTGTATGGACCGACATCTGGTATAGACAATGGACCTGCATCAAATCCTACAGTATGTGGGCTGAGAAGACGAAGGTGTTGCAGAAGAACTACTGGCTTCATCTGTATCCCTGTACCTGTTATCTGATATGTGCATATTCTTACGTAGTTCCCTGCATAACTCCTCATAAGTGTTGATTGAATGCTGAAAATCAGTGTCATGGTCTCTCCCAAAATAAGGTTGAAAAATATCTTGTGTGTCCAAGATATGTTCTCGCTATAAAGACAAGTATGTAATTCACTACTCATTACGATAAATATTTGTTTAACATATAGTTTTTTTAGTGCTTGCCATCGGTCTCTCCGAGCTCGTGGATAGTGGTGGAGGAGGTAAGCCCTCGGCATGTACAAGGAAGCCCATGAGATACCACCTCGTATGCTAACTAGTCAGCGAGGTGTAACATCATCCACGACAATAATTGAATCATGTCTGGCCTCCTACTATAATATATAAACCTGGTGATAATCAACCCAGTCAACATCAGCCTTCCCGCGACCATCGACTTGTTGAAATGAAGGATCTATAGGTGTCACGTCCACTCTAGGTGACAGACCAAACTGTCTAAGCACACGATCTGGGAGGTACCACTCAATTCTTTTCTAGCTGATCAAAGGTACCCTAGCGAGCCAAATAGCTTGTCCAGCCAAGCAGACAGCAGCTACTCTCGTGCGTACCTGCTATTCATATGGCTCTCATATCACTTACAACATGAAAGAAAAATTGAATATCATACATAGGATTGTAGAGGTGAACATATGAAAAAATTATGCTCTTAGTCATACCTGACTCTGTAGTAGCCCATCAAGCTCATCTCTATACACTCTAACATGGGTAGGTGTCATCTCTCGTAGGTAACCCTCATTCCACCTACAATGCGCTTAACCCAACCAACTCGGAAGGGTAAGTAATGTGAGTGGCCCAACATGTACATGCTCCCACGACCAAACTTGAAGTAGGTGCAGACATCCTGCCATGTTGGTCCGCTTTGGCCTTGTGACCTCATTCAACTCCATGTACAAGTGTGCTAACACAGCTGCTCCAATGGAGTACCTGTTGAACAAGCTCAAATCATCCAGTAGTGGTAAGTACAACAAATGTACCTCAGACCCGGACATATCTGACAGAAGGAAGCAGCCAATGGTGAACAAAATGTAAGCTCTAAGGTGCATCAGAAAGTCAACATCCGGTAGATCCAAGTATGAATCCCTATAAAATATCCACTGCAACCAACGTAAAGGTAAGCAGGTCCGTGCATGCGCCTACCCCATACGAAATGTGGATGTAACATGTGGTTGTATTGGATCATGGTATATCACATCGGGCTCTCGATGTCTCCTGATGAGCTCATCACAACAATCAGGCCAGGATAGCCATCGTCTCCCCTCCCCAATCACTATAGGTCCAATAATAGGAGGCCCATCAATCCGTACTCTAGAATCATGCCCGTCACGCAGCATGCGTCATCTCAAGCTGCGAAATGAAAAGTGTTTGTCTGTGGTGACCAGTGCTCAACTAAAGTTATAAGTAGGTGGTGATCAAGCCTGATATATTGCAGTTGTGAAATGCGGTCTAAGCCAGCATCGCGCAGTCCATCCATAAATGCAGTGCGTTCACCACTCTTGAACATCATTAGGTGTGGCCGCGCAGAACTCGCTACACAATATGAATTGATGATTTTATCAAAAAGGCATTTAGTGTAGGGTAGCTTTGACAGATAATAAAACTTACCGGATCACGGGTGCCGCGACCACATTATGCGCCATGCGATGCTTTGGGGTGTACCTCTGGCAGTGCGGGCTCGTAACTAGAGGCTCTCGGTATATCGCGTGCATCTCCTCCTTCCTCAGATGTCATTTCACCTGTCTAGCAAATAACTTCTGAAAGTGCATGTCAACACCAAAAACAAAAACTATCAGAAGTACAGTGCAATGGTGTGGACAGGAACATAAAATAATAGGAGTAAACATAGTCTAGGCATACACACAAGTAAACTATTCATGCACACAGTAACGAGGTCCCACATACACAGGTATAACAAATACATGTTTGCGAAGGCATACAACTAAAAAAAAAATAGCACGCTAATAATGTATATACATTAACATTATAAGAACGACCAACTTTAGCAACAACATAGAAAACTACGGTAGGCATGCACATAAGTAAATTGTTCCACACGAGGTCCTACATACATAGTACAATAAATATATGTCTACGGAGGCATACAACTGAAAAAAATAGCCCGCTAATAATGTATAGCTACTACTTACATTAACCAGCGAAGAACAACCAACTTATAGCAACAATATAAATAAAACTACAGTCTAGGCATGCACATAAGTAAACTATTAACGAGGTCCTACATACACAGGTACAACAAATACATGTCTACGGAGGCATACAACTAAAAAAAATAGTCAAAAGAACTACGCATTACCGACCAAGAAAAACACACCTTACACTAGAAATAATGTATAGTAAATTACATCAACAATAAACATACATGAGTAACAACAGTATTGAGAAAACTACATTGCATACATACATAGTAACAAGAACTAACATCTTCTAGCAACATAAGTAAGACAAAATAACAGTCTACCGCAACCACACTAAGTCCTATGTAGACAATTTTGTGGACAAGTGGCTCTGTTATGCCCAGCATTTTTGCATAGTCCACATATTCTATTACTTCGCTGCACATTCTCATCCATTGTGTTGGTATATCTTCGTGTCCTAGGCCTGCCAGTTCGCCTTCTGATATTTGGTGGTGCTAGTTTAATCAAATGACAATCCAACAAATATGATAGTCAGTCAATGCGATCGGGAATGACATGGGCGAGCCGTGCGTCGCGTGATGCGATTGCGGTGTAAATGAGATGCATCTTGTGAATGACTCAAATGATATTGTCCTAACACAGCAATAACATGCTAACATGGAATGTGAAGTAATTAGGGCTGCCTGCATGTACAATTATAACTATCTTGTTCTTGTAGTTCAACCTTAAATGACATTGAGGACATACTAAACACCTGAAATTCATTTAAATTTATTCTTGTGGACTCTAGGCATCTCCTAGTTTCATGCTCATTCTGTTGCAGCACCTTGACACACGGTGTAAATATCGAATCACTCTATCTGATCATATCAGAAGCTATCTCAAGGCATTTGGTGAAAAATGATACAAGATTATAATAAATTGATGTAATTAGAGCTTATATCAGCAAATCACGTGCCCTCTTCAGCACACCATTGAAACACTCTGATGCGTTAGTGGTCATTGTGCCATAACGATATCTGTCATCATTACTCAATGACCACTTCGCCACATCTCTTGCAAGCAGCCACTCAGCAGCCTCTACTTTGATATTCCTGATGTCTGTAATGTAATGTGTGAAAGTGTGAGTGTCAGTTGTATTACCTACCATGTACATCTTCTGACACACAAACTCAGCATCAAAAATTCTCATAGTTATGCATGCCTTCTTGAAATTCTCTCTAAGATGGTGTAAGTAGTGGCGGTGTTTAGCCCAAGAAAAAAATTTGTGGCATCAACGTACTAAGGTTGCATGTCGATCAGAGATAATGCATAAATTAGGCTGAGTACATATAAGCGGAATCAAGTTCTGTAATGCCCTAATAAACTAAGTCTAGGACTCATTGCACTCTGCTTCAACTATTATAAATGCTAGAGGATACAAGCCATTATTTGCATCAATACCAACTGCAGTAAGAAGAATTCCTCTGTACTTTCTTAAGAGAAATGTACTATCAAGACTCAGAACTGGTCTGCAAAATTGCCAACCGACTATAGATGGCCCAAATGACCAGAATATGCACTGAAAATGGCCAGATTCACTTGACTAAATGCAGTACACTATGCCAGGCATAACTACACATACAATAGCCATGAAGTGATCCAGTGAACGGTATGACTCTTCCCAACTGCCAAAAATAGCATGTATGGCCTTTCTACGTGCATCTCAAGCTTTCATATAAAACACCCTAATGTTAAATTTTGATTCCATACGACCAATAATTTTCTCGGGCTTCAAATCCAACTGGTATCTAATGACAGGTTGTATGTAGTAGCTGATACACTGTGAGATGCACTGTTTGTGTCCGGTACTTAATATCTAATAAAACATGTGTGTGGGGTTGTCATACTAGATATCCTTCAGGCACCACCAAGCCTCTTGGTCACCCGAGCATGTAGACGTCATATGCACAGCCTACTGGAATGACTGTTATGTATGCAAAGTATAGTGAACCTCATCTTGTTAGAGTCACATGTTATATATTCCACGTTATTTATTATAGACCAACCCTGAACAGTAAATTTAAGGTGTCTTTTGTCATGGAAATGCATCCCCTCATTTAAGTCTGCCGAAATGAAATTCTCTTCTAGAAAAATAGAAACTGTTGAAAGGTCATCGAAGTTCAGTTGTTCATCTCATTCTTATGTTGTCTGGCAAGCCTGAATATAATCATTGCTACTGAACATGTGGTCATTGGCACTGTTTGTTTTGTTACAGTAATCTCTTAGCAAATGATCGTTCCCAGAGTCTGGACATTATTCTTCTCCAATGTCACCTTCACTATCAGCTATGTCAGAACTCATTGCGCTAGGCATTATTTCGTAGCCCTCATCTTCAGTCGGTAAAGGTGCTACATGATCGCCATGGTATTCACCCATACTAGTAGAAGTCGAGGCAATATGATGAACATGAATAGAGATGCGGTAACATCTCTCTCATCAGTGATGCACATTATAATGTAGTGTATAAGATTAAAATAGAAAAGATTAATTAGATAATGACTTCGATGTACGTACCTACAAAACCTTCATTGAGGTCGGTCTGATATGGTTCCTATGATAGTATAGTGTTATGGACAGCTTCAATTGGATGAAATTCAACTCCAGTGAAATTATGAACTTCGCTATCATATGTTTATTTCAACTCAATTTTGACGTATACAATTACAGGTTGTATACTTGCTGCATTAATGACTGACTCACATACTTCATCGTCATTTAATGGAGTAGCAATGAAACTGGCACCAATAGGAAATCTACATATGAGATTATTTCAAAAATGTGTCAAATCAACTTCAATGACCTCATGATTCGATTCTGTATGCTTGTAAAATCAGTCCGTCGTGAAACTTGTATAGGGCAATTTTTTCCACCAGTGTACGTATGGAAGAAATCGTCACTAACACTGAGCAAGCCGCCGTAATATAATACTAAACAAACTGTGTCTGAACTCATATTTGAATCTAAAAATATGTATTGGAGAAGAATGCTAAATAGCACACATGTTTAAATCAATCAGATTCATAAGAACTATATGGATCGCACTAGGACTCAATTTATGTTAAAGTAAAAACAACCAAAATGAATACCACCTAGAATTTCAAACCCCAAATCTTATTTTCCATTTTTGACATATAATCAATTTATTCACAACATAAACACATTCCTAAACATACATATCCAACAATACATTCATAAACCCTAAAATATAATTATACTCCAACAAAGTTACTTACTGCCAATAACTAATTATAATAACTGATGTAACTACTAATTCTCTTAATCATCCATGAGCACAAAACAACACACGATACCTAAACATACAATCATATTCAATATTTAAAACACAAAAATAGTTACTTAAAATACACATAAAACACACATAAATACACATAAAATCATACTTCGCAAAATAATCATTTCCCCAAAAAAATCAGGTGTCAAATGTACATTTTCTTTGGAAAATGTGTTCCTCATTTATTTGAAAATTTTATATTTTCCCTAAAATACCAAATCCAACAACACATCCCTAAAACTAAAACTTACATTTCTTTGCAAAATTTACATTTCTCCTAAATTATCAAATGTACATTTCAAAATCTAAAAGCGTGTTCCTCATTTTTTTGCAAAATTTATTGTTTTCCTAAAATATCAAATCCAACAACAAATGCCTAAACCCTAAAACTAGCTAATCACATAATAAACTAAGTAATCAAATGTTAGAGCACATAAAATCAACATTTTAATAACATGATAAAACACTCCAAACTTAAATAAAAAGGAGTTCCAAAAAATGCCTAAAAAAATCTTTTCAAAAAAACTTAAATCCACTCCAAACTTTGCATAAACCATAACACAAGCTAATCACATAATACACTAAGTAATAATATGATAAAACACAAAAAAATCAACATTATATTTGCATGTTTTTTACTTTAAAAAAAAAAAGATATCCAAAGAATACTAAAAAATACCTCAAAATAGTCCACCAGGAATGGGTTTTAGGAGAGGCGCGGCTGTGAGGGCTTTGCCCGGCGATTTCGTGGGCAAAGGGGCGGCGGGGTGGCGTCTCAAATAAGGGCTTCGGCGGAGGAGAAAAATCGAGATCGGGCTCTGTCGATCTCAGTTCAGCTTTTTTTAAAAAAAGTATTTTAAGCCGTCGGTTTAGCAGGCGGCGGATTAATCTCTGGCCGATGCAGAAAACAGATGTGTCTAGTTTCAAAAAAAAAATTTAATGCCTATTTCACTAATTATAGTTTAAAGCGCGCTTAATTTAAAATTTTAGCCTTTTTATTTAAAGCTTAAGCTATCAACTAATAGATTAATTAAAAAAATAATCTAGCTTAGGTTGATTTGAATAAGAATATATATATGTATATATATATATATATATATATATATATATATAAACGATGTAATTTAATAATTTAAAATAAGATGACTGATGTTTAATATTGAGCTTACGAGAATCTTCTACATGATACATGATGATTGTGAAATAAAGTGACATGTTGAGTACGTTTGAGGCTGACATTTTTTGTGGTGAATTAATGAATGTAGAAAATATGATATTATGAAACTTTTGGTCTGCTAAAACATATGCAACAAATGATGAAGAAAGGAGGTGTAGTCCATGAACAGGCACCAAATTCTCATAGAATTGTAGTCGACTAAATAAGAACTCTCTCTCTCTCTCTCTCTCTCTCTCTCTCGTTAATCATAAGAATCACCCTGATTGATCTTTCTTTAGAATATTTAAAGGAGTGAAATCAGGGTGGAAGTAGCCTTTGCTAAATTTACATCTTCGGATAAAATTAAAGAATAAAAATAATTTTTATGAGTTGGGGATGCGGGGCAGGAGGCAAATGCATGAAAGGAATTTTTGAAGCATCTTTGAACAAAATGTATTTTTTATAGGCATAATGTGATTATTCTGAGAGAAAATAAGTAAGCTAGACAAAATATATTGAATATATAATCTTGATAAATTAATATATTCAACAAGGGTTAGGTAACTTTTTAAATTTTTTTCTTAATATCAATGAAAAATAGATTTGAGAATATAAGTGAAATTATAAAGCTCAATGGCAATTTTAGATAATTTTTTCTTAATATCAATGAAATTATAAGTGAGATTTTTAAGTAATTATAAGTGAAATTATAAAGCTTAGATAATTTTTTAAGTGAAATTATAAATGAAATTTTAGGTACTTGTTTCTTAATATCAATGAAAAATTCGACTACCTCATATAAGTGAAATTATAAAGCTCAGGAGGCAATTGTCCCCCCTAGTTGTACTTGGTTCTGCCCCTGAGTGAAATACAACACATGTAAGGCTAATGAAATACAACACATGTAAGGCAAATGACAAATTTAACTACCTCATATAAGTGAAATTATAGTTCATTCTGTAAGGCAATATTATTTAAAAAAAGACAATATTATGACAAATTAATTTTAAATATTTTGACTGTTTTTAAAAATAATTATAACTATCAAATATATTTTATTTTAAAACAAAAGTGTGTGTAAATAAAATAAAATATAAAAATAAAACTAAAATCAAAAATAAAATTGATCCTAAACAACCCTTTAGTTATTTTGTAAATAAAACTTGTTCACAAGTGTATGAATTACATAAAATTAGTCTTAGTCTTTATAAGTGTCTATGCAGTATGCTTAAATTCAATTATTATTTTTTTGAATACATGTATATTGCACAAAACTTCATGTGTGTTTCGCACAAATTCAATTAATAATAATATATCATGTTATATAAAATTAAGATATTTACATATCTATGTACATTATTAAATTTATTTAAATTGAACAATAATACATATACATAAGTGTGTAAAGCTTATAATAAGAGTCTTAAAACTTGTATAGATATACACAATACTAAAAAATATTTAGTTTGCAAAATAAAATTTATACAATTTTAAATAATTTATTTTACAATATAAAACCTGTAAAATAGTGTGTTTAACGAAATATAATATTCTCATGCACACATTCATAAATACTTCAATAAAATATCATGATTATATACATTGATATTTTTGGATATCCACAACTTTTCTTTCATGCAAAAAAATAAATTATGATAATTATATATAAAACCTTAAAAAAAAACTAAAAGCCTCATAATATACAATTCCATGTGTATACTAGTGTCTACTGATTAAATCTATAATTATAAAATGACAACATATATAAAACTCTTATAAACTAAGGATGGGGACGATGAATAGACTTGTGATGATAAGAACTACATTTTGATGAAAGATAGTATGAATAAAAATCATGGAGAAGAGTTAGTTTTCATAAACAATAAAATGAAGTGTCATGGCATTGCAAAATTTGAATAATTCTTCAATTTGATCAATGAGAAAGATAAATAATTAGGGGTTTCTTTGGGACAGCTACAACTGTATGAAAAAATAATGGTAGAGGTACTACAGAAGAAACTGCGATTGGTATATAATTTTTTTTATTTTACAAAAATTAACCACAACTTTCTGATCATCGCCGCAAGTAGTCAAATTAAGTTAAAAAATGTAATTTTTTCACCACAAATTTTATAAAATATTGTTAAAACTTTGTCCAAATATAATACTCAAACGATATTGTGATGCAGTGCAGCATCGCATCACAGTACCATCGCTTCCGCCAAACGGCCCTTAGATCTCAATTTTCTTCCTCAATGTCTTCTGCTATAGCCGGTTTATGAAGAAGAAATTAAGTTTTCGACTAAGGGTTTCTTTGGAAAAGTTATAGCTTTTTTAAAAACTAGTTGTAAAGCTGATGTCAAGAAAATAATTTTTGAAAAACTAATGTGTTATATATATATATATATATATATATATATATATATATATATATATATATATATATATATATATATATATATATATATATATATATATATATATATATATATATATATATGTTGCGTCAAAAATGGTAAGTGAAAGTTCTTAGCTTGTGAAGTCAAAGCATAAAATTAATTAAAAAATGACAAGAGCACTTTTTTTTTAATAAAACCTAAAAAGAAAAAAACCACATAATAAAAGCTTAAATTTATGTATATTTGAGTACAAAAATCTTCATAACGATTCTTAATATGAGAGGAATAACAAGCTGTAACAATGATCAGTTGTAATTATTCTCATGGTGGAGATCATTGTTCAAATACAGTACAATTAGTCTATCGATGGTTGATGTTTAGAGTGCAATCTTGCAATGATCTTGCTTGGAGGATCTTCAAGCAGTTCTCTTCCTCCTCACTTGGGCTTTTCCTCTTCTTTTTGACTCTTCCTTTTCTTTTGCTTGGACTCTTCCTCTTCTTCCTTGCTGCTCTTCCTCTTCTTCCTTGGACTCTTCCTCTTCTTCCTTGGGTGTGATTATGTTGATGGTGGTTGTGATGCTTCTTCTTCACTTGTTTTGATTTCCACTTGGCTTCATTTGTTCTTCTTGGCCTTCTTTGGTGTGAGGAATGAAGGCATTTATAGATGGGAGGAGCACTCTTAAATTCATGTAAAAGTACCACTCCCTGTGGAATTGGATGATTCCTTTCATTTGATGTATTTTGGCATTTGGATGCCCAAATGAAGTATATGAGATCTTAGGCTCGTTAGATCCATTTTGACATTCGATTTGACTATAAAAAACTCCATATTTGGGAGTTGTTTTGGGATTTAATTGATGTCCCAAAGATTCGATGATATTTTAAGTGCTTGATCTCGATGGTTTGACTCAAATCATATCTTTTGACATCAAGATTTGTGCTTTATGGTGGTATTTTGAGAGCCATATCATATATATATATATTAAATTCAAACATCAATTTTTTTAACGATATTATAATAACTATAATTTTCAAAAAAAAAAAAAAATTTATCACAAAATTTTAGGAGTTTAGATACATACATGCCAAACTATAGTAAATTACATACATAGCACTCAGTTTGCGATCTCCTAAAACCACATGGGAACAAGCGAGCTTAGCAGCTGAGGAAAAGCGATTTCTCTGCTTCACTATCGATGCAATCTCGCGACATTTCATCTTCGATGCGGTTCATCTAACAGAAATCATTGTTCTTCGTTAAGTTTAGGGTTTTAGTCGTTGCTCGACCAGTTATGATTCCATTATGGTTTTTTTTTTTTTTTTTATCGAACAAAGATGTCCGTTTAGGAGCCAATCATTGTCATCGACTTTGGTAGTGTTTGGACAACTTCAGATTCTAATGGTTAGCATTGACATACTCATATTTTGATCCTTTTCAATTTCAATTTCAATTTTAGATTTATCGCATTTTCAATCTCAAGGTGTTATGTTTGATTTTTTCGAAGAATGCAAGGGATGGATTTGCATACATCAATTAACAGTTCATTATTTGTTCATCTTCTTCTTCTTTGCTACTAGGAGAAGCAACTAACTAAATATCACCTCTACTTCACTTCTAATTAGGGCTTTTTTAGTTTGAAAAAAATCATGTAAGAATATGTAAAGAATTACTTCTGATTATTTGATTGAGAGTTTTACAATTCATGACTTTGCTTTTCTGTTTGATTAAAAAATGTAATGTAAGAATTTTGAAGGTTTTGGACTGACGATTGTGGCTACTGACTAGTGAAGACAGGTGAGAGTGTGACGAAATGAAACGACATAATTGGTGTATTTGGAATTACATTTGGAATACATTATATTACCTTGAATTTTACTTTTTCTTCAAGCCAAATACCAAAAGTTAAAATCTCTACATTACTTTTTTGCATTCTAAATTCTTTCAATAACGATTTTGCTTTTCTTTCTGAGGATTGTTCATCAAATAGTGATATGAAGCGAACTCATTAGCGAAGCATGCATGGTATTATTATTGTTCACTAATTACTATTTGTGTACTAGGTATGTGATGTTACGTAATAGTCAATAGAATTGAAAGTCATCATTTCTAGTCAGTTTTGGTAGCATAATGTGTTATGTGATCCTCCATTTTGGTTTTCATCTTAATCCAAATAATTTTCTTTTATTTTATTTTTTGTTATCAGAGCATCTGATGATTTAGGGTTTAGATATAATGATTGGCTTGGATGATTATTTGTCTATAACATTTAAGTTTGATGAATATTAGATAGCAGTTAAAAATCAAGGAAGAAAAAAATATTGTGGTGGAAAACAAAGAACTCAGAAGTTTCAGAAGAACTTATTCAGCTTAGACATGTTGAAGAATAACATTCAATCGATATGTCCATGGCTTAAATAACATGACTTTTGAGTTATTTTTTCACATTTATGGAACTTCACCAAGGGAGTATATATTTATTACAAGTGACATTGAAGTGGTAGAATTGATCAAACAGTGTAGTGGAGGTGATATGAGATTGTGGTCATAACACAAGCGTCTGAAGTTGATATGTCCTTACATGGGCAATAAGTAATGGATGGGAGTATCATAATAGACTGTTACAATTCAACATCAGATTTCATTTATAATGGTATTATTGAGATGCTTGTCTCTAACTATTTATTTGTAGGTGCATTATTTCAAGATGCTTTAAGTTTTAAACAAGCTCTCAGAATAAATTCCATTATGAATAATTTTTGATGAAGATCAAGCTAGTAATAGACAAGAGTGGTTGTCATTGTTCACATCAAGGTTTTCCTTAGAGTGAGAGCAATATTGTGTAAAGATGGTAAATCATTTGAGGTTAGGAAGTTAGAGTCAACAAATTTGTGCACGGGAATAGACAGAAATAGACAAGCAACAACCTCACGGGTGGCTTAACAAATTACGAGATTGTAAGAAAAATTTGATATTTCTCCAAAGCATTAACAATAACTTAGAATATGTATGGGCTATCTCTTCTACATGAAGATGTGGAGATTTAAGGAACGACACATGATTGCATTTTGGATATGTTGATAAAAAATTATAGATGAGTACGCATTTCAAGGCGAATTGCTAAAAGAAATTGGTTCTCATATAACATAATCTTCATAATCATGATGGTTCTTTCAAGAGATTTTATTTGAGTTTCAAGGTTTGCATTGATGGTTTATTTATTTGCAGACATCTCATTGGTCTTGATGCATGTAATCTCAATTCAAGTATTTAGGTGTAGTTATCGGTGAGCATTGGATGTCAATAATGGCCTCTTCACCTTAGCATTTTTTAGTTGAAAGTGAGTCAAAGAAGATATAGAGATAGTTTTAGAAATTTTGGCAGATAGTTTTAGTTTAAATTTGCGGTATTTGGCATTCATTTTCACAAGGAGAAAAGTTTGGTGAGCTATTAAAACTATTTTCCTAGATCTGAGCATAAAATCTTTAACATTTGTGATAAATTTTGAAGAAAAATTTCTACATAGTCAAAACATTGAATCTTTAGTTTTTGGACCAATATCTACTAAGCTTGAATATGATTGCAAAATGAATGATTTGTTTCTTATTAGCCCTCAAGTTCATCTTTACTTGACTTCTTTACCCTACATGTGGGACAAATATACCTTCTTACTTGAGATAAAAAATCAGTGCAATACCAATAATATGACAGAGTCATGCAACTCATGGGTAGGTGAAGCTAGAAACAAGCAGCTGTAGACTTGCTTGATTTCATAAGAGCAAAGCTAATGGAACAAAGGCTGAAAGGAACCTTAGTTCATCAATTTGGAGAGGTGTTTTGTGTCTTATCAGAAGAACATCGAGATATATCTACTAAAAGAATAATTTATTATAAGGCAATCAACATCACAAATAGCTAAGGTTGAAGGATTAAAAACAGATTTGAAGTTGACCTAGAAAGTAGACAATATGGTTGTAAATGATGGCAATTAACTTGTCTTGCATACATTTGCATTTATTGCCACCAGAGTTCCCTCTTTGGCATATCTATGTAGATGAAAGCTACTACGTGATCAGATTAACAAGAAGTGCCATCTCATATCTTTTTTTTATATGTAAATAAAAAACACAAAGTAATTAACATTTTTTGTTGGTTTAATTTATAGGTATCGAATGGCATATGAAGGTCTCATAGCTACTCTCCGAAGGAAAGAACAATGGGATATTATTGAAGATGTGGTATTAGTAGGCATATAATTCTCTAAGGCTAAGACCATAGAAAAGAAGAGTTAAAATTTTTTGGAGAGCGCCCAAAGATAACAAAAGTGTAGTTATTCTTTGCCACCATAGGACAAGTTGTAAGAACCCACTTAATGAAAGAAATTGTCATCAACAAGATGAAAACGATGATAATCGATGTGAACAACCTAGTAGTAGTAATAATCAAGTGAATTGAGAAAATTACCCATTGACGTTCAACGTTAGAATTGTTGATAATGTTGAAGTTGTGTTTTGGAGATCTTTTGCTAGATTAGGGAGCTTAAAAATGACACTCACAATATTTTTTTATAATTTTTTGGGTTGATGCAGTCTCATAATACTACTGTTGCAAATGTTATGCATATTTCTAGAAAATACATTTGTGTAGTTTTCTCATTATATGTAGCTATATTATGCATTTTACTTCTTTCCGATAAAATGTTATGCATACAGTTCTTGACACTCACAGTATTTTCTCAAATTTTGCTGATTTTCAGACTTTGGGTGGTTTCTATCTCGGTTCTCTATTATTTGATTGCGGCTTGCAGCTAAAATTTTTGCCACAGAACCTCTGCGTATGGTGAAGGTAATTACATGAACTATTGTATGCATGTTGAACTTTTGTATTCTATTACATGTATATTTATAAGTTAAAGAAGCTAGTTGTTCATTTAATGTTGTTTGATTTGAAGATTTTGATAATAGAATGTGGTTAACTCAAATTTTCCTAATTTGCATCTATCATTCAATTTAACAGGCTATATATTCTCCAAAAAAATTAGTTCAACTAATTCATCGGTGTCGAGGAGCATCAGTAACCGTAGACTCTATTGCAGATGCAATTTATTATGCTTGGAATTTACTTGCTTTTGAGGTAAAAATCATGGAAGACGATTTTATTGATGTCCAAGAAATCAAACCGAAGGTGATTGCAATTACTTTAGATGGATCGATAAATTTGAAGAAGCTACAAGTAGTAGGGTTTATGTGGGCGAGATGCTTAAGACTTAGCAAGAAGAGCAATGATAATTATAAAGAAATTAAATTTGTATTATTGTTTATGTTAGAAATTAATTTGAAGAAGCTACAAGTAGCAAGGTTTATGTAAGCGTTAACAATTTATTTTGATATATTAGTTTGAAGTGTCACAAGTTTATTTTGATGTATTAGTGGAACATGTTATGAGACAACTTGAAAGATGAATGATTGTACACATAAACTTCTCTTTGTAATAAATTTTTTATTTTATTTTTTTGGATGATGTATACTATTATATGGGTTTTCAAATTGATTCCAATCTGTAGTTGTTTCATTAGACTTAGTACTTTGCTATATTTTGGATGTGTATTCTTAGCAGTGCTTCGATGTGTTTTCAGTGGGGACACTATGGCTCGTTTACTATTATCTTATTGGGATGGTTAAGAGCAAAGTTATAGATGCAATCATTCTTCATGAGGAAGAAGGCAGGTGTTAATAGGTTCAAAGTGGTAATTTGTTTTGGCGATGCATATAGCAAAGTCACCGAATTTGCATAGCTCCATGTCTTCTGGTTGGGTCTCTCATTTCCTTGTTTTTATCTTGTTGCCTTATTAAATGAAATTGCTAATTTTTCTAATAGTCTTTCCAGTGATGATTATTTAATTTGATTTATTAATGCTAAAAAATCAAGGTGAAACACCAATGAAATCATATATGGTTGCTTCAGGTTTTATTTAAGCTAACGATTTTATTGAATTTATGAATATTTTCTTGAGATAGATATATTCCCAAATCAAAATGTTCCATCAAATAAATTAAGAACAAAAGCAAGCTGAATATATAGATTTTGTAGCAGCTTCTTAATTTGTAGTTTATGCCTTTTTGATAATTTGACTTTCTTTTCTCATTATTGATACTCTATTCATGATTGTTGTTCTTTGGTTCTCACAATCATGTATGGACTGTTCTTTTATTCATAGATTTACTTAAAATATTTGTGATTATAAAAATAATAAAGGATTGCTTACATGGCCTGTTGTATTGCGAGCATTTTCACATATAGGTATACATTGTTCTTTTTTGAGAAGATTCACTGCAATTATCTCATCTCATGTAGTTATCTAAGAAGAGTACATAAAAATTAGCCATCACACATTTAACCCTATTTCTATAACTTTTGCAACCTCCAGAGTGCTCTTATTTGCATTAAAATTGCTCAAAACTTTATAGAAGATGCAAATACAATTACATCGATATATAACTAATTGACTCAAAATGCTCAAGAACTTAACAAAACATATTTTCAAATTACATAAATAATAATAAAGTCTTGATTGATAGATGTTAAAATAGATTAACATCTTGATAATGATGACAAAAAGAAAAATAACATTAGAACATTCACGATAAATACAATATGAAATGCAATCTAGATTTTGACCAATAGTTTTAGGTCTTCAAATTTTCTCATGATGATGTCATGAAATGATGTTCTTTCGAAATAGTCCATGCCCAATAATGCATTGTCATCTTTGTCTATCCATCTGAAGTAGTTACAATTATCTTCTGTTCGATTTTGGGGTATCTATAAAATTTTTTTCCGCGATTGACACCTTTTTGAGTGGTATACACGGTGCATTGTAAGTTGTAGTTACAATAAACCTTGCATAGTCGAACACCTTTGGAAGTTGAGGACTTGATTGAGCTCATCTTCATTAATATGAATTCGTCAAGTAATAATTATGTTGCATAAGCTTATCAAAAATTATAAATAACAGTTATAAAAATAAGTAGTAAATGCAAAAATAATAAAAGCCAATCAACAACATGGATCCCAATCCTATTAAAGTTAGCAAACAACTACTACATTGCTACTAAGTACAATCGGACAAACCACAAGTAAAATCTCAACACAACCAAATCGATAATAGCACATATATAAAGCCTGCAATTCATTACTCTACCAAACCATAACAGACATCTCCAATAAAGATATTCACGGAGATAATCATAAGCAAAGTGAGGAGAGGCCTAAAAAAATCCATAACCAAGATGATCATGCACACAAGAATCACCAAGCAACTTCATCCAATCGTTTTCACTTTCGTGAATCTTCCAATACAATTACAAGATTTTGATTCCAATCAGTTTTCACTCGTGGATAATTCCCCTTAAGGTTCCTGCAACTTACTTTGAAAGTAATTTCTTCGTTTCCAAAACAATTGAGGTCTACTGTCACTACAATTCAATTCTACTTATAATGTCGAGTGACATCATACAACCGATACTAGCCCAAGATCACGACAAAAAACTATAACTCCATGGTGTAAATTTAGTTGAAGAAAAGCGCCTCTTCCATTAATTCCCACCATCATCACATGACTAGACATATCAATTAAAAGTTTCCCTTCCCACAAAACATCGCAGATTAAAGGGGAAAAGTAGGATCATCCATAATAAAACTAGTAGAAATTGCCACAACAACAAGAACAAATTAAGGATTAGAAACATAAAACCTTGAGGAGAAGAGCGATCGAAGAAAGCGTGCATCGAGATGTGGCGGTGACGATCGAAGATTTCTCAGTTCAGCTTGGAAATGCAGACCTAGAGATCGATGATCGACATTTCTAGGCTTGGCGATTGTAAATAAATATAAAGCGACGGGATTTTAGGAGGGATAAAAGGCGAGATAGGGTTTTAGAATGTGTTCACGGTGGTGAAGAGTTTTATATTTGTGCGTAACACTTTTGGGTGCTAGGATTGTAAATAGTGTGCTTGAGGTGCTAAATAGGCAAATACTATGATTTGACAAGCTATGTATATAAAAACCCCAAATTTTTTAAAAATAGTTAAAAAATTGATAGCAAAATATAATTATAGTTGCTTTGTTGTTGTTGTCTAAAAATTAAGGCAGCCTCGATAGTGTTGTTCATAATATCAATAATATTATTTTATGTATAAAGTGAATCCATACTCGGCGCCAGTTTTCTCTCGCGACCCTTTCAAGGGTGGCAATTTTTTAAAAATTAAGTATCATTAGGATATTAATTACATAATTAAGTATTGATAAAAAATTAAATATAGGTATAGTCACCCAACTATAGGCGGTAACGTCGATTAGATGTGGCTGGCTAAACCAGTTAGATTGGTCATTACACTTGGGCGGTCGACTATCCTCTATTTTCACTCGATTTGCCCACGATTGTGGATTACGCCCCAGAACCAGGTCGTTTTCTCCCTCCGAGCACGCTCCTCTCCATTTCAAAGCTCCCCGGCAGTAGCCGGCGTAGCTCCAACCGCCTTCTCCGGGTATTCGAAAGAAACCTTCTTTCTTTTTTAGGTAGCGTTCATCATTTGACTTCCCTCTCCCATCTACGTGTTGGAAGCCAACATTAACTTTAGTGACTCCATTTTGTTGGGAAGTTTCACGTGGTGGATCTATTATTTTTGTGCACATCCCATGGTTCTTATGAACACATGGTAAATCCTATTTCTATCAATTTATATATTAATAGAGTATGTTTGCTAGGGATTAGAGTTGTATGGTTAGAATTTTGTTTGAGATTTGATTTGTAGGTTTGTGTTGGCATTGCGGTTTAAGTAATAAGTAGCCGAGGGTAGTACTCTTTAAGGTGTCGATTGATAAAATTTCTGATTATTTATATAGTTTATTTTGCAAGAATGAATAGAGAATTTGTTTCGCTGATCCTTTTCTATGGAGGTGAACTTAGTATCGATGAGCAATTCAATCCATATTATGTGGGAGGTGTCGTCTAGTTAAGGTTCTTCACAACATCTTATTGGAATTGAAGAAAGCGGATTATGAGAACCTTGTACATTGATTGAGCGTCCAATCACTCTTACAAGTCGTTATCCGTGGGTAGCATTTATAGCGTCTGTAATATCTGGCGTTTGCGAAGTTACACTAGACGAAGCTTCCCGTCAGATGTTAGTGTTGTATGTCGAAGTGGAGGATGTTAATGTTGCATCCACATCAGCTGATCTGGTAATAAGGTCAATAGATATACCACTGACGCATACACAGGATTTCATCTCACATGCACCTCTGGCGACACAACGCAGCTTTGATGAATTGATTCCCAAGTAATATCTTGTCAACCTTTCCCTGTTTACACTTGTAATAATTAATATGATAGTTTGTTGTCAAACGTATGAGTTTTGTGGCAGTGATGATATTGTTTATCGTTGGAGGAACGTATGTGCCTCGAGTGCTGCGCGGCGAAGATGAGTATCGACTGAGCATGGTTCAAGTAGTGAGTATGAGTAGGATATTAGTGATGATGATTTGTTCACTTGGGGTAGAAGCCTGCTTGAGAATCTAGATCATGATCTTAAAATCACTCACTCATGATATTGGGTGAGAGTCATATGTTGTCCACAAATGACTATGTCCGAATGTGTTAAACTACGAGAGAGTGGGACAACGATATTTACTTTGACGATCCATCTAACGAAACTGTCCTAACATATGATATTGAAATCATAGGTGACCTTGTCGAAGATATGTGTTTCGCAAGTAAACGGAGTCTGCAATTTGCTGTTGTTGGGTGATGCATAGTAAATAATGTTCAATTCCAAACAGTTACCTCTAACCAAAAGAACTACATGGTTGTATGTGTACAACATAATAGTCCTACAAGACCATGTAACTGGCATTTGCATTGTAGCAGTAGCAGACGCTTAGGGGGTACTTGGAAAATATCAAGAGTTGGTGAAAACCATAGATGTATCAATGCAGTAAGTGTAGCCGGTCATCGGCAGTGTAGTTTAAAATTCATAGCTTACTTCATTATACCTGTGATCAAGCATCAGATAAATCTGAAACCTAGGAAGATTCTAGATAGAATGGAGTCGAAATTCAATGTTAAAGTTTCGTACATGAAGGCTTGGGATGCAAGGCGTAAGACAATAAAAGCAATAGTTGGCAGCTGGGAAGAGTCTTACAGGACTCTAAGTCTTTATATAGAATCAGTTTGCAGTACTTTACCTGGTATAATCTACAAAATTCAGTCTAGCAGTACACAGCACTTCCAGAGACTTTTTTGGGCAGTTGGTCCTTCAAATATGAGTAGTTATCGACCGTCTTGAGCTTAGAAGTACTTTTTTTAGACAAGTATCGTGGTACATTATTAATTGTTGTTAGAATCGATGGAAATAATGGGTTGTTTTTACTGGCCTTTGTTATTGTGGAGTTTGAGTCGATTGATTCCTGGTTGTGGTTCTTGATATGCTTACATGATATATTATCAGTTGTCTCTAGACGTGATCTGTGTATAATATCTGATAAACATGCTGGTTTATTATGTGGATGTAGAAGTGTTTTCATGGCTCACTGACATTGCTTACGTCACCTGCGTGAAAATTTTAAAAAGGTAATTCGTAGATTGCGGATTACTGATGTTGAATTTCTATGCAAAAGATGTATATGATAGAAATGCTGATATCCGTCAGTTCAATCGTTTAATGTATATATTAAAAATGTGAAAGAAGAAGCCAGATGGCTTGTGGGCGTGACCACATTAAATGGTCACTTGCGCACGATGGTGGTATGCGTTATAGGACAATGATGACTAATGCATCTGAGTGTTTTAATGGTGTCCTGAAATGGGCTTGTGGTTTACCGATTCAGGCTCTAATCCCTATTATCTACTATAACTTAGTAGCTTTGTTCATGAAACGACTAGACACTTCGACAACGGGGATGCCAACATAGCCATTTTTACCCAAAGGGTATGCACATATGTTACGCGTCGAAAGGGAGGCCAGACATTTTCCTGAACCTGTGAACATCAATCCACGTGAGATGCAAGTTATTGATAGGTCTAGTCGATCATTCAGAATTGATTTGCTAGATAACGACTGTTGTAATTGTAGTTGTAACAAAATGATCATATATCATTGGTCATGCCCACATATAGTTGATGCACTGGGATTTAGACGATGAACCACCACACTTGTGTGTGTACACACATCTGTATAAGCGACATACATAAATAAGTTCCACTGCTTGCTTGACCATTACGGTGGCCATCTTTCGATTGCAACATGGATTAATAGCATTCGGCGACTAAATTTTTGCGGTCAAGCGGACCTCGTCGAGATTAAAACGATGGATGAAAATATGCTAGCGATGTACATGCAATCATGCAGGCGGTACGTCTTCGTCGTGCCCTCCAATGTTAATAACCAATGTACGTCGAGGATACTTTAGTGCACAATGTATATGTGTAGTTTATCTTTGTTTAGATTTTACTATGGGATGTTATTGATTTTCCTTTTAGGTTGCGATTTTCTAATTTTTTGTTTAATTTACACTACTATTTTCCATTTCATTGTTTATAACTTTCGATATTGATTTTGCACTTATTTTTCAACATGCGATGGCAAAGGAGCACCTTGACTGAACATCGGCGCGCCATGCTAGGGAGGCCACCCGCAGGACACCCTAGGTTCATCCTAGCATAGCCTCTCTATATGGACGGCATCGAGCCGCTCACCCTAATACTGTAAGTAATATTTATTTTATATTTCTACATTACGTCTGCTTACCTTTTATTTTGGTTAATGACAGATCATTTTTTTGGCAGACACTGTACTAGAGGTTGTGTCACGCTTGCTTATGCTGAAGGAGTGACCCATCACCTGCAGACGATTCATCAGTGGGCTAGAGGCGGTAGGCCTACAGTGTGTTAGTCAGCTTCGCTTCATCCCTAGATCATCATTTGCGACCACCACGGTTGAGAGATGGTCTCTCGGACCAACACCTTCCACTATTGGTGAGATGCACATGGCCTCAAGATGTGGCGATGATCACGGGACTACGGGTTGATGTGCCACATATTGTGGCGAGGGAAAAAAGATGGGACACTTGGCCTGATTGTTGCGATGAGTTGTTGGGACGACACCCCATAACAGACGTGATGTACCATGACCCGATCAGTCCACACATCAGTTCGACATTCAAGATGGGCGCACATTGAGACATACATGCCAGCGAGGTGGGAGGTGGACTTTCTAGGGAGTTATCCTTTCGTCAGCATTGAGGAGTTTTTCCAACACCTGCGTGCTTACATTTTGTTTCTTATTGGCTGTTTCTTACTGCCGGGTACATCAAGTTCAGAGGTTCACCTACAGTATTTACCACTACTAGAAGACCTGGATACATTTAGTATGATGGTTATGGGTGGAGCAGTTCTAGCCCACCTATATAGGGGCTGTCAGTTTAGGCACTAGGACCAACATGGTTTACACCTCCTTGAGATATGGTCTTGGGAGCATATTCATGTGGGGAGGTCGACTACATGTGTCATATCCTACTGATCTTGACGGTCTCAACATTGGGTTGAGGTATATTTTATTAACTGCACTTTTAAATTTTTAGCTTATATATGTGTTTAAACTGTGTTGTGTGTATATATGAAACGAGAAGTATGTTCTCCACCATCCAATGGCAAACATTGCAATATATAGAAATAAGCTGGATGGCTTGCAGCATACTCAGGTTAGACTTGCATATATTTATAATGCATATTCTAATATTTATAATGCATATTCTAATATTTATAATGCATATTCTAATTTAACATAATTTTTAATATGTGCGGTGATCCAGGAGCGTAGCGAATCACGGCATCTATCACATACATGCTCGACAGGCTCTGATATATGGTTATCACGAGTTCCTCTGATCAGCTGGAAGAGGGTTGAGTGGCATTTACCAGATCGAGTGTTGCGCCAGTTCGATCTCATTCGTAGAGTAGATATAGCCCCAGTTGATCCTAGTTTCAAAAGGGTCGATGGTCGAGGTAAAGCGGGTGTCGACTGGGTTGATTACCACCAGTCGCACATTGCCGCTTGAGAGATGCGGAGGGATTACCTCGTCGAGGGCTTAGATGAGAATGTCGACAGGATGACAGCTATCAACCAGTATATGTGCCAGTTCAGATCGTGGACTTCTTTGTATTTACTGGCCGCCCTGATAGATCCTCTGACCACTTATTATGCCAGAGCACCAGTGGAGCGTATTTATGTAAGTGCTAATATAAGTATTCATTAGAATTCAATATGTTGCGAGAGGCTAATTTCACATACTATTTTTTCGTGTAGGCAGAGCACATCTCGGTGACTCAGGACATCTTTCAGTCATACTTCGGCCGTGTGGATGAGCACGAGCTATAGGGATGCGTCGATAGGTACGAGGTGCTATGTAGAGACCTGCAGCAGCGTGTACATATGGACACACACATTACTCGGGTTACTGGAGGGTGTCGCCATGACCGGGCGGGCCATCTACTTATGCTGATCCATATCCATCTATGTATGCTGATCCAGTCCTTCTACATACCGGCCATATGCGTCCACCTATCTTCTGTCGCCATAGAACGATCCAGCCTTGAACTAGAAGATCTTGCATTGGAGGGCCACCATCAAGCTGATGGTCCATCCCATGCACCGGTACACACAGTGGTGTGGTTCCCAGCAGATCGTTAGATGTTTAGGATAGTCTATTCGAGTGCGTCTATACTACATTTGTTCTTATCTATTTCATTTTTATTTCTATATAATCAATTTATGTAAATATTTATACTCACTTCTTGGAATGAAAACTTGTAAATAAAAAAGTTCATTTTTGATATTATTGTGAAATCTCCCATAAGGTTCAATTGAATAAAGAATATATTACAAAAACAAGGAAGCTTTAGAATAGGCATGGTTGATCAAATGAAAGAAAACAGCTCGATTAAAACCTATACTTATAGCTAACTTAATCTAACCCAATTGAGGCATAAGCTAAACTTCTTTGAATTAGGCAAGACCTAAAAGCATAAGCCTAATTGATGCAAGAGCTAAAAGTGATGTTCTTATGTAAAAAAAAAATCTGAAGCTAGTCGACCGGCTTTGATCTAATGTGGCTAGGCTAGTTGCCCACTAGTTGAGCGACAATAACTATATTTAAATTTTTTTTATCAATATTTAATTACATAATTAATATTCTAATGATACTTAATTAAAAAAAATTGACTTCAAGGGTTTGTGCTTCCGCCTTATTCCCACCAAAAATTTTCATCGCAGTTCTCACTCACATCTCTTCATTTCATCCCATTAGCGGCGTCGTACCTACTTGCTCCCTTGTTACTTCCATTCAAATCGAAATATCCACTCTCCAAATCTGTTGTTTCAATCCTTTCAAACTCTTATCCCATCTCAATGCCTCTAGCGATCGATCAAGATGATACGCAGGTCCTCGATGCCAATTCCCCCCATTCAGGTATCTCCCGTTTCTATTTAACCTTTATCTTTCAATTTTTTTTTCTGATCATTATCGGTTCAGGCGGCGACGACTTTTTTATGGGCGGTGAAACCCTTCCGATCCATTACGGAGAGACACAGCGGGTGGATAGCTGTGATGACCAGCTCGGCGATGGGTTTCAAGATTGGGGAAAGACACAGGTGGTCGATGAATTTGAGGAAACTGAGGTAGTGCGTGATGGCGATGAAGATGGAGGAGGGCAGTCGGAGAAGGGAGTTGGTGGTTGATGAGGACGGTTTGGTTGATGATTTTGTTGGAGAGGTTGGATCAGGTGTGAGAGCTAAAGAAGATGACTTGGTGGATCCTGATGCCTCTACTGATGAAGATGAGGGTGGCGGCAGTGCTGAACCAGGTTGGTTGCTTTCTTTGCAGCGTTTTTGAATTCCTTTCTATGCGGGCTATTGATTATGTATAAAACTCAGAACTCGCTCTTCAATTTCTTTGATTTAACTAGAAATCAACTATGTATATGATATATGTCAATGCATATCGTAACACATTTATGCAAATGTGTATGCACATATTAATGTATATATAAGAAGCTAGACAACATGTATGTATATTCTATATGTATAGATATGCCTCAACTCATTTATACACATTTTCATAATATATGGAATAGTATGTATGCATGTATGTATTTATGCTTATATAGCACATAATATGTACGTATGCATATATGTGTTGGACCCAATGTTCTCTCCGGAAAGTGCGACGACTATAAGTACAATTCAATCCCATAGAGGAGAGTGGGAAAAGACAGAAAATTTAAGAATCTTAAGTGCATTCAGTGTTCGCTGAGATAGATTTTTGGCCTTAATATTAGGTTACATCATGCCATGCTTGACCATATGGGAAGAACTATATGAAAAAAATAACAAAAAAGCACATGAGTAAATTCTATGCTGCTATTTTGTTTTGTATTTTATATTTATATTAATTTAAAAATATATTTATTAATATTTTTTTCATTATTTTTAAAAATAAATTATATTCTTTTAAAACTATGAAAAATAATTTTTTTTTGATATTTTAAGTATTTTTAAAAAATATTATGATTAAATATATTATATTTCAAATCAAATTATAAATAAAATAAAAATAAAAATGATCTAGAACGGCCCCCAGTTTTTATGCGAAACATTCATAATTAAACATCTATTAAATTCAAATTTAATTAAATCAAATTAAATCAATTCACATTATACAAAATAAGATTATAAATTTAATAATGAGACGGCCGCTCATAATCTCTCCAACAAATAAAAATATATAAATTAATAAATTGCGTGGACGCTGTAATTGACTCCAGCTTATAAATAATGAGACGGCCGCTCATATCTTCCTCTGTATTCTGACTAATAAAATAAATAATGTTTTTTTTACAAAGCCAAATGATAGTTAAAATCAAAATAAAATAAATAAATAAATATAGACATTAAGAAGTTGTTGGCCAACAACTTAGAACTATCGGCCAACACATTCCTATGAAAGTATCTCTCAAAAGTTTCCTTGTTGAACATTTCTTCATCACAATTAGATTTATATAATAAGACTCTATCATTTATATAGTTTTCTTCAAATAAAAGCAAAATTTCATATGAATATATATAAAATATTCTTCTTACATCTCCTTTGATTATATCGCCTTCAAAACTTTCTGCAATAAATAAATATTATAAAAGCTCAGAGTATGGAAGGAAGAAAAATGCAGAGAGAGAGAGAGATGGAAGTAAAGAGTCCTTGCACGCCGGAGAATTTCAGGAAGAAAAGGGGACTGTGTAGGAGGAAGGCACGAGTGGTGGTGCTCGGCGGCGGCAGGGCTGTCGGGTACGGTTGGCGAACTCTTTTATTACGACGTGCGAAGGCTGCTAAGAAGCGAGGAATGGCATGGTTGAGAAAGGTGGAACTGGCGTTCCATAAGATCATTTCGACGCCGGCACCGAAGAAGAAGATCTTGACGATGGGAGATGAGCAAGGAAGATTCACGATGTGTGAGACTTCTCCGTCCATGGCTTTCGGTTTGATCTAAAAGTCATGCGTTTACAACAACTGTACCCTATGCCTCGTGGTTTGAATAAGGAGACATGCATGCGTCTGAGTGGTATTGTACTACAAACAATTAGCATTGTAATATCATAATAATTGTTGTTATTTCAAAAGCATATTTATAAAATAGTTGATATACATTGGAGTCATGTTATTAAATTAGTATCAATCATTTTTTTTTTTTTGTATTTGAGTGTGAAACTTCTATTATCACATAGTAAAAATAGTAAGATGAATGAGCAATAAATCAACTATTTAATCAAACATAAATTTGTTGATTTTAAAAAATATTGCATTTGCTATCATTTAACAATTTGATGCAATAGCTGTAAATTATTTTTTATTTGGGTTAGTATAGTATTAGTGTTCTGAAAATAATGTCATATATGGATGATGGCTCTTATTTTGATTAATAAATTATATATATATATATATATATATATATATATATATATATATATATATATATATATATATATATATGATTATCTATTAACAAAGCTAACAGACTCGAGTTTGGATATTTTTATCCTTCAAATTTTCATCTAGATCAAAGTGAGATGAGAGGATGAGAGTAAGGGTGTAAACGAGTTGAGTCTAGTCAAGTTTTGACTTAATTGAGCTAAGCTTGTTCAAATCCTGTTAAGCTCAAGCTCGACTCGAGCTTAATTACCATGCTCGAGATCGACTTGAATGCTTGAGCTCGTTTAAAAAGCTGAATAAATTATTGAACCGATAATGTGATACATAATAATTACAGTTCGTCATTATGTAAATAAGTCGGCTTGATAAGCTATTGAACCGAGTCAAACTAAGCTTAAACTCGAGCTCAAAAAATTTTCGAGCTTGTTTATGAGCTCGAAGCTCGTGGCTCGCGAGCGAGCTTGACTCACTTACACTCTAAGATGGGAGAGAGCCACAAAGGCAAAAAAAGGAATATGCTTGTTTTACTTGCGCAGAAAAAAAACAAAAAAATCAAAATCAAAATTTTTTATGACGGATGGAAGAAATTGAGGAATTATAATGCATTATCTACCAATATGTGAGATATATGTAATTTCAAACAATACAAGGGAGGTATTTTTTTTTCCCTAAAGAAAGAAAATTATAATTTATCATTGTTATGGAATATAGATTATATGAACATCTGAATTAGCCGATAACACAATAAATAGAGCTCGTCCAATATATAAGATAATTTTTTTAACATAAAAAATAAAAAAATTATGAGGCACAGTCCACTTGAAATATTTTTATTAGTATAAATCAGTGATTGCCATAATTTTGCCTCCTTAATGTTGAAGAAGGTTGTATTACAATTAATGGATATCACTGGCATACGGTGCTTTAAGTTGATGTAGAAATGAAAGTCAATAATTGATGAAGAGTGTTAATTGATGGAAGATGACAAGCGATTGCTAGTGATGGAATCATAAGTTAGTTGATAGCATGCAACAAGCATTAGGCTTGAGAGCTAGAAACATATAGCATTCATTAGTGGACATTAAAAGATGGGTATATTAATACAATTAGTTTCAATGTTAGTTGATCATACAATGAGTAATGGATGTCATTAGAAGCTTTGAGGATGTCAAAAGATGGTCTATCGCTAGCATCAAATAATAAGCAATAACAAACTTCAAAAAAGTTAGTGTCGATCGATGAATGCTCATTCAATAGTTATGTGGGGAAGGCTATTAGCATGATCATTCTCCTATTAATAAAAAAGAATATGTAACTAAAGAGGCAAAGAAAATAATTGGATATATATAAGATTGGAGATTTCAAATGGGTGTCATATGTAAAAATAACACCTATTTATAAATTTGGGAGATATTTTAACCTTTGTACTAATATTTACCGATTCAATGACATGGCTTAAATGGTCAATATTGTTTCATCTTTTGTTAAAAAGTGATGAGAATACTGCACTCTTAAGTTGGCTTGTTAGGTCGTTCGATGCCAAATTCCTATCAAGTGACCTATTAATTACTAGTTTTAGTGGTTCATGTCGGCTTCTAGTAGTGATTGCTTTGATCAACGAGCTTATGGTGCTACTTACTGTTTTTTGCCATAAGTTCAAGGAACTTGAATCCATTTGTGATAATTTTGAGAATGTGCAAGTGCTAATTTTATCATCACTAAAAATTTTCAATAATGGGAGGCAAGTTATTGTGAAATATTTCTTATCGATAATAACAAATTGATGTAATTGATGTCACATATGTCAGAGGCCTATAAGAGTAAAGAGTTGTAGTAATTCCAATAATTTTTTTTTTGCTGTCAAAAAAATATTATAGAACTTTATTTACTTTTGTGTGGAATGTATGAATGTATGTCTCTCCACAAGAAATCCAATAATTCTTTGAAGCTTTCAGCTTAAGTTTTGGGCCACTAGAGAATGGTGGAGTAACTCAAACATTTTCAAAAAAAAATGTTCATCTCTTCCACATGCAATCCAATGTTGAAAATATCTCATAATTCTATCACATGTAGAGATTACAAGAACGTCAAGAATATTTTGTTTCTAGATTCTCTTTAAATTAATAACTACTTGTAGTATTATTTATATGATTTTGATCCTTAGGCTTGACAATAGGAAGGCCAAACAAGTTCATTGTTCACAAGTACTCATGTTTTATTTATTCATTGAGCAAATTGAACACAAATAAATATTTTGAGCTTGATTTTTAGATAAGTTGAACAAGACCAGATCTTCGCTTGATCGTGTTTAGCTGGTTATTAGTTATATATATATATATATATAGATGAATTTTTTTTCTCCAAAAAGCTGGCTAATTTTCTTTATTTTGGTTAAGTAAGAACAAAAGAATAGGAAGGATTAGAAGCACAAAGATGTTGCCCTTTCTCTTTAGTCCCATATTATTTGGACATCAAGCTTATACTGTTTAAATTGATGTTAAACCAATCCATGTAAGATATATGTTGAGAGTTTGGAGGTTTTTACAATTGAAATTGATGAATAGAATTTTTAAAATTTTTTACATGGTTAGATAATAATCTTAAATTTTCTCGATAAAGCTCATGTTTGACTTAAATTTTAACAAGTAGAATAAGAACACATAACTAATGAATAATTTTAAATAGAGGTTGAACATAAATAAATCAACTTTTAGAAAAATCCTAAAAATATGAACAAACTCTTAGCTCGCTCAAGCTTCTTCTTTACGGCCTTGCTTGACAAGTATCCATTGAAACGGTATTTTGAAGATGATCTTAGCATTGTTGATTTGCCACTTAGCATTGACTTCATGTGTTTTTTTCTTAGTTTAGTTATGTTATGCTGTGAACAATGACATGCAACAAAATTCAATAAGTTAAATTATTCATAGGTCCTAATGATTTATCTTTTTTATATTATTATTTGATGTGTATAAAGGGAATAAGATAGTGCAAATGTATTTTAAAGCATAAATTACATTGGTGTTTGCTTCTAATATAATTAATAAGTAAATTTATCTAAAAATGTGAATAAATGTAATTCTTTTCATTGATTATTATTTTTGTCACTGGCGGACTTGAACAAAAGACCTCTTGGTTAAAAGTCAAAGTTCTCAACCACTAGGCTACAGTGCCTTACACCATGCCTATGACCTATCTTATCTTTAATGCAGCTTTTTGAAGTATTTTTTTATATTTTAAGTGATTTAAAATAGATCTTTTAATTGAAAATTATTAAAAAAATCATTGAAATCTTTATTATATCTTTATAGCTATTGAATGATAAATAAAATTTTGAAATACTTCTATGATAGTAGTTATATTAATTTGATAATTAAATAAAAAAATTAAATCGATGTTATAATTCTTATATTTTAAAATTTTTATAAAGTTGAATATATATATATATATATATATATATATATATATATATATATATATATATATATATATATATATATATATATATATATTATGCATGTGTATTATGATTTAATATTAAATTTATAAATGATCATTTATTGACATGAAATACAAATATTTAAAAGCCAATTACATGCAATGGTTAATAATTAAACAATATAGCTCTCTTTTAAAAAAAATTGTATGTTTTTTCAGTTTTATATAGAATTTAAAAAATAATAATAATGTTTTTGAATATCTTGAATTGATTTTGAGTCTATTTAAAGTTCGCTTTTTGAATTGGGTGTTATTTTTTGATCTAAATCAACTTTTTTTTTTTTTTTTTTTAGAAACCCATTATACGGGGTATTTTATTGCCACAAATTAAGGTTACAAGGTCCTTAAAGGGGTTACACTCACTACTTGAAAGAGCTACAATCAACCTAAGGAGAAAAACCCCAAGCTAAATACATCCAAAATCAAAGCATAAAATTGAAGAGTAAAATGATAAATCGAGCAAACCATATGAAGGCAATGACAAAAATAAGGTCAGTAGAGGAGAAGAGTCCATGACACATAAGCAACCTCAAGGACAAAACTAAAACGCAATGAAAATCCAAGACAAGTTTGAGCCAATTCAATAGTGTGAAATGAAGCGGAATAAGATAATTTGAGCTTGATAGTGAAGAAGGGGATAAAGAAGGCTGGTCATTCCGCCAATTGGGGCAATTGCAATATGAGCATCATCGGTAGAAACCACAATGCAACTACCAAAATGAAGTGAAGAACCACTATCCCACAAACCCTAGGAACTATTAAGCTCATTTGAGACATATATGGTCAAAACAAAGTGCTCATGAGGTATCGCACATCCATTAAGTGTATAGAAAAACAAAAGCCCAACTCCCAAAAGAGGAATAAGACATCCTGCCAATACTCTGAAGGATAAGCCAAATATAAATAGCATGGGGATAGCTAAAGCCAGATTAGAATCCAAAGCAATAATGAGCCAAATATTGCACTTGTAGATACATTAGAAGTTAAAACAGAAAAAGGGTATCCCTCAAAACAAAACCAAGGCAACAATATAAACGATTATTCTCATACCAACCATACCAAAGGCTTATCTTGCAGCAGAAGCAATTACCGGAACCACATTAAATACCATAAAGAAAAATTAAAGCATCACGGGTTATCCATACAACACAATCCCAATAAAGGAAGCGACGAAGGCTCCAGCAATCATACCAAATGAGGAAAAAGAGAAAACAAAAGATAATCATAAATTTGAAGCAAATGCTCACATGGACAAACCCAGAACACAAATGTTTAATATTCCAACCAATACCAAAAAAATAATCGCCGATATAGGAATCATAAGCATACACATTAGCATCCAAACACCAACATTCCATTAAAATGCCAAATAAAGCCTAACAAAAGCTCCGTTTAGCCAAACAACCGCAATCTCAATAAAAGAACCAAATACCATGGAAGGAAAATTCGAGAAACTTTCATTATTGGAAAGAAACCCAACAATAAAAAAATTAAGGGTGGTTGGACCGTCGGTCAAGCAACACCAATCGAGAATGACTGTTAAAATCGCAATAGGGAAGCCCGTCCGATCGAGGTTAACTAAAGCCTTTAGATGATGAGGTAGAGTTAAGTTATCAAAGATAGCTCTATTAGTCGAGCACCTAAGTTTGCTAGAAAATCATGCATTGCCTTCCTCAAACATGGGAGATCTTGAATTTAGAAAGGAGGGTCCGGATGCTTGAGGACATAAAATAATTCAGCATTACTAGCCTTTGAAGTTAAGAGATTAATAATCAGAAAGCATCCACTTCAATCCGGATGTTAAACCGGCCTTGTTGAAGGCAAATCTCAATGGCATAGTACCGACCATAAGTTCGGATATGGGAGCAGGTTGCAGGAAAAGCAAAAGCATAAAGAACTTTACCGGTGTAGTCTCTAAAATACCACCCAGTAACCATTACGGTGGACCATCCAGATTAATTTTAAGAAGGTTGTTTTTGGGTTTAACCCAATAAACAACCTTCTCTGATATAGTTGGAAGAGGTAGATGAAGACCTAATTTGGCGACCAATAAAACAACCTTTGAAATGTTTATGCTTGATAACGTTGGCATTGAATAATTCACTAATTTTGTATATTATTCTAGCAATAATTTTTACGTGATTCATAGCTATACCGTTGTGTTTTGCGTTTACGGCCATCCATATAAACCAAATAATAATACTAGCCATAGTAATTTTGATGTGACCTTTAGGGATGTTTTTAAATAAATATCTAGAAGTTGGAATATGGATAAGGAACCATTGAAAAGGTCAAGTTAAAGATCATCATCATACCACGCACGCCAATGGCCCCATTACAAGATGATTAACATCTTGATGTGAAAAAAACAATAACATTTAGAGGGTAAGTGGAAGCCTTTGTTCCACATTAAAGAGTCAACCAAAGTTCTTAAGAATACCAAACAAGAATTGAGTAAGTGGTAGGAATATTGTTATGCCAAATTTTGTCAAAGGCGTTAGATGAGCATTTATTATTATACATCCAGTTTTTTAAATTAAATTCACCATTAGAAAGTTTAAAAGAATCGATCCTTGTTAGCAGATTTGAATGAAAGCTTATCTATTATAGAGGAGGGATGTATTCCGTGAGTTTAGAAATATTCCACTTATTATTAAGCCAAAATGAGTTAACTCTAATGGTATCGAGAGTCTAAGAAAGTAATTGTCAATGGACCCACCAATCCGGTTATCTTGCCAAAATAAGAGTTTTGAATTTATGCCCCAAGTAATTTGATTGACCATTTAATGCTACATAGTCTTCTCCAAGTCGGAGAGTCTCTAGCATTGTAAGAACAAGTTATAGGGTGCTTCCCTTGGCAATATTTAACATTCATGAAGTTAGCCCAAAGGTTATAATTGCATCTAAAGTTCCACCAAAGTTTGTGAGAAAATGCAGTGATTGTATCTTTAATAGTCTTACAGCCAAGACCGCCTTCCTCAAAGGGGCCACAACATTTTTGCCAACTGGACCAATGCATTTTTTTGGTGGAAGTGTTAGAGCCCCAAAAAAATTTATTTATAAGCCTCTCAATCCTGTTGATGATAGAATTGGTAGGCCAATAGATTGAATGAGATAAATGGGTAAGTTGAGGTGCTCTTAATCGAGTAAGCCTACCTCCAAAGAGAGAAAGTTATATTCCCAAGAAGAAATACGATTAGAGATCTTTTGGATTATCTCGAAATGATGTGACTTTTGTGACCTTTGAAAGAGGAGCACCAAGGTATTTAAGAGGCCCGATGTTGCTTAAAATCGGTGATGCGTTGAATATGGTTAATCTATTGGTGGCAATTTTGGAAGAAGGAATAAAGCAACATTTTGTCTTGTTAAGAGTTAATCCACTTTCCTACCAAAATTCTTGAGTAATTTTAAGATTGTTTTATATGAGGGATAGGCGCATTGCGAGAAGATGATAACGTCATCGCAAAGCTAAGATGAAAGCAGGAATTCCTCCACGAGTTTTATAAATCAAGTTAGGTTTATACAAGAAAATATCATTTAAACACACGGAAAGGTAGTCAAGAATGATAAAAGAGTCGGGAGAAGAGGGTCTCCTTGTCTCAAGCCATGGGAAGATGTGAAAACCGTCGACTCACTATTGATTATCACAGAAAACCAAGCATTGGTGGCACAATTTTAATAAGATTAATAATGGCTTGAGAGAACCAAAAGGCGAAGAATCTTAAATAAAAGTCCCAAGAGATTGTCAAAAGCTTTAGAAATATCTAGTTTGAAGATAATGTTACCACCTCTTGTGGGAACGCGGATGTCATGGATTAATTCTTGGGCAAGGAGGATGTTATAAATAGCTCTACCTTTCATAAATCGTGATTTGAGAGATAATCTTGGGAGCAAGGGCTAATTGATTAGAGATTAGCTTAGCAATTAATTCTTGAAAAGGTGCAAAGGCGATAGGTCTAAAATCACCCAGATTAGGGTTTGAATTTTTAGGGATAAGAATGATGGAGGTACTAGCGAAGGCTCTAGGAAGGGGTTCCCTCAAAAAAATCCAAACCGCATTAATCAAATCGTTTTAATAGTGGACCAACAATGTTGGAAGAAATGGTAGTAAACCCCAGTCCGCAATAGAATCGAGTTCATGCTATTAAGGGTATCACCAATCTCACTTCCATGGGTGTGAGAAAATTGTTTTGCTCAGTGATCAAGGAGGGAATCAAGTGAGGATTGGAGATATCAATAAGTTCGGGTTTGTGTTAAGTAATTTTTTAAAATGGTTACCGAAGTCTTGCAATTCTTTTGGTGATCCAGTACCATTCTCATTTAATTTTTTAATAGAGTTTAGAACTTTTCTTTTTTGAAAAAGCGTGAAAATATTTAGTATTTCATGCCGTCCTTTATTTGTTTACTAGCGCTTTTGGCCAATAAGTTTCTTCCATATTTTGAAATGTGATCGACTTATCCTTAGCTTCCTTAAGTTGGTGGTGTTTGGTGAATCCATGATGACCTTCTTCAAGAGCAAACCAAATTCTCCATACTTTTAAATTAGTAAAAGGTTTTAAAATGATGTTTGTTCCACCAATTTAGAGTTTGTTTAAAGGCGTTTAAGTTTTAGCCAAAATCGGATCATACCTTTAGAGTTGTCGGGGTGGATGAGCCATCCAATTCATAGACAACATTCAAAAAGTCATTATGTTGCGTCCACATATTTTGAAATCTAAAGGGGGAAGGGGACTGTCTAGGAGGAGGGGGGTTCATAACAGAAATTAGAAGTGGAGCGTGATCCGAAAGAGTTCTACTCAAATGTTCCACTGTGGTGTTTGGCCATTGGTCAATCCAGAGTGAGTTGAATAGGGTACGATCGAGGCGTTGCCAAAGTCTGGAGTTGTTCCAAGTGAAGTTAGAACACAGGATGTCGATTAATTACAATCAAGGATCATATTCAGAAATCTTCCATGGAATGGGTGTTGGGAGGATCCCCTTCTTTGAGGCGTAAGAATAGTGTTAAAATCACCTCCAACAATCCAAGGTAAAGTGTGAGATCGGATCTTAAAAATTATTCCAAAGAATGTTCCCATTCTGGCGGCATAAATAAAAGAACCAGCAGAGAAATCCCCAAAGAGATGAGAACATTAATCAATTGAATCTGGTCTATGATGGTGATAGTGATGGTTTCCGGAAGCACCAAATTTTATTATGTTATGAAAAAAAAGTTTTGGAAACCGATTTTACGTGCAACCTTAGCAATCTTGGAGAGTGGAATAAGAGGTTCTAAAATAATAAGGAGTGAGGCGTTGTGAGTGCGACAAGGCTTCTAACCCTATTATGGACAATAGGTCCCAATACCACGAATATTCCAAATAATAGACCTAATCATACGAAGATTCAATTTGAAGAGCATAATAAGGAAAATGGAAGAGGAAGGTAAAAAAACCTAATGCATTTTTTAAGAGGTATGGCGGATCTGGATCTAGTGGAGCTTCTATTTGTGGATTTCTTTTGTAGGAAAGCTGTTTGGAAAGGTCTTTGGTCTCGAGCATCTCCATCGAAAGAGAGTAAGATAAAAGATTCATGTTAGCTTCGGTGGTAATTCTAGGAATGGAGATAGAGATTTCCCCTTCTTGATGTCTATGTTGTTGATAGGATAGGTTATTGAGTATCTATATGAGCGTATTGAAGGTGGTGATTTGTTCGGTCACTATTTGATTATGAGTTGAATGTTTTCTAAAACTACGGTTTCTTCACTACGTTTGTTTTGTTCGGATGTCAAAGTGCCATGAGTTCTCTTGTTTTTCCCCAACAAGATCATCACCATTGTTTCTTTGTGCTAGGTCGGTAAAAATTTCAATATTTGGTTGGGGCATAAATTGTCTATGGTACAAATTCAGCGGGTTAATCCTTTCCCCTCACATGATGTATCTTCATGAGATTCCACTAATTCATTGTGAAGCCCTTTTTTTTGCAGTCGGTATGTGAGTTTGTGTCTATTTGATTGATTTTGGGAACATAGGCCATTTTGTAGGTTGATCTTTTGGTAAAGAGGAGATGGGATCGATAACTTATTTTTTTTAGGCGTGGGTGGAGAATAAAACAATCGAGTTTTCATGCCCATGAATTTTGCAATGGGAGTAAAACGGAAAGTTTTCAAATTCAACTTTTGGTTATAGCCTAGTTTTTTGAGCCTATCCAAACTTCTTTTGGGTGCTTTTGGTAATATCTATTTCAACTAAGATCCAAGCAAGGCGGATTTCACGGTAGTGGCTGATCTATTTGTAAAGGTCGACCAAATAAAGCCCCCCACAAATAGGACTTGATGTGTAACAAAATGAATCGCATGTTAGGGAAAGATAGCCAAATTGGAACAATCGGTGACTCTTCCTTAACATCAAAACTAGGCGACCACTTAAGGAGACGCATTTGACAATTATAAACTAGATAAGAGCGACGTGCGAACACTCTCGAATAATCCAGATCATTATTTAGTTGGATAAGCACATGCCGAGGGTCAATCAGCCCTACCGAAAAAGAACCCGATAGTTTTAGAGTATGAAAGAAAGCTCGAATCTTATCAACAGTAGGTCTCCGTAAATTAAATTTCCCAATCAGTGAATATTCGAAAGGTTTAGCTAATTTTTCAACATCCATGTCTGAACACATCACGGATTCCGCAGGTAGCAATTAAGTTAACCGATTCATAAGGAGAATGATTGTTACCAGATAACGCTTCCTTGAAGGATTTCCGGTGGAGCATTGGATGAAGGAACGAACTTGAGGGGCATCATTAGTGGATCCATCCGGTGCGAGATAAGGTTTGCGGAAAGGATATTTTCCATCAAGCCAGTCTGGAATGGACATTTGAGGCGAATCCACGAGCGGAAGCAAAACCTAACGGCTGTTCACCGCTGCATAAAGACGAAAAGGAAAAGCCCTAGGTCGCGTTAGGAACGAGAGAAAAAAAAGCGACGATTACCTTTACTCTAGTTGATCTAAATCCAACTTATCTTCTATAAATGTTGCTATCATGGAGTTGTGGTTTTTAAATATTTAATTCCTTTAGCTTTAAGCTTCAAATATCTCAATGGACCTTTGAAGGGAATCATTTTGTTCTTGAAATTACTAGAATCTTATCTATTATCTTTTTCTGTTTTACTCCATATGTAAGGGAGTATATATATATATATATATATATATATATATATATATATATATATATATATATATATATATATATATATATATATATATATATATTTATATATATATATATATGATTATAATCAAATTTTAATGTGATTAAACGTATACTTTCATTCATGCATTTTTCTTTTCAAATTATGATTAAAATCTATTTTAAATTAGTCATCATTTTTTAAAAAAATGCTTATTAATTAAGACTAAAATTTAGAATAAAATTTTTATTTGGTATAATTATGATTAAAAAGTCATCTTTATTCACAAATCTTTTTAGCCACATGCTAGACAAGTTTTTTTTTTTATTCAATCACATTTTTAAGTGATTGATATAAATTTAAATAGGAAGATTTACATACATATCATATAATATGTATTTATATATCTAATATTTAATGTTAGATATTTATTTATCTAATATTTTTTATACTTAAAATGATGTATTTTATTGTGATCATATTTTTGATGTGATATTAAAAATTATAATATTATATATGTAAAAATTGAAATTTAAATGTTAGAAATGTAAATACGTAAGAATTGTGAAGTATGTAAATATCTGTTTAAATTCGCAATATCTGCTTCACTTTCTTATATTCGATGGCACTAACAATCATTCAAGCCAGAAGAAGATAAGAAGGCGGTGCAGCTTTCGGCCATCTTCTTTGTCTTGTTTTCTTTACAGTAATTATAAGAAAGGCTTCTTCCTTTACCTGCTCGCTTAGCGTAAGCAGAAAACACAGTAGTTTTGCTATGGAGATAGAGAGTGATCAGAGCCAGAATTCGAAGGCGGAGGGAGGGAAGAGAGGACTGTGGAAGGGAATTCAACTGGAAAGGCTGTGGTGAATTTGTACTCTGGAGCTGTAGCTCAGAGGATGTTATTTGGAGCTTTTTCGCGGCGATCGAAGGGAAGGAAGAGTGGAGGGAGAGATGCGAAGCAGGTTCCAAGCAGGCTTAGTAAGGTCTCGTTGGCAAAGAATAGCAGTTAGTTTCATGAGTATGCTTCTATATGCTATCTGCCTGTTTCAGAGATTAAGAATTTTATTTAACTTTCCTTTCAAAAGTACAGTGTTATACAGTTAGATAATGTACTGATGTCATGAAGGTAGTCAAATATAATATGGTTGATGACTTTTTTTGTTTTATTTTGAGACGTTAGAATTTTTCTTTTCTCGATTTTATATATATAATGCATATGTAAAATTTTAAAGTGCAGAATTTTTAATTAGCTAAATTTTTAAATTAAGCACATTTTAAATTATAATTAATGAAATAAGCATTAAAAAAAAAAATTAAAAAGCAATTGTGAACGTCTGCACAGTTAGAGCGAGTCCTCAGAATAATTATTTTTTAAAAAAATTATGGACCAGCCGTGGTATTTTTGGTCAGTCGTCGTTGTAGGAATTGACCAAGCTTGGTATCGTTGGAATCGGCACAAAATTCCCCACGACTTTCATGTTGACCAAAAGGGGATTTGGCCTGCGTTATTATCGCAATCTTGCGAAAAAATGTGCGGTTTGAAAAATCACGACCGGCCTGGTATTTTGGCGTCGAAGTCGTCCGTTGTCAGAATTGAGCGAGCTTGGTATCGTTAGAATTTTCATGAAATTCCCCACGACTTTCATGTTGACTAAAAAAGGCGATTGTGGCTCCTTGCATAGCAGTTTTCTCCAATGCGCGAAAAATCTGCGGCGCAGTTTTGAATAGTGCAACCAGCCGCGGTATTTTGGCCATACCGGAGTCGTCCATTGCCGGAATTTAGCGAGCTTAGTATCGTTAGAATCCGAATGAAATTTTCCACAACTTTTATGTTGACTGAAAAAGGAGATTATGTCCCATTGCATAGCAGTTTTCACCAATGCGCGAAAAATCTGCGACGCAATTTTGAATAGTGCGACCAGCCGCTGTATTTTGGCCATACCGGAGTCGTCCATTGTCGGAATTGAATGAGCTTGGTATCATTGGAATAGACACAAAATTCTCCACGACTTTTATGTTGACCAAAAAAGGCAATCGTGGCTCCTTGAATAGAAGATTTTGCCAATTCACGAAAAATCTGCGGCGCAGTTTTTAATAGTGCGACCAGCCGCGGTATTTTGGTCATCATGTAGTTGTCCGTTGTCGGAATTTAGAGAGCTTAGTATCCTTAGAATCGGCACAAAATTCCCCACGACTTTTATGTTGACTTAGATATGCGATTTTTGACCGTTGCGCAGCAGTTTTTGTGGATATGGGTGGATTCAAAATAACAATAGCAGATAGATTTACTTAGCATGTAAAATTTGACAGTTGAAGACATTAACAAAAAATAATAGATGTGGCAATCTCATTATAAAGTTTGCTTGTTGAAACATCTACTCAGCATGACAAATTCATAGCTCTTGTCTACTTCTCCAAAATTTCTAAATTTGACATTTCAATACCATCAAGATATCTCTAATATTCCGCAGGCCAAAATGCAAATTACTGAGAATGGAAATATATAACATAGAAAAAGAGTCTTGATATACAGTGTACATAGAAAATATACAATATTGAGAAAATAGTGTACATCAAGCTACCAGATGATCTACAACTAAAGGCGGCAGTGAGGACATCTAACGGCTGGCGATGTCAGCGTGGTGGAAGTGTGTCACTCCACAGGTATCTGGCGGTGGTTGATCGGTCTCATAAATGGTGTTGTCGATCGCTTCATCCTCGCTGGTTAGTGGTCGCTCAGATCACCGAGGGGTGCAACATCGGGTATCTCCTGTGATGGTCCTGGCTGGAAGGGGACAGTGGGGTACACTCCATGCAAATCGACATATAGGCGGTGGGTGAGGATACATGGGAGGGTCTACGCCCATGATTGAAATGGGTGAACATGGCTTCGATATGAGTGCTGGTGTGCCAAATGGGTAGCTATGGCCGACATGGTATAGACAATGGACGCATCATATCCTGATGTGGGTGAGAAGACGAAGATCTTTAAGAAATCGGCTTCATCTTTATCCCATTACACATTGTCGATATGTGCATATTCTTATGTAGTTCCCAGCATAACTCCTCATAAGTGTTGATTGAATCTGAAAATCGTCATGGTCTCTCCCAAAATAAATTGAAAATATCTTGTGTGTCCAAGATATGTTCTCGCTGTAAAGACAAGTATGTAATTCACTACTCATTACGTATAAATATTTGTTTAACATATAGTTTTTCAGTTCTTACCATCAGTCTCTCTCGAGGAGCTCGTGGATAGTAGGTAGTAGGAGTAATGGTCGGAGCCCTCAGCATGTACAAGGAAGCCCAGGACCGATACCACCTCTATGCCAATACGGTCAGTCAGCGAGGTGTAACATCATCCACGATAACAATTGAATCATGTCTGGCCTCCCACTATGATATATAAACCTGGTGATAATCAACCCAGTCAACATCAGCCTTCCCGTGACCATCGACTTGCTGAAATGAAAGATCTATAGGTGCCACATCCACTCTAGGTGACAGACCAATAAGCACGATCAGGAGGTACCACTCAATTCTTTTCTAGCTGATCAAAGGTACCCTAGCGAGCCAAATAGCCTATCCAGCCAAGCAGACAGCAGCTACTCTCGTGCGTACCTATTGTTCGTACGGCTCTCATATCACTTACAACATGAAAGAAAAATTAAGTCATACATAAGATTGTAGAGGTGAACATATGAAAAAAATGCTATAGACTCTGTAGCGACCCATCAAGCTCATCTCATACACTCTAACATGGTGTGTCATCTCGTAGGTAACCCTCATTCCACAACCAATCAATGCTTAACAACCAACTCTGCGAAAGGTACATGAGTGTAACATGTACATGCTCCCACGACCAAACTTGAAGTAGGTGCAGACATCCTGCCATGTTGGTCCGCTTTGGTCTTGTGACCTCATTCAACTCCCTGTACAAGTGTGCTAACACAGCCGCTCCAATAAAGTACCTGTTGAACAAGCTCAAATCATCCAGTAGCGATAAGTACTACAAATGTACCTCAAACCCGGACATATCTGACAAAAGGAAGTAGCCAATGGTGAATAAAATGTAAGCTCTAAGATGCATCAGAAAGTCAACATCCGGTAGATCTAAGTATGAATCTCTATAAAATGTCCACTGCAGCCAACGTAAAGGTAAGTAGGTCCGTGCATGCGCCTGCCCCATACGAAATGTGGATGTAACATGTGGCTGTATTAGATCATGGTATATCGCCATCGATGTCTCGATGAGCTCATCCGGGGATAGCCATCGTCTCCCTCTCCAATCCTATAGGTCCAATAATAGACCCATCAATCCATTACTCCTAGAATCATGGCGTCCACAACATGCGTCATCTCACTGCGAAATGAAAAGTGTTTGTCATGGTGACCAGTGCTCAACTAAAGCTATAAGTAGGTGGTGATCAAGCGATATATTGTTGTGAAACGGTGACATCGCGATCCATCCATAAATAAATGCGTTCACCCACTCCTTGAACATCATTAGGTGTGACGCTGCCTCAAGAACTATCGCCTACACAATATGAATTGATGATTTTATCAAAAAGGCATTTAGTGTAGGGTAGCTTTGACAGATAATAAAACTTACCAGATCTGGGTGCGCAGCCCTGTGTCTGCCATGCAACGATGCAATGCTGGGGTGTACCTCTGCTGGTGCGGGCCCATAGTCTACTAGAGGCTCCTCAGTGCGGCGTTTATGCCGACGTCTGCATGCTCCTCCTTCCTCAGATGTCATTTCACCTGTCTAGCAAACAACTTCTGAAAGTGCATGTCAACACCAAAAATAAATTATCAGTCTGATTACAATGGTGGGGAGAACATAAAATAATAGTAAACATATCTAGGCATACACACAAGTAAACTATTCATGCACCAGATGAGGTCCCACATACACATAACAAATACATGTCAGAGGCATACAACTAAAAAAAATAGTGCTAATGTATACTACTTACATTAACCTGAAGAGATAACTTAGCAGCAATATAAAGAAAACTACAATCTAGGCATGCACATAAGTAAATTGTTCACACCTGATATGAGGTCCTACATACATAGTACAATAAATGCATGTCTCTGAGGTACAACAAAAAATAGCCCGTAATAATGTATAGCTACTACTTACTTTAACCAAGAAACAGACCAACTTATAACAATAATATAAATAAAACTATAGTAGGCATGCATAAGTAAAAATTACGAGGTCCTACATACGTACAACAAATACATGTCTCTGAGGAGGCATGAAAAAATAGTCACAAGAACTACATTATAAGGAAAACACACCTTATACAATGTAGTAAAATACATCGACAATAAACATACATGAGTAACAACAGTATTGAGAAAACTACATTGCAGACATACACAGTAACAAGAACTAACATCTTCTAGCAATATAAATAAGACAAAATAACACCACTAGTCCTGACGATTTTGTGGACAATTCTCAATGCCCGACATTTTTTTAGTCCACATATTATTACTTATTTTATTCTCATCCATTGTGTTGGTATATCTCTATGTCTTAGGCCTTCCAGTTTGCCTTCTGATATTTGGTGGTGCTAGTTTAATCAAATGATGATTCAACAAATATGATAGTCATTCAATGCGATCAGGAATGACATGGGCCGAGCTTAATGCATTGTTGTAGGTGTAATGGCGAGATCGTCTTGTGAACTCAAATGATATTGTCCTAACACAACAATAACATGCTAACATGGAATGCGAAGTAAATAGGGCTGCCTACATGTACAATTACAACTATCTTGTTCTTGTAGTTCAACCTTAAATGACATTGAGGACGTACTAAACACCTGAAATTCATTTAAATTTATTCTTGTGGACTCTAGACATCTCCTAGTTTCATGCTCATTATGTTGCAACTGCACCTTGACACACGGTGTAAATATCGAATCACTCTATCTAAATATCTCAAGGCATTTGGTGAAAATGATACAAGATTATAATAAATTGATGTAATTAGAGCTTATAACTCATGTGCCTCTTCAACACACATTGAAATACTCGATGCGTTAGTGGTCATTGTGCCATAACGATATCTGTCATTATTACTGATGACCATGACACATCTCTTGCAAGCAACCTCTACTTTGATATTCCTGATGTCTGTAATGTAACGTGTGAAAGTGTGAATGTCAGTTGTATTACCTGTCACGTACATCTTCTGACACACAAACTCAGCATCAAAAATTCTCATAGTTCTGCATGCCTTCTTGAAATTCTCTCTAAGATGGTGTAAGTAGTGGCGGTGTTTAGCCCAAGAAAAAAATTTGCGACATCAACGTACTAAGGCTGCATGTCGATCAGAGATAATGCATAAATTAGGCTGAGTACATATAAGCGGGATAAAGTCCAGTAATGTCCTAATAAAATAAGTTTAGGACTCATTGCACTCTGCTTCAACTATTATAAATGCTAGAGGATACAAGCCATTATTTGCATCAATACCAACTGCAGTAAGAAGAGTTCCTCTGTACTTTCCTAAGAGAAATGTATCAATCAACTGTAGTGCGCAAAATTGTCAACCTATAGATGGCCCAAATGACCGAGAATATCGTTGAAAATGGCATTCACTTGATTGAATCGACACTATATAACTACACATACAATAGCCATGAATTGATCCAGTGAAAGGTATGACTCTTCCCAACTGCCAAAAATAGCATGTATGGCCTTTCTACGTGCATCCCAAGCTTTCAAATATGACACCTTAATGTTAAATTTTGATTCCATACGACCAATAATTTTCTCGAGCTTCAAATCCAACTGGTATCTAATGATAGGTTGTATGTAGTACCTAATATACTGTGAGGTGCACTGTTTGTGTCTGGTACTTAATATTGAATGAGAACATGTGTGTGGGGTTGTCATACTAGATATCCTTCAAGCTCCACCAAGCCTCTTGGTCAGCATCTGACGTCAAATGCACTCTTGGAATGATTTGTATGTATCAAAGTATGAACCTCATCTTGTTAGAGTCACATGTTATATATTCCACGTTATTTGTTATAGACCAACCCTGAACAGTAAATTTAAGGTGTCTTTTGTCATGGAAATGCATCCCCTCATTTAAGTCTGCCGGAATGAAATTCTCTTCTAGAAAAATAGAAACTATTGAGAGGTCATCGAAGTTCAGTTGTTCATCCCATTCTTATGTTATCTGGCATGCTCGAATATAATCATTGCTACTGAACATGTGGTCATCGGCACTGTTTGTTTTGTTAAAGTAATCTCTTAGCAAATGATGTTCCCAGTCGGACATTATTCTTCTCCAATGTCACCTTCACTATCTCACTATGTCGAGAACTATTATTTAGTAGCCCTCATCTTGTCGATAAAGGTGCTACATGATCGTCATGGTATTCACCCATACCAGCAGAAGTCCAGGCAATATGATGAACATGAATAGAAGATGTGGTAACATCTCTCTCATCAATGATGCACATTATAATGTAGTGTATAAGATTAAAATAGAAAAGATTAATTAGATAATGACTTTGATGTACATACCTACGAAAACCTTCATTGAGATCAGTCTGATATGGTTCCTATGATAGTATAGTGTTATGGATAGCTTCAATTGGATGAAATTCAACTCCATTGAAATTATGAATTTCGCTATCATCTGTTTATTTCAACTCAATTTTGACGTATACAATTACATGTTGTATACTTGTTGCATTAATGACTGACTCACATACTTCGTCGTCATTTAATGGAGTAGCAATGAAATTGGCACCAATAGGAAATCTACATATAAGATTATTTCTAAAATGTGTCGAATCAACTTTCAATGACCTCATGATTCGATTCTGTATGCTTGTAAAATCAGTCCGTCGTGAAACTTGTATAGGGAAATTTTTCCACCCGATTAATGCGTATGGAAGAAATCGTCACTAACCGAGCAAGCCGCAGTAATATAATACTAAACAAGCGTATGCGAACTCATATTTGAATCTAAAAATATGTATTAGAGACAGGAATGCCAAATAGCACACATGTTTAAATCAATCAGATTCATAAGAACTATATGGATCGCACTAGAACTCAATTTATGTTAAAATAAAAACAACCAAAATGAATACCACCTAGAATTTCAAACCACAAATCTTATTTTCCATTTTTGACATATAATCAATTTATTCACAACATAAACACATTCCTAAACATACATATCTAACAATACATTCATAAACCCTAAAATATAATTATACACCAACAAAATTACTTACTGCCAATAACTAATTGTAATAGTAATGTACTAATTCTCTTAATCATCCATGAGCACAAAACAACACACGATACCTAAACATACAATCATATTCAATATTTAGAACACAAAAATAGTTACTTAAAATACACATAAAACACACATAAATACACATAAAATCATACTTCGCAAAATAATCATTTCCCCAAAAAAATCAGGTGTCAAATGTACATTTTCTTTGGAAAATGTGTTCCTCATTTATTTGAAAAATTTACATTTTCCCAAAAATACCAAATCCAACAACACATCCCTAAAACTAAAACTTACATTTCTTTGCAAAATTTACATTTCTCCTAAATTATCAAATGTACATTTCAAAATCTAAAAACGTGTTCCTCATTTTTTTGCAAAATTCGTTTTCCTAAAATATCAAATCCAACAACAAATGCCTAAACCCTAAAACTAGCTAATCACATAATAAACTAAGTAATCAAATGTTAGAGCACATAAAATCAACATTTTAATAACATGATAAAACACTCCAAACTTAAATAAAAAGGAGTTCCAAAAAATGCCTAAAAAAATCTTTTCAAAAAAACTTAAATCCACTCCAAACTTTGCATAAACCATAACACTAGCTAATCACATAATACACTAAGTAATAACATGATAAAACACAAAAAATCAACATTATATTTGCATGTTTTTTACTTTAAAAAAAAGATATCCAAAGAATACTAAAAAATACCTCAAAATAGTCCGCCGGCCGGAATGGGTGGTCGGTTTATGAGGAGAGGCGATGCGATGGCGGGCTTTGGCGATTTAAGCAAAGGCGCGTGGCGTCTCAAATAAGGCTTCGACGGAGGAGAAAAATCGAGATCGGGCTTTCTCCTGATCTCAGTTCAGCTTTTTTTAAAAAAAGTATTTTAAGTCAGTCGTTTAAGCGGTATTTGCGGCATAATCGGTCGTCGTTAAACAGACGATTGTGTCTAGTTTCAAAAAAAAAATTTAATGCCTATTCCTCTAATTATAGTTTAAAGCGCGTTTAATTTAAAATTTTAGCCTTTTTGATTTAAAGCTTAAGCTATCAACTAATAGATTAATTAAAAAAATAATCTAGCTTAGGGTGATTTGAATAAGAATATTATATATATATATATATATATATATATATATATATATATATATACATACATATACATATATATACATACATATATATATATAAACGATGTAATTTAATAATTTAAAATAAGATGACTGATGTTTAATATTGAGCTTACGAGAATCTTCTACATGATACATGATTATTGTGAAATAAAGTGACATGTTGAGTACATTTTTTGTGGTGAATTAATGAATGTAGAAAATATGATATTATGAAACTTTTGGTCTGCTAAAACATATGCAACAAATGATGAAGAAAGGAGGTGCAGTCCATGAACAGGCACCAAATTCTCATAGAATTGTAGTCGACTAAATAAGAATCTCTCTCTCTCTCTCTATATATATATATATATAGTAAACATTACCGGGAAGGACATAATAGAAATTTCTAAGTTAATCATAAGAATCACCCTGATTGATCTTTCTTTAGAATATTCAAAGGAGTGAAATCAGGGTGGAAGTAGCCTTTGCTCTCAGAAGGAGTAAATTTACATCTTAGGATAAAAATAAAGAATAAAAATAATTTTTATGAGTTGGGGATGCGGGGCAGGAGGCAAGTGCATGAAAGGAATTTTTGAAGCATCTTTAAACAAAATGTATTTTTTATAGGCATAATGTGATTATTCTGAGAGAAAATAAGTAAATTAAAATATATTGAATATATAATCTTGATAAATTAATATATTCAACAAGGGTTAGATAACTTTTTAAATTTTTTTCTTAATATCAATGAAAAATAGATTTAAGAATATAAGTGAATAATAAAGCTCAGCCGGCAATTTTTAGATAATTTTTTCTTAATATCAATGAAATTATAAGTGAAATTTTTAAGTAATTATAAGTGAAATTATAAAGCTTAGATAATTTTTTAAGTGAAATTATAAATGAAATTTTAGGTACTTGTCTTAATATCAATGAAAATATCATGTGAAATTATAAAGCTCAGGAGGCAATTGCCCTAAATAAAATCTAAATGATTTTACATATCATCATTAACATCAAGTAACTAAAAGTCTTCATACATCACATGCCCAAATGCATGAAAGGAATTTCTCAAACATCTTAGAATAAAAAGTATTTTTATAGGCACAATGTGATTACTCTCAAATAATAATAATAATAATAATAATAATAATAAGTAAGCTAGACAAAATATATTGAATATATAATCTTGATAAATTAATATATTTAGGTAATTTTTTAAAAAAAAATTCTTAATATCAATGACAAATGGATTTGAGAATGTGTATCTTATCTAATACACTTATCCTCCTTAATTTGGGAGATTAATAATTAATGTCACCTCATTAATATTAAATTTTAAGAGATGATCACTTATTTTAAAGAATAATTATTATGCGCAGAGTCGAGATGTAGCTTATATGTTTGAACTCTAATAATATAGTATCATGTGACACTTAGCAATGCATAGATGTTGTGTATTAGATGTGAACTGTTATGTATTAATGTATATATAGATATTGTGTATTATCGTGTAGTTAATACTTAATATTACATCAATACATGACACTTCACAGTCAATACATAGCATTTCACATTCCATACATAATAGTTGTGTATTAGTTGAGCGTTATATGATTCTATATTGTAAAGTTCTAATGATTACATTCAAACTCCACACATAATAATCTCTCTATTTCAAATGCTCTATGCTCAACATTTCAACTTGATGTCAAGTAAATGAAGATTGGTGTATCTTATTATATGGGAGATATCTTGATAAAATGAAATATATTTATATTTTGTAGAAGTTTGATTTCCTTAAAGAGTAAGAAACTATAAAATTGCATCATATGTGCTTCTAAATGTAGATGTCCACAATAATAATTACAAGTGTTAAAAAATAGTAAATTTATTATTTACAATATAGCATATGTAAAATATAAAATTATGGATTATTTTAGAAAATAATTCAACACATAAAATGAAAATTATAACTTTTCAATACTTATGTGTAATATTAATTTTTTTAATCATTGGTAAATAAACATAAGTACTCAAATGCACACATATAGTATAAGCCTTATGATTTATATAATTTTTGTATAACATAAAGTTTTAATTCTTTTATATCATTAAACACATAAGAGCCTTAAGGCTTATACACACTAGTGTGCATTCTTGAAATCCCTTTAGATTGCAAAGCAACACTTAATACATATTCATTTACAACACGCAATATCAATTTTAAGATTTGTACATGTGTCTATTTCACATAAATTTATTTATTTATTAATAACACATGTACACATGTCTGCACAACACATAAAATAAGTCCTAAGATTTACACATTATGAAAAATGCATAAATTTAGGGCTTATTTAAGATCAATTTTATTGTATTTTTATTTTATTTTATGATATTTTAAAAAATATTTATTTGATGTATTTTAATGTGTTTTATTTTTTATTTTTAAAAATAAATAACATTATTTTTAAAAACAATCAAAATAATTTTTAGATATTTTAAATAATTTTAAAAATAATAATAGCCTCAAAAAATATTTTACTTTTAAACAAAGCATAAACAAAATATAATAAAAAATAAAAGTGATCTCAAAGAGCTCCTTATTATTTATTATTTTTTATTTTTAAAATAAAATAATATTATTTTAAAAAATAGGCAAATTAATTTTTAAATATTTGACTGTTTTTAAAAATAATTATAACCATCAAATATATTTTATTTTAAAATAAAGGTGTGTGTAAATAAAATAAAACTAAAATCAAAAAATAAAATTGATCCTAAACAACCCTTTAGTTATTTTGTAAATAAAACTTGTTCGCAAGTGTATGAATTACATAAAATTAGTCTTAGTCTTTATAAGTGTCTATGCACTATGCTTAAATTCAATTATTATTTTTTGAATACATGTTTATTGCACAAAACTTCATGTGTGTTTCGCACAAATTCAATTAATAATATATCATGTTATATAAAATTAAGATATTTACATATCTATGTACATTATTAAATTTATTTAAATTGAACAATAATACATATACATAAGTGTGTAAAGCTTATAATATGAGTCTTAAAACTTGTATAGATATACACAATACTAAAAAATATTTAGTTTGCAAAATAAAATTTATACAATTTTTAAATAATTTATTTTACAATATAAACCTGTAAAATAGTGTGTTTAACGAAATATAATATTCTCATGCACACATTCATAAATACTTCAATAAAATATCATGATTATATACATTGATATTTTTGGATATCCACAACTTTTCTTTCAAAAAAAATAAATTATGATAATTATATATAAAACCTTAAAAAAAAAACTAAAAGCCTCATAATATACAATTCCATGCGTATACTAGTGTCTACTGATTAAATCTATAATTATAAAATGACAACATATATAAAACTCTTATAAACTAAGGATGGGGACGATGAATAGACTTGTGATGATAAGAACTACATTTTGATGAAAGATAGTATGAATAAAAATCATGGAGAAGAGTTAGTTTTCATAAACAATAAAATGAAGTGTCATGGCATTGCAAAATTTGAATAATTCTTCACTTTGATCAATGAGAAAGATAAATAATTAGGGGTTCCTTTGGGACAGTTACAACTGTATGAAAAAATAATAGTAGAGATACTACAGAAGAAACTGCGATTGGTATATAATTTTTTTTATTTTACAAAAGTTAACCACAGCTTTCTGATCATCGCTGCAAGTAGTCAAATCAAGTTAAAAAATGTAATTTTTTCACCACAAATTTTATAAAATGTTGTTAAAACTTTGTCCAAATATAATACTCAAACGATATTGTGGTGCAGTGCAGCATCGCATCACAGTACCATCGCTTCCCCCAAACGGCCCTTAGATCTCAATTTTCTTCCTCAATGTCTTCTGCTATAGCCGGTTTATGAAGAAGAAATTAAGTTTTCGACTAAGGGTTTCTTTGGAGAAGCTATAGCTTTTTTAAAAACTAGTTGTAAAGCTGCTGTCAAGAAAATAGTTTTTGAAAAGCTACTATATATATATATATATATATATATATATATATATATATATATTAAATTCAAATATCAATTTTTTAACAGACAACATATTATAACAACTCTAATTCTCAAAAAAAAAAACTTTATCACAAAATTTTAGGAGTTTTTAGATACATAGCATGCCAAACTATAGTAAATTACATACATAGCACTCCATTAAGGATCTCCGCTAAAAACCACATGGGAACAAGCTTAGCTTAGCACATGAGGAAAGAGCGATTTCACTGCAGCTTCACTATCGATGCAATCTCTCGCCGGCATTTCATCTTCATGCGGTTCATCTAACAGAAATCATTGTTCTTCGTTAAGTTTAGGGTTTTAGCCTCGTTGCTCACACCGCGGGTTCGCCACTCCATTGTCGTTGGTTTTTTTTTTATCTGAACAAAGATGTCCCTTTAGGAGCCAATCATTGTCATCGACTTTGGTAGTGTTTGGACAACTTCACCAAGATTCCTAATGCATTAGCAATGACATACTCATATTTTGATCCTTTTCAATTCCCAATTTCAATTTTAGATTTATCAGCATTTTCAATCTCAAGGTGTTATGTTTGATTTTTATGAAGAATGCAAGGGATTGCAGATTTCCGCATACATCAATTAACAGTTCATTATTTGTTCAGTCTTCTTCTTCTTTCGCTACTAGGAGAAGCAACTAACTAGCATATCACCTCTACTTCACTTCTAATTAGGGGCTTTTTAGTTGGCTGAAAAAGGAATGCAGTGTAAAAGAATAGTGTAAAAGATTACTTTATAGTTATTTGGTTGAGAGTTTTACGAATTCATGACTTTGCTTTTTTCTGTTTGATTAAAAAAATGTAATGTAAAGAATTTTGAAGGTTTTGACACACGACGGACTGATCGGAGCGGCGGCGACGGGCGACGGTGCGCGCGCGACGACGCAACGACGGCCGCAACACTTTACATTGGTCGTATTTGGAATTCGCCCGATTTGGAATACATTATATTACCTTGGAATTTTACTTTACTTCAAGCCAAATACCAAAAAAGTTAAAATCTCTACATTTACTTTACACTGCATTCCAAATTCTTTCAACCAAACAGCCCTTTACTTTTTTTGTACAGAGGATTGTTCATCCAAATAGTGATATGAAGCTGAACTCAGCTTAGCAGAAGCATGCATGGTATTATTATTGTTCGACTAGTACTCGACTGTATACTAGGTATGTGTTATTATATGTTCTGTGATCCTCCTGGGATATTATGTTACGTAATAGTCAATAGAATTGAAAGTCATCATTTCTAGTCAGTTTTGGTAGCATAATGTGTTATGTGATCCTCCATTTTGGTTTTCATTTTAATCCAAATAATTTTCTTTTATTTTTTTTTTTTTTGTTATGCAGATGATTCGTGGTTTAGATATAATGATTGGCTTGGATGATTATTTGTCTATAACATTTAAGTTTGGTGAATATTAGGTAGCAGTTAAAAATCAAGGAAGAAAAAAATATTGTGGTGGAAAACAAAGAACTCAGAAGTTTCAGAAGAACTTATTCAGCTTAGATATGTTGAAGAATAACATTCAATCGATATGTCCATGGCTTAAAGAACATGACTTTTGAGTTATTTTTTCACATTTATGGAACTTCACCAAGGGAGTATATATTTATTACAAGTGACATTGAAGTGGTAGAATTGATCAGACAGTGTAGTGGAAGTGACCGAGCTGAGATTGTGGTCATAACACAAGGCAGTACAGAAGTTGATATGTCCTTACATGGGCAACAAGTAATGGATGGGAGTATCATAATAGACTGTTACAATTCAACATCAGATTTCATTTGTAATGGTATTATTGAGATGCATGCCTCTAACTACTTATTTGTAGGTGCATTATTTCAAGATGCTTTAAGTTTTAAACAAGCTCGTAATAAATTCCATTATGAATAATTTTGATGAAGATCCGTTCTAGTAATAGACAAGAGTGGTTGTCATTTGTTCACATCAAGGTTGTCCTTGGAGAGTGAGAGCAATATTGTGTAAAGATGGTAAATCATTTGAGGTTAGGAAGTTAGAGTCAACACATTTGTGCCTGGGTGTGAATAGAACAGGAAATAGACAAGCAACAACCTCCTGGGTGGCTTAACAAATTACAGAGATTGTAAGAAAAAAATTCTGATATTTCTCCAAAGCAGATTAACAATAACTTAGAGAATATGTATGGGCTATCTCTTCCGTACATGAAGATGTGGAGATCTAAGGAAGCGACACATGATTGCATTTTTGGATATGTTGATAAAAATTATAGATGAGTACCTGCATTTCAAGCTGAATTGCTAAAAAGAAATTCTGGTTCTCATATAACATAATCTTGCAGTAATCATGATGGTTCTTTCAAGAGATTTTATTTGAGTTTCAAGGTTTGCATTGATGGTTTCATCTTTGCAGACATCTCATTGGTCTTGATGCATGTAATCTCAAGTCGAAGTATTTAGGTGTCTGGTTATCAGCGAACGCATTGGATGTCAATAATGGCCTCTTCACCTTAGCATTTGCAGTAGTTGAAAGTGAGTCAAAGAAGACATAGAGATAGTTTTTAGAAATTTTGGCAGATAGTTTTGGTTTAAATTTGCAGTATTTGGCATTCATTTCTGACAAGGAGAAAAGTTTGGCTGAGGCTATTAAAACTGTTTTCCTAGATGCGGAGCATAAAATCTGTCTTTAACATTTGTGAAAAATTTTGAAGAAAAAATTTCTACGCCGCGATAGTCAAAACATTGGATCTTTAGTTTGGTCAACAGCCAATGCTCTTACTAAGCTTGAATATGATTGCAAAATGAATGATTTGTTTCTTATTAGCCCTCAAGTTCATCTTTACTTGACTTCTTTACCCTACAAGTGGGACAAATATACCTTCGTACTTGAGATAAAAAATCAGTGCAATACCAATAATATGACAGAGTCATGCAACTCATGGGTAGGTGAAGCTAGAAGCAAACCAGCTATAGACTTGCTTGATTTCATAAGAGCAAAGCTAATGGAACAAAGGGCTGAAAGGAACCTTACTTCATCAATTTGGAGAGGTGTGTTTGTGTCTTATGCTGAAGAGTACATCTGAGATATATCTACTAAAAAAATTAATTTATTATAAGGCAATCAACATCACAAATAGCTAAGGTTGAAGGATTAAAAAACAGATTTGAAGTTGACCTAGAAAGTAGACAATATGGTTGTAAATGATGGCAATTAACTAGATTGCCTTGCATACATGCAGCTGCATTTATTGCCACCAGAGAGTTCCCTCTTTGGCATATCTATGTAGATGAAAGCTACTAAGTGATCAGATTAACAAGAAGTACCATCTCATATCTATTTTTTATATGTAAATAAAAAACACAAAGTAATTAACATTTTTTGTTGGTTTAATTTATAGGTATCGAATGGCATATGAAGGTCTGATAGCTACTCTCCCAAGGAAAGAACAATGGGATATTATTGAAGATGTGGTATTAGTAGGCATGCCAAATTCTCTAAGGCCTAGAGGAAGACCATAGAAAAGAAGAGTTAAAATTTTTTGGAGAACTGCCCAAAGAAAACAAAAAAAAGTGTAGTCGTTGCTGATTGTGGGGCCACCATAGGACAAGTTGTAAGAATCCACTTAATGAAAGAAATTGTCATCAACCTGAAGATGAAAATGATGATAATCGATGTGAACAACCTAGTAGTAGTAGTAATCAAGTGAATCGAAGGAAATTACCCATACTACGTTCAACGTTAGACCACAATTGCTGATAATGTTGAAGTTGTGTTTTAGAGATCTTTTGCTAGATTATGGAGCTTAAAAATGACACTCACAGTATTTTTTTATAATTTTTTGGGTTGATGCAGCCTCATAATACTACTATTGCAAATGTTATGCATATTTCAAGAAAATACATTTGTGTAGTTTTCTCATTATATGTAGCTATATTATGCATTTTACTTCTTTCCGATAAAATGTTATGCATACAGTTCTTGACACTCACAGTATTTTCTCAAATTTTGCTGATTTTCAGACTTTGGGTGGTTTCTATCTCAGTTCTCTATTATTTGATTACAGCGGCTTGCACAGGCTAAAATTTTTGCCCTGTAGAACCTGCGTATGGTGAAGGTAATTACAAGAACTATTGTATGCATGTTGAACTTTTGTATTCTATTACATGTATATTTATAAGTTAAAGAAGCTAGTTGTTCATTTAATGTTGTTTGATTTGAAGATTTTGATAATAGAATGTGGTTAACTTCAAATTTTCCTAATTTGCATCTATCATTCAATTTAACAGGCTATATATTCTCCAAAAAATAAGTTCAACTAATTCAATGGTGTCGAGGAGCATCAGTAATCGTAGACTCTATTGCAGATGCAATTTATTATGCTTGGAATTTACTTGCTTTTGAGGTAAAAATCGTGGAAGACGATTTTATTGATGTCCAAGAAATCAAACCGAAGGTGATTGGATGGCGAAGGAGTCAAATGCTTTGTCATATGATAGTAGCATCTTTACTAGTCCATTGTTTCCTTATTCAATCATAGTAAAGTGTGTTTGTATTGGGTGTAAATTGTGTAGGTTGTTTTTGTTTTATGTGTCTTTGTTTTTTATTTTTAACTGATTAGGCTTCCCTCAATGACATTTTACATTTGGAATACATTTATAGCCTCAAAACTTTCAAAAAAAAAAGGGTCCATTTTTTTAATTAAGTATTGATAAAAAATTTAAATAGTATAGTCACCCAACTAGTGGGTAATTAATCGATCCCACTTATGCCATGTTAGATTCGCCACTTAAGATTATCCTCTATTTTCACTGATTTGCCCTATAATGTTGAGCTTGGATTTTCTTAAACGCTCCTCTCTCCATCTCGAAACTCCCGAATGAAATTATTTCCTTCTCCTATTCAAAGAAACCTTCTTTCTTGTCATGGTTGCATTTTTTCTCTCCCATCTAGAAGCCGTTGAAAGCCAACATTAACTTCCGGCGATGATTCCGGCGGCTCCATTTTGTTCGCGGAAGTTTTCTGTGGTGGATTCTATCATTTTTTGCGCACATCACATCATACACCGCCCTAATATAGAGCTAGAAGTGGTGACTTAATTCTAATATGTGTCTTAAAGCTTTGTGTGGCATGTCTTAACTAAGTATTAGAGTTGTACTTTTCTAAGTTTGGAAATTATTCGAATTAGCATAATAGTGGATTTCATTTGAAGTTGTTTAATTGATTTATGGATTTTAATTTCTATTTTGTTTTATTTCAAGTGATTTACACTTAACAACTAACTGTTTTAAATAAAAGGCACATAAAGAGGAACCCTTAATTCCAGTTTTAATTATCTGATGTGATTGTGATTTCAATTTGATTAATTAAGCCACTTAATTAACTAATTAATCTTCTAATTAATGTCATTTTAATTAATTTTTCTTTAAAGTGAAGTGGATTTATAAAAAGAGGTTCAAAATGACGTCTTAACCCCATTCCCCTTACCCATTCATTGTTCAACAGTGACTAGTGCACTTAATTAATTAATTTTTATTATTTGTGAGGTTAATTAATCAAATAATTTAATTAAGAGAGTGATTAGGCCTTAAATAGTCAATTTCCCTAATTAACCAAGCAATAAATCCCAAAAAAATTATAAGAGGCAGAGGTCATCCCATTAAACTAATACACAAAGTTTAGAATTAATTAATCAAGTAATTAAAGGGTAATTAAGCTAATTAGTTTGTAATTAAATCTTAATTAAGCCTTAATAACTATTCAAATTTAATTAGAATTTATTTTATATGATTCTCCTCTAAAATACCTTCAAAGAAAGTATTTATTTGTATTTTTTAGATTTTTCTACAGTTTGTTATAATTTTTTGAAGTTTCAACCATTAAATCCATTAATTAAGCCTAATGTCGTCAACACCACGCGGGCCACTAACGTGGCGCACTTTCCATGTGGCATCGCGGGATTGGTCACTTAAACCGATCCGACTCATTGCCTATGTGGTTGGCGGCAGACGAGCTTTCTTATCCACCGTCTAATCTAAGATCAGACAGTCATGATCAACCCTGCATTTTTAATAGGATTAAATTGGATTTTATCTAACAAATAATCATGATCATCCATCACAATCAAGCGTAATGGACGGTGCGTGATCCATCATCCCCGATAATGAGAGCTCTTCCATCGCCAATGGTTTCACCAGCTGGATCAAAATTCAACCCATTTCATGAAAGGGATCTACTGGTAGACTTTGTGCGACATACAAATTTTCTTCAAAAAGGACCAAACATTTTTCACCAAAAGCTTAGTTTAATGGAATTACCTCACTGGAGCTAAAGACCGGCAGCAAAATCAACTATGGTAGCTTCGTTTAGTAGAGACGATGCCATGCTGATCAGCACGCGGGAGAATTCCTTGTTGTTTGCTTAGTGGACCATGAACCATCACTGTGCAAGCCGACGTTGATCGAACTCACACCTAAGGGTCGTGGAATCAGACAATTGCTCAAAAGTGGGTAAAATTTAAGTCAATTTGAGGGAGTTGAATGAGGTTATTTTTCAAAATAGTGAGCTTCGATGTTGGGACCCACTTGGTTGTTTGAGGAGAGCTGGGATTTCAAAATTATCTCTGGCTCACGAGTGAATCAGTCATGGATCAAATGAGGGAGTATAGATCCATTGGATCAATTGATGAATTATCTCCATATTTTTGGCTAGTCAATCAGCCGTGGTGCCTAAAAGGTCGGTGTCAACTCGCGTGGCTCGGTTTGGTTAGTGGGATGCTTGGTTGGTGGCTCAAGGCACCTATCTCAAGGTTGGGATCCATTAGGTTTTGGCTAGTGTGGGGAGGTGAGTTAACTCACCTACCCTTGGTCCATGGCCGACCTAGCCCACATGGGTCAAGTTAGGTGGGTAGGTCAGGTCCTCATTTGGGTCTTAGATGGCTACCACATGGAGAGGAGGGGAGTTAACTTGCTAACTTGGGAAAGATCCCATGTGGGGAGGAAAATCTAATGGGCAAGGCTTTAGATTTGACCCTATTCATATTGGGCTAGTTTGGGGCTGACCCAAGGTGAGTTTTTCGTGGGTTGGGTCAAGTTGCGAAGGGTCTAGGCTTGGTTCAAGTGGGTTTGGCTCAATTTGACCCATATTGATCAAATTGGGCTAGGTTATGTTAGGTTGAACAATCGGTCAAATTGGGTCAAACCAAGGGTTGAGTCTTGTTCAAATGAGTGTTTGTGATGTTTTGGTTCAATTGGTTTGAGTCAATTTGGCTTAGATTTAATTTTGGCTCATTTGAAGTCATATGGGTCAAATGGGTCAAGTTGCCTATTTGACCAAATTGGCCAAATTAGCTTGGGTTATGGGTTGATTCATGTTCAATTGGTTAATTGAAGATGATTGTAGGCTTTGGTTTTAATTAATTTGGATTTGATTTGGATTAGGCCAATTTGACCCTTTAAGTCAATTTGGGCTAAATTTATCAATTAGGTTCAATTATAGCTTTGGTCAAGTTCAATAATTAATTTGGAATGAACTTTAACTATTGGTTGCAATCAATTTGGGTTAGATCATGATTTGACCCACTTTGGTCTTTTTTAGGTCAAATTGGGTCAAAGGGCCAATTGGGTTATGTTTGGCTCAATTGATGGTCAAGTCATGTTCAAATGTTGATCATAGGTTCGTGTGAATCAATAATTTCAATTAATTTGGCTTGGGTTGATATTTCGCTTATTTGTTTCATGTAGGTTAAGAGAGTTTGATTGGTCAAATTATCAAGTTGACTTGGTTTGACCCAATTGATGAAAAATGATCAACCTAGGGTGATCAATAATCATGATAGGAGATTTTGGTAGGCTTAGCTCAATCGAATTTAGGCAGGATTAGAATTTGGTTTAAATAGGTCAAATTTGTCACTTTGGGTCAAGTGGACCAACTGGGTTTAGTTGAGTCAATTTTGAGTTAAATTGAGTTTAGTTGGATTTATATATGGATTTGGGAATGGCATATAGCTTTTATTACAATTGATTTGGGTTCAAATGGGTCTTAGATTATTTGAATAATTTAAGTCAAATGGGTTAGGTTAGGTTTGATTGAACTGATTTTCAGTTTGGTTTAATCGATTGTGGATTTTATTTATATTTGGAATAATGATTGCGGAAGTAATTGATTCATGAGAAAATTAATTGAAATTGATTTGAATTGTAGAGAATTTTGGCTAAAGCCATAGGATCAAATCATATGGCTTGGGATAGGTTTGAATTTGAATTTGGATATTTTGGCTCAGTTGATTTGATTGTAGGTCTCATTTATATTTAGAAAGATGATTGAAGAGATAATTGATTCATGAGAAAATCAATTAGATTTGGTTTAGTTTAAGTGAAATTTTGGCTAAGTCCATAGGATTAAATCATATGGCTTAGAATAGGTTTGGATTTGAATTTGGATATTTTGGTTTAGTTGATTTGATTGTATATTTGGTATGAGTTGATTGGAGAGTTGAATTGACTTTGAGAAAATCAATTGAGTTTGGATTGGTTTTGGCTAAGTCCATAAGATTGAATTATGGGCTTAGGATAGGTTTGAATTTGATGTGGTTTTGATTATAGGTTTTAATCATTTAGTTTGGAATTTGAATTTGGATTTGGAATGTGAATTTGGATGAATTGAATTTGAGGTTTGGTTTAGGTCAAAGAGGTAGGCATGGATTGGGTTAAAGCTATAGGGTAGGTAAATCTCCCTAAGTCCTAAAGCAGAGCTTAATCCTATGATTAACCCTTATAAATCTCTAGGCTTAGGTTAACTGTTCATCTAATTGCTGGAAAGGTCTTATGACTAAAAAAAAAATTTAGTGTCTAGAAGACTCCTAAATCTAAGAAGAGGATATTGAATCCTCACTTCAAAAGTGAGGTCAACAATGATTTTTATATTTAACTTTATATTTGATTTGATTAAGGTTTAAAATAAATTTGTTTTGATTATTTGATTTCATATATTTTTAGATTGATTATTATATTTATTCTTTCTATTGAATTTAATTTGAGTATTTATTAAGTTTAAATTTTTTAAGTTGATTAGTTTAGTTCATTTAATCAAAGTAAGGTTCAATATTAGTTTATTTTTTTAGATTCAATTTAGTAGACTTATATTAATCTTTTTCCTTTATTAAACTTGGTTAAGGATCTTTAGACTTCATTATTCAAATGGCCTATTTTGGCCCCCTTTTTTTATTTAAATATTGTTATTTAAATTTTATGATTTTAGGTCTTCATTAACCTTATTTGATTCAGTATGTTTATGCTAACTTAATTAACATTAAGCTCAACTAAATTTTATTAAGTTTAGTAGAATAGTTAATTATTGAGTAATTGTAACTAAAGGTTTATTACTCAATTAAGCCATTTATGATAAGGTCTTATTTATTTATTTATGCACGGATATTGATCTCAACATAAGGAACCTAAGAGATGAAATATTTAAAGTGTTAAACCTAAGTTATGTCATTCTAAATTTCTAAGTTATTTAAATGTTTATATTATGAATAACTTAATCAATTACTTATTTCATCTACAATTCAATTATTCATTTAATTCGGTTCATTTACTTATGTTTCATTTTAGGGGCTTAGCAAATTCTTTATAGGGATTTACATAATTAACTAACTTATAATTCGATTAAGATAAGTTTCATTTCAAATTAAGTTGTAGTTATATTTTAATTCTATTAAACCCATTTTATTTTGAAATTCATATACTTAGTCTCATCTCTAATCAATTTGATGCTCTCTTCTTTCTTTTTAATTAATGTGTTTGGTTTAAATTGTTTGAACAAATTTTATTATTATTTGATTTGATGAATCCTTATCTTGATTTAATATTTCCATTCATCTTTTTTTAAAATCTTTAAAAGGATAATATATCTATTTCCTTTGAGATTTTGTTATATAATTAAATTCTATTGAGTATAGATTTATAATTCATTTATTATTTTAGTTTATTTTACTTTGGAAATTTATTTTGGTTGAATTTGATTATGTTCAATTTATGATTTAGTTTGATTCAATTAATTTAATTTGAATGGCCAATTGAATAGTTATGTTTAGTTTAAGTGTATTTGACTTGTCATTTTTTTAAGTGTCTTAATTAAGTTAGTGTTTGGTTACTTTAGTTTTTATTAAAGATAGTTAAAATCAAATTAATTGAGTTAAAAGTGTGGTTGAATAATTTACTTAATGATCTATTTGAAGATTAACTTGGTATGTATTGCTTACATGATTTAGGTTGATTTAATTAATTTGATTTGAATGATTAGATGAATGGTTATATTTGATTTGTTTAATGTGTATTACTTTAAATTTCAATTGGTTGGTTTGATGGATAATTTGATTGAAGACATGTCTTGATTAATTCAATTAAATGATTAAATGATTTACTTGAAGTTCAATTAGACATGTTTGATTTAATTAAAATTAAGTTTAATTATCAATTCAATCATTTAATTAAATGTTGGTTGTTGGTTAATCAAGGTTCAATTTAGTTTGTTGTTTATTGAATTCAAATGGTTGATATGATTGAGATTCAATATTTAATTAAGATTTGATTAGGTTAATTTGATAAATATAATTAACTAAATTGATTGAATGATTTATAGTTGACTTAGTTATATTATTTATTTATTCAAGATTTGATTTAGATGATTAAATTAATTAGGTTTCTTAATTCTATCATGATTAACTTAATCAAAATATAACTATTGATTAATTGAATATTTAAGATTAATTTTATTTGCTTGATGTAGTTAGAATTTGATTAATAATTATCATAGTTTATCTTGCGAAAATTAATTTGTTAATATAATATTTTACTTGGATGTTTGGTTAATTTAATTAAATTGAGGATTGTTTAGGTTCAATGTGATTAACTTGACCAAAAGATTTGATTAAATCAATGATTTAATTAACTGAGATTATTTTAATTAAACTTGTTATAAATTTAATTAAGTGTTTGATTTGAATTAAGCTTAATTTAGGGATTGGTTTTGATATGACTTATTTAATTTAGCTTAGATTAATTAAATGACCGATTAACTTGATTTAGATTTTTATTATCAAAATTAACTAAGGGGATCTTAATTAGAAGTTGATGGATTATGTTAAATATAATTAGGTAATTGACTCAATTAACATAAGGCTGATAATTCTTTAATCCTTTATTTCATTAAGTAACTAATTTGATTAGAAGTTTATATTATTTAATGATTAATTAAATCAACTTTAATTACGTGGCAGTTCATTGGATAATTAGATGTTTATTTTCATTAATTAATTAAAATTTAATTGATGATTAGTCCTAACCTTTCTTATTTATTCAAATTAAGTTTATTGTAGCTATATGTTTAATTGATTAGATTTAGTTAAAGGTAATTTGATCTTAAATGATTTGATTGATTAGAGATTATTTAATTAAATAAAAGTTAATTATTTAATTATCCATATAAATTTGACTTAATTCAACGAATGTTTATGATAAACATAATTAAGTATTTTGTTTAAGTTTAGTTGGCTTAAGAATTATTAATATTATTATCATTATTATTATTTCCATAAGGCTAATTTAGTTTAATTCTGATTTAGTTAAGTGATAAATGCATTTACTTTTGGAGTTTCATTGTTAAATGAATCAAGGTTATCTTTAATTAGAAGTTGATGAAATGATTATGTTTAAATCACTTATTTAATTAGCATTGGACTAATGATTAATTAGGCCTTTAACTTGATTTAATAATTATAATTTGATTTGATAATTAACTAAATTCATTAGAAATAAGCATTAGATAAGTATTTCATTTAATAAATAATTAAAAAATTAAGCATTATTAATTTAATAAAAGTTTAATTATAAAATTATTTGGTGGTTTAATTAAGTTTCATGTTTTATTTACAAGATTTAAGTTTCTTTAATGATCATTTTATAATCTTATTAAATATGATTGAATATTTGACTTCCTTATTTAGTGTTTGATTTAAGTTCATTAGTTCTTATTTTAATTGAATGTATGAGTTGATTAAGATTCAAGCATTGATTAGGTTATAATTTGATTAATACTTTATTTAATTTTCCTAATTAAATTTCAAGTAATAAATTATTAAATAATTTATTAAATTTGATCACTTCAACTATTTTTTATTATTTTCTTAATTTTGTAATTTCAAACATATATATATATATTTTCCATTTATCATAATGTTTTAAAGTATTATTTTAGACATATTTTAGGCATAAATTAGAGTCTAATGAGATTCAAAAAGTTTAGATATTTTTTCTGAGTGCAATGAACTTAATCAAAGTTGCTTGGACAATTTTGGTGGTTTTCCCTAATTTATTTGATTTTAAATTATTTATTTCATGAAATTAGAGCATTTGATCTTTTAAATTTGATAACTTTTAATCCATCCATCATTTTGGCTTGAAATTGTTATGGTATGTGTGTTTTAACCTCAATTTTTTTCCCTGAAAAATTTCAGTCCATTTCATTAATATTTTAGGAATAATTAATAAATTATAAATTCAACGAGCCCTTATTTGTGATTTTTCAATGAGTATTTTATTTTTTATAATTTTTTGAAGTTTTAACTATTTTTAAATAATTTTTAAATCGAGAAAGGGCTAGATTTTTTTATTTAGTCAGTCAACGCCACATGGCGTTGACTAGACTCTGCCTTTCGCATGTTGATGTCTGATTGGACCAACGATGTTGACATGGCCTTTTGAGTTGGAAACACAAGTTAGATCGAATCGTCCCAGATCAAGATCATGATATAATGGCCGAAATCAAAGCCAGATCCCTTCTAATCTGAGTCGTCCATCCCTACTAATGGGGATTGGATGGCTGCCATCTCATCCTCACCATGGACGTGGACCAGAGCTGGCGAATGGAGATTTTGATGCCATAAGTCTGTTTGGGCCTTGATTTTTTGGTGAACTCATTGGAAATCGGGTCTTTTCGCACCGTGGGACCTATAAAGGATGATTCCTATTGATTGCTATGGTTTTTGGTTAATCATTGCATATTTTATTTATATCAAAATCAAATTTTAGATTTCTCCTAAAAGTTTAAGAGATTAGCTCACTAAAGCTCTTGTTCAATAGGATTTTTTTTGTTTCGAGGTCGATGCTCACTCCAAGATAAAGCTTCAACGTGATTTCTCCCTCTTGCCTGCTCTTGGATCGGCCTAGCACCCAACCACCGATGTAGTTTGCCAGATTTTGGTCATTTTGATGCTTTAGTGAGTGGAAAAGGAAGGGAAAGGTTTGGTTATAATTTTTTGGAGGTGAGGAGGAGATTTTCTGCAATAAGAAGAGAGTTTTGGAGGCTCTCTTCCCCTCATAGATGGCCAAAAATCTCATTAATGGGGATGGAGGCGATGGTTTGGGAGGTGTTTAATTGATTGAGATTAGCTTTGAAGTTGCTATCAGCATGCTTGGTCTGTTCCACTGCTAAAGATGAGGAGAGGAAGTTTCTTTTGGTGGCTAGATGAGAGAAGACAAGTTTGAAAAATCTCCCACTTGCTCTCTTACACATGAATTAGCTCCATGTCATGAATACCTTATCTTTTACTCATCCTCTATCCTTTGAAGGCTGCCAAAGTTGAGAGTTTAAATTAGAGGTTGGAAATGAGGTTTGGGCATACCAAAGTCCAAGTTGTATTTCATGATTTAAAGTTCAAGTTTGGGTCAACTCATGTTGACCCAATTTATTTGGCTTAGATTAAATGATTTATGTTAGCTCATGGGCTTTGGATTTAAGGTCAAATTATAGTTAATTGGTCATTTAATCATTTTGGGCTTATTCAATTTGAATTGATTTGATTTTTGAATGGTTTGAACCAACCACTTTTGACCAAAGTGGGTTAAATTGGGTTTGCATGGCCTAATTGATCATGTTAGGCTTGGATTAGACTCTAATTGTGTTTGAATAATCATTTAGGGTGATTTTGATTCATTAGTTTTATTTAATTTGAGTTAATTTTGAGTTTGACCTAAGTTTGACCAAGATTTGACCAACATTGGTTAAATTAATTTATGTGATTCAATTCATTATTTTATGTTTAGATTAGACTTCAATCATGTTTAATGGATTATTTGAAGTAATTTAGATTAATTATATTTATTAATTTTGGTCAATTTTAATTTTGACCAAAATTAAATTTAAAGGGTTAAGATGTGTTCATTTAGGTTAACTAATCAAATTGGCTGAATTAAATTCAATGGTTGATTGAATTATATTTATATATGAATTTAAGATATAAGATTATGAATGATACTAACCTCATCCAAAATGAGGTCAACAGAAGCCTGTGTATGGAGGGAGAAACTATGATACATTTCATATGTGGGTGTCATATGGAATGACGGAGGACCATATCTGGGAGGGACTAGCACATGTCATGGCTAGAAATGAGTCCACATGGCTTCTTGATATGAATATTGAGGTTGCTCTGTGAACGTATATGTAGAGGGACTGACCGCTGGCATAGAAGATAGACCGGCATCCATCCCCAAAGAATCTGGATGCCTTGACGATGAAGTTTTTGGAACATCAGTGCATTTGTACCTATTATCAAAAATGTGCTTATTACGTCGCAACTCCTTGCACAACTCCTCGTACTTTTTGATTGATTATTGAAATTTTATATCTTTATCTCTCCCAAAATAAAATTTGAATATGTCTTCAGTATTCAATATATATTCGAGTTGTGTGGAAATAAAATTATTTAGTACCGTTTCATTATAAAAAGTAATAACTTTTTAACTTATGTCAAGTTTACCATTAAATCACTCTCTAGGTTCTCGAGGGTAATAAGTATTTGGAGGAATTGATGCCTTCAACATGTAAAGTGAAGCCCATGATTGATACCATCTCATATATCAGTTGATCGCCAGCAAAACATCCTGTTGGGAAGCATCTACTACGACAACAGAATCACATCTGTTTTTCTATTCTGCAATGTATGTCTGGTGGTAATCAATCCAATCAATATTTACTTTTCCTCGACCTTCCACTCGCTTGAAGGCGAGATCAACTGATGCTACATCAATCTTCGGTGGAAAGCTGAACTGTCTGAGAATATGATTAGGAATGTACCACTTAACTCATTTTGTGTTAATTAGTGGTACTATAGCAAGCTATATCTCCTCACCATCTAAGCATATATATGCGACTCGTACATGAATTTGATGTCCATATGGCTCCCAGTCACCTATGAATCTAACAAAAATATATTAGGTACAAATGTTGAAATCTTATAATGAATTCAACCAACATATTTACAATACAACATACCTAACTTTGTAGCAACTCATCAAGTTTGTCTATGTAAATTTTGATGTTGATCAGTGTCATTTTTTGTACAAATTCTTCATTCCATACACCCTACACTTAATTCATTTATATTTATAAGGTATGGTATATGTAATGTAGGCCTACTCATATGAATGTACTCCCATTCTCATACCTGTAGTAAGTGTAGGTATCCAACCATATTTGTACGCTTTAGCCTTGTCGTCTTATGTAACTCCCTGTATAAATGATTAAACACAAAAGAACCCAATGAAAACTCATTAAATACAGCAATATCTTCAAGTAGTGGTAGATATTACAAGTGAACCTTTGATTCTGATGTGTTTGGCATAAGAAAACAACCAATAGATAAAGAGCATATACACTCTAACATGCAGAGCAAACTCAACCTCAGTGAGATCTAAATAGGAATCTTTGCAATATGTCCATCGTAACCACCGCAGAGGCAAAGAAGTATGTGTGTAAGTTTATCTCATATGGAATTCTAATGTAATATGAGGCTGGACCGGATCATGGTACATGGCATGTGCCTCCGTGTGTGCTCTTATCAGCCTATCACGATAATCTGTCCATGAATTTCATCACTTGCCTTCCCCAACAATAATTCGACCAAATATAAGTGGACCATTAATCTGAACACCCAAAATCATAGCAACATCCTACAGCATAATCGTCATCTCTCCAACCGGCAAGTGAAATGTATTTGCCTGCGATGATCAGTGTTCAACAAATGTTATGAGAAAGTGATGATCAAGACGAATGTACTATATCTGTGACACACAATCCAGTCTAGCTGCTCCCAGATCACTCATAAATCTAGGATAATTAACTGGTCATTTCTTGAACATCAACAAATAAGAGGCAACTTCAAGCATTGTAACCTACACAGAATAAAAAAAACTCATTACTCACCAGTATAGTGAATGTAACAAAAAGAACTTGTTCGAAACTTGATTCATTTGACGATCCATCAAATGTAAACTCATCATCCCACTCCATAACTATTTAAGAACTAAAAATATATTTGTTATTAAATAACAATTGCTCTTCATTGTGACTTGTTCTAAGAGAGTAATCTCTAATTTAGTCTTTGCCCATGAAACATGGCTCTATGGCCCTTGAAATAAGTTCATTGGCATTTTTATCGTTATTGTCATCAGTATCACTACTTACTGCACTAGGCATAGTTTCATACCTCTCATTATCAGCGGATAATGAATCAATGTAATTACCCTGAGGTTCACCCCTAAAATCAAAACTTGTCCCAGCAAAATAAGCATATTCTGCTGGAGCAAATTCATATGCATCAGCTTGAGTAGTTAATTATAGAGCTGATGTGATGTATTCAGTTAAGGCTGGAGGTATCTGACACTCCTTAGTATCATGTATTTCTCTTACTTCATTTATTATTTTCTCAACTTCAACATAAATGATTATAGGCTGCAGACATGCTGCATTGATAATGGACTCGCAAACTTTATCATTGTGTGAGTTGCAATAAATTCATCACCAATCGAAAATTGACATATAAGACTTATGCTAAATCTAATTGGATCAAATTTCAATGACCTCAGAATTTTTTTCTACAATTCTGCAAATTAATCTGTCAGAGGATCTATATAGGACGGTTCTTCCCACCAGTATAAATCAAGATAAAATCTCTACTATCAAAAAGTTTACCACAATAATATAAAACTATGTAGATTGTATCTGAACTCATTTTTAACTTAGACCAAAACTACACAATGAAATCCTTTGTCTCACCTGGTTAAAGAAAAAGATCAATTAAAAGAATGTACACTTACTGCAAGTAACTCAAAAAATAATTATCTGATTGTTACACACTAAACAAATAAATAAGAATATATCAAGCATTCATTAAATCCCTAAATAAATAAGAATATATCCTAAACTAATGAATAAAACTTAACAACATATAATATTCATAATTTATATGTACAAAATAAGACTAATATGTTATTTAAGCATATTCACTAATAAAAATTTCTACTGTCACAATAAAGCTAATAAGCATATCCACTAAAAAAAAGTCTTAACAAACCATGGGCATAAATAAAAGCTTATAATACCCTAAGATTTGGACTTATGAGATTTATGGAACAAATCTATCCTTTGCATGCGCAGATTTTACATTGAAAGGTTTAGTGGCCACTTTAGTCTTTGATGTAACCTAGTAGCAAACCCCCTAAAGCATTGGCAAGAGTTTATTCCCCTCCATGTCCTACTCCTCCCCCCATAACACAACTAACTTTATTTTGCGCTAGGCTTAGCCCAACTTAACCTAGGCTCCTTCAACCCTAAAACTCAAACAACATCTCGACTAATCTTCTAAATATTCTCCCACAACCATGTCATAAAGCAAAGCAACATAAAACTAAATGACAATCTAATATAACATAAAATTAGCATATCCATTCCTTTAATCTAAAAAAATGACATTTAGGATTTCAAAATATCTAAATATGTGGCCAAAGCGAGATGTTGGCGAGGAATGTTGAAGAAGGGAGGATGTGTTCCCCATGTGAAGCGAAGGCGGCGGCGAGGCGGCTGGTCGCCAATTTCAGTGTTGTCGATCGGGCGGTGGAAGGTCGGGTGGTTCGATGTCGGGGTGTAAGGGAGAAAACTGGCCAACTGTGAGCCCTATTTACTCCCTGTCAGCTGATCAAGAGCAAATATTACCCAAAGAGCAAGCAACTGGCGCTGACGTGGCATCCACATTGGCCTCAGTCGTCCATTCAACGGGCAACTAGTCTATTTCTATTTTTTTAAAAGTATATAATTAGTTAATTTAAATTTTAATTAAATCTAATTATAAAATGGCAAAATTTTTAAAATAGGCGCATTCTTAACCGTAATTAGTAATTTAGGCATCAAAAAATTTTTTTTATGAAAATAGGCCTAGTCGTCTGTCTAACCGACAACAGGCGACGCGGAGGCCACGTCGGCGCCAGTCGTCCGTTGGCAGATTTTTCTTTTTTGTTTTTGGTAGCAAGAGAGAGAGAGCGTTTTATTTTTTTTATTCTTTGTTTTTTGTTTTTGGTAGCACGCAGAGAGAGAGAGAGTGTGTGTTTTATTTTTTTTATTTGCCTAGAGAAGAGAGAGAGACTAAAGATATATATATATATATAAATAAATAATTAATTAAATAAATAAATAAATTTTTAATAAATATATATATATATATATAAATAAATAAATAAATAAATTTTTTATTTTGCATGTTTTTATATGCATTAATAATTAAATAAATAAATAAATAATTTTTAATAAATAAGTATATATATATATATATATAATAAATATATATATAAATAAATAATAATTTTATATATATATATATATATATATATTATTTTATATTTTTTATATTTTAGATTTTTTATATTTTTTATATTTTATATTTTTTTGTTATTATTATTATTTATTTTATATTTTATATTTTATATATTTTTTATATTTTATATTATTATTTTTAATGCATAAATATAATATTTTTTTATATTTTATATTTTTAATGCATATATATTTCACGTGATTAAAATATAAAAATATAAAAAATCTAAAATATAAAAAATATAAAATAATATAAATTTATAAAAAATATAAAATAATATAAAATATAAAAGTATAAAAAATCTAAAATAATAATAATAACAAAAAATATAAAAAATATAAATATATAAAAAAATAAATAATAATTCATCTTTAATCATAAATATATGTATTATTATATATATTATTATATATATATATATTATATATATATATATATATATATATATATATATATATATATATATATATATATACTCTCTCTCTTCTCCACGCAAATAAAAAAAAAGTAAAACTCTCTATCTCTCTCTCTCTCTCTCTCTTTGCCTGCTATCAAAAACAAAAAACAAAAAACAAAAAAACTCTGCCAAAACAAAAAAAAAAAAAAAAAAAATTGCTGTTTGTGACGATAATTAGGCTGCGTCGGCGTCAATAGTCATTGATACGGATAACTAGGCCTATTTTTATAAAAAAAAATTTTGATGCCTAAATTGCTAATTATAATTAAAAATATGTCTATTTTAAAAATTTTACCTTATAAAATTTAGCCTGATCACAATATCTAGCGACAGTCTTCCAAGAAAATCACGCTCGTTGAACGCAATATGAGCAAGCATATGTAACCAATGCAGAAGACAAAGCTTATCAAGGAAAATACTGTGGATCAATGTTGAAAAGGTTGAGCGGGAAAATTATTTAGTGCTCCTTTGACTACTTCAAGTTAGAAATTGTATTATAGAAGATGGTGAAGTTTACTCAATGCATCATTAATTTAATTTAATTGCATATTTAAATTAATTTCAATTTTCTGTTAAATATCTAAATAATTTTATTCAAATTGATAATTTTCTTTTCATATTCAAAATTAATGAAAATAAAAAAAAATATGAACCCTTAGAGAAAAAATAGAAGTGATTCGGAGTACAAGAAAAGAACCGTATATTCTGATTATTATTTTGCTAAAAAACATTACAATCTTATCGTCATCTCGTTTATATAAGATTTAGGGACTATTCTGATCAATTTTGTTTTGTATTTTATATTTATATTAATTTAAAAATATATTTATTAATATTTTTTTCAGTATTTTTAAAAATAAATTATATTCTTTTAAAACTATGAAAAATAAAATTTTTTTGATATTTTAAGTATTTTAAAAAAATATTATGATTAAATATATTATATTTCAAATCAAATTATAAATAAAATAAAAAATAAAAATGATCTAGAACGGCCCCCAGTTTTTATGCGAAACATTAATAATTAAACATCTATTAAATTCAAATTTAATTAAATCAAATTAAATCAATTCACATTATACAAAATAAGATTATATAAATAGTAACTTTAAAAAGTGCCCTTGTTCAGAACAGTTACGATTATCGAAAATAATAATAATATAAATGTTATAGAAGAAGTTATGATAAGTATATAATTTTTTTTTATTTATAAACGTAAAAAATATTATTTCTTATCATATATTTCTTCAAAGTCAAGTTCAAAGTCAAATAACATTAGGACAACGCCATCACATAATTTCACGCATATTTATAGATAATTAGGCTGTATTAATTTCACGCATATTTATAGATAATTAGGCTGAATTAATCTCTCCAACAAATAAAAATATATAATTTAATAAATTGCGTGGACGCTGTAATTGACTCCAGCTTATAAATAATGAGACGGCCGCTCATATCTTCCTCTGTATTCCGACTAATAAAATGGGATTATTTTTAAAATAGGATTAGTGTTAATCTTAATGAAATATTTAGGCATGAAAAAAATTTTTATAAAAATAGGCATAGTCATCAAACGTATGGACGACTAGCGTCAACGCGTCGTCGGAACGGACGACTGCCGACTTTTTTTTTTTTTTTTTTTTGGTGATTTTACAAACCAAGGGGGGAGAGAGAGAGAGGGATAGAGAGAGACAGAGAGGAGGTTTTATTTTTATTAATTTTTTTAATTAATATAATTATTTAAAATATATAATTTAAAAATATTTTTTATAAAATATTTAATAACTAAATATTTATATATTTAATTATTATTATTTTATTTATATATATAATTAAATATATAATTTAAAAATATTTTTAATTATATATATAAATTTATAAATTTATTTAATATTTTTTATTAATTAATATAATTATTTAGAATATATAATTTTTATTATTTTTTGTTAATATATAATATAAAAATATTTAAAATATATAAATAAATAAATTTTAATAAATAAATAAAGAAAGGAATAAATTTTATAAATATTTATAAATTGTATAAATAAAGTAATTATATATATATATATATATATATATATATATATATATATATAATATATATATATATATAATATATATATATAGTCAATAATAATAATAATAATAATAATAATATAACAAAATATAAAAATATAAAAAAATAAAAAATAAATAAATAAATAATTTTTTAATAAATAAAGAAAGGAATAAATATATAATAAATATATATATATATAAATAACTAAATATTTTATAAATATATAAATAACTAAATATTTATATAATTTACAATTATTTATTTATTTATTTAACTAATTACATATTTTAAAGAAATAAATATTTTTAAATAAATAAACAACTAATTAAATAAATAAATATATATTTATAAATAACTAATTATTTATTTATATATTTTAAATATTTTTAAATTATTTATATAACTTAAAAATATTTATATAATTTAAATATATAAATAACTAAATAAATTTATAAATATATATATATATATATATAATTAGTTGATTTATATAATTTATTCCTTTCTTTATTTATTTATTAAAATTTATTTATTTATATATTTTAAATATTTTTATATTATATATTAACAAAAATTAATAAAAATTATATATTTTAAATAATTATATTAATTAATAAAAAAATATTAAATAAATTTATAAATTTATATATATAATTAAAAATATTTTTATATTATATATTTAACTATATATATAAATAAATAAATTTAATAACTAAATATATAAATATTTAGTTATTAAATATTTTATAAAAAATATTTTTAAATTATATATTTTAAATAATTATATTAATTAAAAAATTAATAAAAATAAAACCTCCCTCTCTCTCTCTCTCTCTCTCTCTCTCTCTCTCTCTCTCTCTCTCTCTCCCCGAAAAAAAGGGGTCGTCGATTAGTCCGTTTGGTAGCATCGTCCGTTTGACGACTATGCCTATTTTTATAAAAAAAATTTTTAATGTCTAAATACCTAATTAAGATTAACACTAAGCCTATTTTAAAAATAATCCCCTAATAAAATAAATAATGTTTTTTTTAGAAAGCCAAATGATAGTTAAAATCAAATTTTAGGATTTTTTTGTCAATCAAACAAAAAAAAAAGCAAAGTCATGAATTTGTAAAGCTATAAATCAAACAACTATAAAATAATCCTTTTATATTGAATTTTTTTTTTTCATTCCTCTTTTGTATTATCACAGTAGATAATTCTAAAGTATCTCTCAAAAGCTTACTTTTTTGAACATTTCTTCATCACAATTAGATTTATATAATAAGACTCTATCTCTCAAAAGCTTACTTGTTGAACATTTCTTCATCACAATTAGATTTATATAATAAGACTCTATCATTTATATAGTTTTCTTCAAATAAATGCAAAATTTCATATGAATATATATATAAGATATTCTTCTTACATCTCCTTTGATTATATCGCCTTCAAAACTTTCTGCAATAAATAAATATTATAAAAGCACCGAGTATGAAGAAAATGCAGAGAGAGAGAGAGATGGAAGAAAAGAGTCCTTGCACGCCAAAGAATTTCAGGAAGAAAAGGGGACTGTGTAGGAGGAAGGCACGAGTGGTGGTGCTCGGCGGCGGCAGGTCTGTCAGGTACGGTTGGCGAACTCTTTTATTACGACGTGCGAAGGCTGCTAAGAAGCGAGCAATGGCATGGTTGAGAAAGGTGGAACTGGCGTTCCTTAAAATCATTACGACGCCGGCACCGAAGAAGAAGATGTTGACGATGGGAGATGAGCAAGGAAGATTCACGATGTGTGAGACTTCACCGTCCATGGCTTTCTCTTTGATCTAAAAGTCATGCGTTTACAACAACTGTATGCCTCGTGGTTTGAATAAGGAGGCATGCATGGGTCTGAGTGGTATTGTACTACAAACAATTAGCACTGTAATATCATAATAATTGTTGTTATTTCAAAAGCATATTTATAAAATAGTTGATATGCATTGGAGTCATGTTATTAAATTAGTATCAATCATTTTTTTTTTTTTTTTTTTTGTATTTGAGTGTGAAACTTCTATTATCACATAGTAAAAATAGTAAGATGAATGAGCAATAAATCAAATATTTAATCAAACATAAATTTGTTGATTTTAAAAATATTGCATTTGCTATCATTTAACAATTTGATGCAATAGCTGTAAATTATTTTTTATTTGGGTGAGTATAGTATTAGTGTTATGAAAATAATGTCATATATGGATGATGGCTCTTATTTTGATTAATAATATATATATATATATATATATATATATATATATATATATATATATATATATATATATATATATATATATATATGATTATCTATTAACAAAGCTAACAGACTCGAGTTTGGATATTTTTATCCTTCAAATTTCCATCTAGATCAAAGTGAGATGAGAGGATGATAGTAAGGGTGTAAACGAGTTGAGTCTAGTCAAGTTTTGACTTAATTGAGCTAAGCTTGTTCAAATCCTGTTAAGCTCAAGCTCGACTCGAGCTTAATTACCATGCTCGAGATCGACTTGAATGCTTGAGCTCGTTTAAAAAGCTGAATAAATTATTGAACCGATAATGTGATACATAATAATTATAGTTCATCATTATGTAAATAAGTCAGCTTGATAAGCTGTTGAACCGAGTCAAACTAAGCTTAAACTCGAGCTCAAAAAATTTTCGAGCTTGTTTATGAGCTCGAGCTCGAGCTCGTGGCTCGCAAGCAAGCTTGACTCACTTACACTCCAAGATGGGAGAGAGCCACAAAGGCAAAAAAAAAAAAAAAAAAGGAATATGCTTGTTTTACTTGCACACAAAAAAAAAAATCAAAATCAAATTTTTTTTATGACCGATGGAAGAAATTGAGGAATTATAATGCATTATCTACCAATATGTGAGATATATGTAATTTCAAACAATACAAGGGAGGTTTTTTTTTTCTAAAGAAAGAAAATTATAATTTATCATTGTTATGGAATATAGATTATATGAACATCCGAATTAGCCGATAACACAATAAATAGAGCTCGTCCAATATAAGATAATTTTTTAACATAAAAAATAAAAAAATTATGAGGCACAGTCCACTTGAAATATATTTTTATTAGTATAAATCAGTGATTGCCATAGTTTTGCCTCCTTAATGTTGAAGAAGGTTGTATTACAATTAATGGATATCACTGGCATATGGTGCTTTAAGTTGATGTAGAAATGAAAGTCAATAATTGATGAAGAGTGTTAATTGATGGAAGATGACAAGCGATTGCTAGTGATGGAATCATAAGTTAGGTGATAGCATGCAACAAGCAATAGGCTTTAGAGCTAGAAACATATAGCATTCATTAGTGGACATTAAAAGATGGGTATATTAATACAATTAGTTTCAATGTTAGTTGATCATACAATGAGTAATGGATGTCATTAGAAGCTTTGAGGATGTCAAAAGATGGTCTATCGCTAGCATCAAATAATAAGCAATAACAAACTTCAAAAAAGTTAGTGTCGATCTGATGAATGCTCATTCAATAGCTATGTGGGGAAGGCTATTAGCATGATCATTCTCCTATTAATAAAAACGAATATGTAACTAAAGAGGCAAAAAAAGTAATTGGATATATATAAGATTGGAGATTTCAAATGGGTGTCATATGTAAAAATAACACATATTTATAAATTTGGGAGATATTTTAACCTTTGTACTAATATTTACCGATTCAATGACATGGCTTAAATGGTCAATATTGTTTCATCTTTTGTTAAAAAGTGATGAGAATATTGCACTCCTAAGTTGGCTTGTTAGTGGTTCGATGCCAAATTCCTGTCAAGTGACTTACTAATTACTAGTTTTAGTGGTTCATGTCGGCTTCTAGTAGTGATTGCTTTGATCAACGAGCTTATGGTGCTCTTCTGATGTTTTTGATGCCATAAGTTCAAGGAACTTGAATACATCTGTGATAATTTTGAGAATGTGCAAGTGCTAATTTTATCATCACTAAAAATTTTCAATAATGGGAGGCAATCTTATTGTGAAATATTTCTTATCGATAATAACAAATTGATGTAATTGATGTCACATATGTCCGAGGCCTATAAGAGTAAAGAGTTGTAGTAATTCCAATAATTTTTTTTTTGCTGTCAAAAAAATATTATAGAACTTTATTTACTTTTGTGTGGAATGTATGAATGTATGTCTCTCCACAAGAAATCCAATAATTCTTTGAAGCTTTCAGCTTAAGTTTTGGGCCACTAGAGAATGGAGGAGTAACTCAAACATTTTCAAAAAAAAAAAATGTTCATCTCTTCCACATGCAATCCAATGTTGAAAATATCTCATAATTCTATCACATGTAGAGATTACAAGAACGTCAGGAATATTTTGTTTCTAGATTCTCTTTAAATTAATCACTACTTGTAGTATTATTTATATGATTTTGATCCTTAGGCTTGACAATAGGAAGGCCAAAAAAGTTCATTGTTCACAAGTACTCATGTTTTATTTATTCATTGAGCAAATTGAACACAAATAAATATTTTGAGCTTGATTTTTAGATAAGTTGAACAAGACCAGATCTTCACTTAATCGTGTTTAGCTGGTTATTAGTTATATATATATATATATATATATATATATATATATATATATATATATATATATATATATATATATATATATAGAATTTTTTTTCCAAAAGCTGGCTAATAATTTTCTTTATTTTGGTTAAGTAAGAACAAAAGAATAGGAAGGATTAGAAGCACAAAGATGTTGCCCTTTCTCTTTAGTCCCATATTATTTGGACATCAAGCTTATACTGTTTATTCAATCACATTTTAAGTGATTGATATAAATTTAAATAGAAAGATTTATATATATATATCATATAATTTTTATGTATTTATATATCTAATATTTAATGTTAGATATTTATTTATCTAATATTTTTTTATACTTAAAACGATGTATTTTACGGTGATCATATTTTTGATGTGATATTAAAAATTATAATATTATATATATATATATATATATATATATATATATATATATATATATATATATATATATATATATATATATATATATATAATATATATATATATATATATATGTAAATTGAATATTAGAAATGTAAATACGTGAATTGTGTATATAAATATCTGTTTAAATTCGCAATATCTGCTTCACTTTCTTATATTCGATGGCACTAACAATCATTCAAGCCAGAAGAAGATAAGAAGGCGTGCAGCTTTCGGCCATCTTCTTTGTCTTGTTTTCTTTACAGTAATTATAAGAAAGGCTTCTTCCTTTACCTGCTCACTTAGCGTAAGCAGAAAACACGAGTAGTTTTGCTATGGAGATAGAGAGTGATCAGAGCAAGAATTCGAAGGCGGAGGGAGGGAAGAGGACTGTGGAAGGGAATTCAACTGGAAAGGCTGTGGTGAATTTGTACTCTGGAGCTGTAGCTCAGAGGATGTTATTTGGAGCTTTTTCGCGGCGATCGGACGGAAGGAAGAGTGGAGGAGAGATGCGAAGCAGGTTCCAAGCAGGCTTAGTAAGGTCTCGTTGGCAAAGAATAGTAGTTAGTTTCATGAGTATGCTTCTATATGCTATCTGCCTGTTTCAGTGATTAAGAATTTTATTTAACTTTCCTTTCAAAAGTACAGTGTTATACAGTTAGATAATGTACTGATGTCATGGAGAAAATATTACGTCCGGAGTCCGCACGTAGCTTTACGTGCGGACTCCAATCAACGGACGACGCGTGTCCCGGGATTTTTTGCCCGATTTAGCGATTAACGGAGCAGCGAGATAACGGACGGCTTTCACTGGCCCGACCCGGCCCGTAAACGTCGATGGCGTATTAACGGACGGCGCATAACGGCGCTCGCTGTATTGACATTTCCCTGGCCCGACCCGGCCGTAAGTGTTCCGAGAGCGAAGAGCGAGAACGGCGTTACATTCCTCGTCGGAAGGATTTTTCTCGCCAGCTTTAGATGTCGGCGACGCCGTCGACGTCACTCATTGGTATAGCAAATCATAAATTGAGGTATTGTAGGTGACTACATGAGGTATTTACATGCATTCCCGAACTTGAATGAATTTAGGGTTTACTCGTTCTTCACTATCCGGTGAAAGATTGGTTGTTTTATATGTTATTTTGTATCTGTACTCTCTGTACCTCTTCGGAGGGTACAGACCAATTTTGACCTTTTTTTCATTTTTTTTTTTGCCAACTCCTTATGTTTATGTTCATTATATTGAAAAGGAAGCATTTGATGGCAGTTTGGGTGATTTTGGATGGGTATTTTGCATCTGTACCCTGTGTACCTCTTTGGAGGGTACAGACCTCTTTTGATCTTTTTTTCCAATTTTTTCTGGCCAACTCCTTATGATTATGTTTAGAACACTATAATGGAATCATTTGATGGCGGTTGGGTGATTTTGGGTGGGTATTATGCATCGTACCACTGTACCTCTTTGGAGACCATTTTTGACAGTTTTTTTCCATTTTATTTTGCCAAATCCTTATGATTATGTCTAGGGCATTGCAAAGGAAGCATTTGATGGCAGTTTGGGTGGTTTCTGGGTGGGTTAGTGCATCTGTACACTGTGTACCTCTTTGGAGGGTACAGATAGTTTTTTGCAGTTTTTTCCAAATTTATGTTTCCAATTCCATATGATTATGTTTAGAACATTGCAAAGGAAGCATTTGATGGCAGTTTGGGTGGTATCTGGGTGGTTTAGTGCATCTGTATCCTGTGTACCTCTTTGGAGGGTACAGATTATTTTTTGCAGTTTTTTCCAAATTTATGTTGCCAATTTCATATGATTATGTTTAGAACATTGCAAAGGAATCATTTGATGGCAGTTTGAGTGGTATCTGGGTGGTTTAGTGCATCTGTACCCTGTGTACCTCTTTGGAGGGTACAGATTGTTTTTTGCAGTTTTTTCCAAATTTATTTTACCAATTTCATATGATTATGTTTAGAACATTGCAAAGGAATCATTTGATGGCAGTTTGGGTGATTTAGGATGGGTATTTTGCATCTACCCTGTGTACCTCTTTGGAGAACAGACCCCTTTGATATTTTTTTTTTTTCGCCAACTCCTTATGATTATGTTTAGAACACTATAATGGAATCATTTGATGGCGTTGGGTGATTTTGGGTGGGTATTATGCATCTGTACCCTGTGTACCTCTTTGGAGGGTACAGACCCCTTTTGATCTTTTTTTCCATTTATTTCTGGCCAACTCCTTATGATTATGTCTAGGGCATTGCAAAGGAAGCATTTGATGGCAGTTTGTGTGATTTCTGGGTGGTTTAGTGCATCTGTATCCTGTGTACCTCTTTGGAGGGTACAGACCCCTTTTGATCTTTTTTTCCAGTTTTTTCTGGCCAACTACTTATGATTATGTCTAGAACACTATAATGGAATCATTTGATGGTAGTTTGGGTGATTTTGGGTGGGTATTATGCATCTGTACCCTGTGTACCTCTTTGGAGGCTGAGACCCCTTTGATCTTTTTTCATTTATTTACGGCCAATTCCTTGATTATGTTTAGAACATTGCAAAGGAAGCATTTGATGATGGCGGTGGTTTAGGATGGGTATTTTGCATCTGTACCCTGTGTACCTCTTTGGAAGGTACAGACCTCTTTTGACAATTTTTTCCCATTTTATTTTGCCAAATCCTTATGATTATGTTTAGAACATTACAAATGAAGCATTTGATGGCAGTTTGGGTGGTATCTGGGTGGTTTAGTGCATCTGTATCCTGTGTACCTCTTTGGAGGGTACAGATTGTTTTTTGCAGTTTTTTCCAAATTTATGTTGCCAATTTCATATGATTATGTTTAGAACATTGCAAAGGAATCATTTGATGGCAGTTTGGGTGGTATCTGGGTGGTTTAGTGCATCGTACCACTGTACCTCTTTGGAGAATGATTATTTTTGATTTTCCAAATTTATGTTGCCAATTCCATATGATTATGTTTAGAACATTGCAAGGAAGCATTTGATGGCGTTTGGGTGGTTTAGGATGGGTATTTTGCATGCGTACCTGTGTACCCCTTTGATATTTTTTCCAGAGAACCTAATTTTTTTTTCCAGTTTCCATTTATGCCAAATTATGATTATGTTAGAACATTAAAGGAATCATTTGATGGCGGTTTGGGTGGTTTTGGGTGGGTATTATGCATGCACCTGTGTACCTCTTTGGAGGGTACATAGTTTTTTTCCATTTTATTTATTTGCCAAATCCTTATGATTATGTCTAGCATTACAAAGGAAGCATTTGATGGCGGTTTGGGTGGTTTACGGGTGGGTTAGTGCATCGTACGTGTACCTCTTTGGAGGGTACGATAGTTTTTGCATTTTTCCAAATTTATGTTGATGATTATATTTAGAACATTGCAAAGGAAGCATTTGATGGCGTTTGGGTGGTATCTGGTTTAGTGCATTCAGACTGTACCTCTTTGGAGGGTACAGATTGTTTTTTGCAGTTTTTTCCAAATTTATGTTGCCAATTTCATATGATTATGTTTAGAACATTGCAAAGGAATCATTTGATGGCGCTTTGATCTGGGTGGTTTAGTGCATCTGACTGTACCTCTTTGAGAGTCTGATTATTTTGCGCTTTTTTCCAAATTTATTTTGCCAATTTCATATGATTATGTTTAGAACATTGCAAAGGAATCATTTGATGGTGGGTGATTTAGATGGGTATTTTGCATCATCTGTACCTTTTGAGTACACCCTTTGAGATATTAAGTTACTTTCTTTCGATTTGAGATAATTGAAATAGTTTTCAAGAATTTTCTTATAGGTTGTTTTAGAAGAGGTAGCTAACCGGCAGATATTGTTGTGGTGGTGGAGAAGAATAGGTGTATGAATCATCTCGAGATCGATCCTTCATTCATAGTTAAGACTCGTCATGACTAAAGTTTGTTATAGGTTCAAAGATGAGCCAATGAGGTCGAATTGACCGCTATTGTCGGTGGAGGAGCATCGAGGTACGATCATCTCAGACCGAGGGTTGTTTATTCATAGTGGATGTAGCTTTTCATCACTAGTCGTCGCCATGAATAATTTCGCTGTGCATCGAGGCACTTCATGTTGTTGAGTTCTCATCCGAACTCTTGGGCCGATGCTCGATCTTATTGACACGTCGTTCTGGTTCGGGACAAGTAAGTCAAGACTTATTCAGGTCCTTCATACATAAAATAACCTATTCGTTCAGTTAAGATCACTTTAAAATACTTATTACTTGCAGGGGCGATACAGTATTCGCGGCTGGGAATATCATTGTTGCACGGGGGCAGATCGATGACTTGCTGACGGATCAATATCTCTCAGATGCACACATTGATGCCTTCGCCTACTTTCTGGCCGAGAAGAACTCGCTCTGCCCGGGGCTGTATGTCCCATATTTGTACATATCATGCTTGCATTGGGTATGTTCCCACACAGAATGTTCTGTAGAGGACTGTTTATATGAAAGTCAGAATGTGTAATCGTTTCTTCTTTTCTGAGTTATGCCGTGCATGAAGATGGAGCAAAATGTTCATCCAAAGATATCATCATGACTGTCGAGGGTCGAAGTTAATCTTATTGCCGCTATAGAAAATCGACTGGACACTGGTTGCATATTAAGACGAGGTCTGCATTTTATCATTCATTGCAAACCCACTCATAAGAGCATTCTTCCTGAAATTGTAAGAACTGTTTTCTCAAATTTGGTTCTGCATAACTATTTTTTTTTCCCTGGTCCAACTTATTCAGATTTTGTACTGGCTATTTAGATCAAATTACTTGTGGAAGATGTTGGGCAGGCTTTCGCGAGCGATCCGAGTAAATGGCCAATCGACATAGTGAGTGGGATACCAGTTCAAGAAAATAGTGTCGACTGCGGAATGTTTGTCTGCAAATACATGGAGGCAGCAATCAGCAAACCTCCAGTGGATTGGGTAGACCACCAGGATTGGCCAAAGAAGATGAATTTATTTAGGTCGAGTTCGCCACGCACATTTTGTTTAGGACTTAAAATCCAAAGTGAGAACAATATTATTTTGTTTCATATAGGATTTTGAGGTATTGATAAAGAATGCAATAAAGGGTGATTTCCATAAAATTTGGTTCGATTGTATATTTTCCTTGAATATTGTGCATAGGTAGTGTTGTATTGAATATTCAATTTTCTTTGAGTGAAGGTTTTTCACCTATAAATGGCTCGTTCTTTGATTTATGATTAGTGACTGTTAAATATATTCGTTGATATGCAATGTAGGTATATCTGATGATTTAATTAAGTAGTGTTTTTTTGCGGTACATATATTTTTTATATTTACAGAGCTAAATGTTGATTAGTAGTTCTATTTATTAGGTAGATTGTTTCGATGCTTAACATTTATTTTTTCTCACTTTGAACATATTTATGAGTGAATTAATGTGGAAAGACCCATCCTTAACCACCCAAATTGCAATCAAATGATTCCTGGGATGGCCTAAACATAATCATAAGGATTTGGCAAATTAAAATGGAAAAAAGCAGAAACCATCTACTCCAAAGAGGTACACGTACGTGGAAAAAAGACCCATCCTTAACCACCCAAGCTGCCATCAAATGATTCCTCTAGGATGGCCTAAACATAATCATAAGGATTTGGCAAATTAAAATGGAAAAAAACTGCAGAAAACCATCTGTACCCTCCAAAGAGGTACACAGGGTACAGATGGAAAAGACCCATCCTTAACCACCCAAGCTGCCATCAAATGATTCCTCTGGGATGGCCTAAACATAATCATAAGGATTTGGCAAATTAAAATGGAAAAAAACTGCAGAAAACCATATGTGCCCTCCAAAGAGGTACACGGGGTACAGATGGAAAAGACCCATCCTTAACCACCCAAGCTGCCATCAAATGATTCCTCCGGGATAAACATAATCATAAGGATTTGGCAAATTAAAATGGAAAAAATCAGAAAACCATCTCACTCCAAAGAGGTACACGGGCACGATGAAAAGACCCATCCTTAACCACCCAACGCCATCAAATGATTCCTCCGATGGCCTAAACATAATCATAAGGATTTGGCAAATTAAAATGGAAATCAGAAACCATCTGCACCTCCAAAGAGGCACGGTAGATGGAAAAGACCCATCCTTAACCACCAAGTCGCCATCAAATGATTCCTCCGGATGGCTAAACATAATCATAAGGATTTGGCAAATTAAAATGGAAAAAAACTGCAGAAAACCATCTGTACCCTCCAAAGAGGTACACGGGGTACAGATGGAAAGGACCCATCCTTAACCACCCAAATTGTAATCAAATGCTTCCTTTGCAATGTTCTAAACATAATCATATGGAATTGGCAACATAAATTTGGAAAAATCAAAAAACAATCATCTCCAAAGAGGTACAAGGTACGATGCACTAAACCACCCGAAATCCACCAACCGCCATCAAATGCTTCCTTTGCAATGTTCTAAACATAATCATAAGGAATTGGCAAAATAAATTTGGAAAAATTGTAAAAAAATAATCGTACCCTCCAAAGAGGTACACAGTGACGATAAAACCACCCGTAAATCCACCAAAGCCATCAAATGCTTCCTTGCAATGTTCTAAACATAATCATAAGGAATTGGCAAAATAAATTTGGAAAAGCAAAAACAATCTGTACCTCCAAAGAGGTACAATGTGATGCACTAAACCACCCGTAAATCCACCAAATCCATCAAATGCTTCGCAATGTTCTAAACATAATCATAAGGAATTGGAAAATAAATTTGGAAAAATCAGAAAACAATCTGTACCTCCAAAGAGGTACACTGTGGTAGATGCACTAAACCACCAAATCCACCAACCGCCATCAAATGCTTTCTTTGCAATGTTCTAAACATAATCATAAGGAATTGGCAAAATAAATTTGGAAAAATCGAAAACAATCTACCTCCAAAGAGGTACACAGTACGATGCACTAAACCACCCGAAATCCACCAACCGCCATCAAATGCTTCCTTTGCAATGTTCTAAACATAATCATAAGGAATTGGCAAAATAAATTTGGAAAAAGAAAAAAAAATCTCCAAAGAGGTACACGTGGTACGATGCACTAAACCACCCAAATCCACCAAGCGCCATCAAATGCTTCCTTTGCAATGTTCTAAACATAATCATAAGGAATTGGCAAAATAAATTTGGAAAAAACTGCAAAAAACAATCTGTACCCTCCAAAGAGGTACAGATGCACTAAACCACCCAGAAATCCACCAAACTGCCATCAAATGCTTCCTTTGCAATGTTCTAAACATAATCATAAGGAATTGGCAAAATAAATTTGGAAAAAGCGCAAAATAATATACCTCCAAAGAGGTACAGTGGTACTATGCACTAAACCACCCGTAAATCCACCAACCGCCATCAAATGCTTCCTTTGCAATGTTCTAAACATAATCATAATTGGCAAAATAAATTTAAAAAAAGCAAAAAAACAATGTACCTCCAAAGAGGTACACAGGTGATGCACTAAACCACCAAATCCACCAAACCGCCATCAAATGCTTCCTTTGCAATGTTCTAAACATAATCATAAGGAATTGGCAAAATAAATTTGGAAAATCAAAAAAATAATCTGTACTCCAAAGAGGTACACAGTGATGCACTAAACCACCGAAATCCACCAAATCCATCAAATGCTTCCTTTGAAAAAACATAATCATAAGGAATTGGCAAAATAAATTTGGAAAAATCAAAAAAATAATCTGCATTCTCCAAAGAGGTACAAGGTACGATGCACTAAACCACCCGAAATCCACCAACCGCCATCAAATGCTTCCTTTGCAATGTTCTAAACATAATCATAAGGAATTGGCAAAATAAATTTGGAAAAAATCAAAAACAATCATCCCTCCAAAGAGGTACACATGATGCACTAAACCACCAAATCCACCAACCGCCATCAAATGCTTCCTTTGCAATGTTCTAAACATAATCATAAGGAATTGGCAAAATAAATTTGGAAAAATGAAAACAATCGTACCCTCCAAAGAGGTACAGATGCACTAAACCACCCAGAAATCCACCAAACTGCCATCAAATGCTTCCTTTGCAATGTTCTAAACATAATCATAAGGAATTGGCAAAATAAATTTGGAAAAAACTGCAAAAAATAATATGTACCCTCCAAAGAGGTACACAGGGTACAGATGCACTAAACCACCCAAAAATCCACCAAACTGCCATCAAATGCTTCCTTTGCAATGTTCTAAACATAATCATAAGGAATTGGCAAAATAAATTTGGAAAAAGCGCAAAAAATCCCTCTCCAAAGAGGTACAGGTAATGTGATGCACTAAACCACTAAATCCACCAAACGCCATCAAATGCTTCCTTTGCAATGTTCTAAACATAATCATAAGGAATTGGCAAAATAAATTTGGAAAAAATTGCAAAAAACAATCTGTACCCTCCAAAGAGGTACACAGGATACAGATGCACTAAACCAAGCCAGAATCCACCCAAACAAGCATGTAATGAACATTATTTCTAGTCGCACAATAAATCGTAAAAGGCAATAAACTATCTATTATTGCATATATTTATTGGTACTGCTAATGATTACAATTTCTCAGGGAATTAACTCAATCACTATTGCTTAAAGAGGTACGTAAAGACCGTCAAAATCTCCTAACTAAATACAATGAAAACCGGATAATGTCATGTATCAAAATGTTTTCAAATAATATCCATCATGAGCTTAGTGTACCCTTCCATTGGTTCATTGTGGAGCTCGAAGAAATTCTGCATGTAGAACATTGTATCGGTACTTTCTTACAAAGATCGATGTGTGATATTATATGCTTACCTCTGAAAAACACTGGGGCATAATAGATAAAGGTGTTGCAACTTCTGAGGAAACACGTTCAGCAACGCTATCAGACTTTAGTTTGGTTTCTACAACAAAAAAAAGTATGATTAATGAATATTTAAAATACTAAAACTAATAAATGGAAAATTACTCTTGGCTTTCTTGGATCTCTCCCAATATCCTTTAAGCCTTGAATTGGAAACACCCTTTGACGCGTTGACCGGATCATTTAAGATGCCTTTTCTCTTATCGTGGTTAACTTCTTATTCTTAATTGCTTTGTAAGATGGAGGAGAATTCCCACTTATTATAGTGTCGACATCATCATAGTTTTGCAGGATCCAAGCATATACCCTCGCCTCTTATTTCCGTGCTCGATGCTTTTGATATGCATATCGACTTATGTGGTTCAAAAAATAATGCCGACGATTTCCATCTTGGCACATCTCTTAATTTCTGTATGCACTATCAATATAAATATCCCTCTTTACTCAAGTAGACCACCGCATGAGAAGATACTTGCGAATGCGCAACACATCCTCGACTAAGAACTCTAATACAAGGCACAAAGAATTCCCATCATTTCAAATTTTTTGCATGTACAAGTTACTAGGGTAGTCCTATCAAATGCACACTCCATGTTTTGGTTGCATTTTATTCTCTAAGTTTCTTACCAAATACTCCATGGTGCTGTCATCTGGCTTAGTTACTGATAGGCCTCTAACACCATGCAAAAATTCCTCTTCAAACATAACGTAAACCTTTCTTGTATAGAACAAAGCTTGTTTTAGAATTGGTCTTGACAAGAACAATCGATGATGGTTACACTTGAAGTCTTCGCCATTTTCATTCCGATGCCATGTCTCCGTAAGCTTTTCCAACCCCAAGAAACAATCGGATTTAACGGTTGGTTTAGATATTCGTGGCATACATTGTTCGGACTCCTATGCGTGACAAGATGCCCATGCGAATGAGTCCTAATGCAGGGACCACTTGGATCTAATCTTATAAAGCTCGCATGACCAACCATGATCATGCGCCTTTGCCTTCTAGCACTAAGCCTCAGAACTCTTCCTCTGAGTCACACTTACTCATGCATTTATAAAAAAGCCCTTGTACTATCTTATTACTATTGAAGCAATGAACTTTGGAAGGAGCTTTCTTTGAAATATGCCATTGGCACAACCTATGATGAGTGTGCGGCAAAAAAGTTTCGATAGCTCGATAGCGATCTTGATCTGAATATTGTCATAGGATGTCGTATTCATCAACCTAAGAAATGTTTGGAATAGCCATGTGAATGACTCAATTATCTCTTCGATAAAAGGCTACTCCAAATAATACATTTTGCTGATGATTTACTCCAACAAGAGGGCACAAACAAGATTATATTTATTGACAATAGCTTGTATCAAATATTATCACATCCCCAAAACAATCATATTATATCCTAGACATGCCATTGCTAAAAAAGAAACTTACTAAGCAATCAGACTCATCAACTTGTACATCCCATGCAAACATCCCATCAGCTGCTTGTCTTTCCTTAAACAACTGCATTAATGCGTTACTGTCACCATTCGCAATCCTCGATCTTTTCTCTTTCTGAATAAAATTGAAAGCATCTCTTTTTGTGAACCCGACATTCTCTATGCCGCCAACTTCCTCAGTTAGATAGCTGAATGCATCGGTTGCTCTAATACCGTCATTGTCTTCAACACGCGCCTTCTCATCACTAACGATCTATGTGATCCGAGAAGATGTAGGTCACAGTTCGCCAAAGAATGATTATGACATTCTGTATGTTTCTTAATCGTCCAATTCCTCCAAATCAATCTAATCATAATAAACCGCCAGTCAACTTTCGAATTTTGTTAAGCCTTTTAGCGGACTTCTTCCCGACCACTTTTGCACATAGAAATCTTTTGATTTCAATTTCTTTGAGTTTGGCCAATAACTAGTATGGTCCTTTCAACATTGAAGCCAATTTGATGTCATAGTACACGATATGCCTCGTTTCATTCAATGGTCTAAGGAGTTTCTCCAAATATAATATCATTGCATTTACCGCGTAATGATACAAAATATGTTAGAAAATATGGATGGAAAATACCCACCCGTAAATCACCAAGTACATCAAATGCTTCCTTTGTAATGTCCTAAACATAATCATAAGGATTTGGCAAAAAAAAACTGTAACAGAATATCAAAAAAGGTCTGTACCCTCCAAAGAGGTACACAGGGTACAGATGCAAAATACCCATTCAAAATCACCCAAACTGCCATCAAATGATTCCATTATAATGCCCTAAACATAATCATAAGAAGTTGACCAGAAAAAACTGGGAAAAAAGATCAAAAGAGGTCCAGACCTTCCAAAGAGGTACATGTACGATGCACTAAACCACCCGAAACCACACAACGCCATCAAATGCTTCCTTTGCAATGCCCTAGACATAATCATAAGGAGTTTAATGTAAATAAATGGAAAAAAGATCAAAGGGGTCCATTCCAAAGAGGTACAGTACGATGCACTAAACCACCAAAATCACACAACCGCCATCAAATGCTTCCTTTGCAATGCCCTAGACATAATCATAAGGAGTTGGCAAAATAAATGTAAAAAAGATCAAAGGGGTCTCACTCCAAAGAGGTACAGGTACTGATGCATAATACTCCCAAAACACCCAAACCGCCATCAAATGATTCCATTATAGTGTTTCTAGACATAATCATAAGTAGTTGGCGAAAAAATTGGAAAAAAGATCAAAAGGGTCTCACTCCAAAGACACAGGTACGATGCACTAAACCACCCGAAACCACACAAACTGCCATCAAATGCTTCCTTTGCAATGCCCTAGACATAATCATAAGGAGTTTAACAGAAATAAATGGAAAAAAAGATCAAAGGGGTCAGCATTCCTCCAAAGAGGTACAGGTGATGCGCACTAAACCACCCGAAACCACAAACGCCATCAAATGCTTCCTTGCAATGCCCTAGACATAATCATAAGGAGTTGGCCAAATAAATGGAAAAAAGATCAAAGGGGTCTGTACTCCAAAGAGGTACACGTGAAGAGCATAATACCCACCCAAAATCACCCAAACCGCCATCAAATGATTCCATTATAGTGTTCTAGACATAATCATAAGTACTAAAAAACGGAAAAAAAAGATGGTCTCAGATCCAAAGAAATAGCGCAGATGCACTAAACCACCCGTAAACCACACAACCGCCATCAAATGCTTCCTTTGATGCCCTAGACATAATCATAAGGAGTTGGCCGTAAATAAATGGAAAAAAAGATCAAAAGGTGTACTTCTCCAAAGAGGTACACAGGTACATGCATAATACCCACCCAAAATCACCCAAACTGCCATCAAATGATTCCATTATAGTGTTCTAAACATAATCATAAGGAGTTGGCCAGAAAAAAATGGAAAAAAAGATCAAAAGGGGTTTGTACCCTCTAAAGAGGTACACAGGGTACAGATGCAAAATAACACTCAAAATTAAATATTCGACAAAAAAAACATCCAAATTGCTTCTAATGTAATGAACATATTCTCTTCGATAAGAATAATATCACTAATAAACCGTAAAAAATGCACGAGAAGCATTACCGATGAATTTGTATTTAATACATCCTCTAAAATGGTTGTTATTTCAACGCTCTCCATCTTCATGGTTCTTTTGTAAAGAGATCAATTTTCCAGATCTCCTCTCATTTCGTTGGCTTGAAAAAACTAACCCCAACCCTAAATGCTATATATTTCTTTAAAATTCCTCCCGCGATTCAACGGCTTCGCCGTGGAAAGGGAAATGTCAATACTAGCCCATTAGTACGCCATCGACGCTTTCGGGCCTGAGAAAGCGTCCGTTATCTCGCCGTCTGCGAGCTAACGCAAAAAAATCCGACACGCCGTCTGTTGATTGAGTCCACGTAAGCTACGCGGACGAATATTTTCTCGATGTCATGAAGGTAGTCAAACATAATATGGTTGATGACTTTTTTTGTTTTGTTTTGAGACGTTTGAATTTTTCTTTTCTCAATTTTATATATATAATGCATATGTAAAATTTTAAAGTGCAGAATTTTTAATTTGCTAAAATTTTAAATTAAGCACATTTTAAATTATAATTAATGAAATAAGCATTAAAAAAATTAAAAATAAACACAGTCGCCTTGAATCACATAGCTTGCACAGTTAGAGCGAATCCGTAATTAATTATTTTAAAAAAATTGTGGACTAGCCGTGGTATTTTGGCTGTATCGGAGTCGTCCGTAATAGGAATTGACCGAGCTTAGTATCTTTGGAATCGGCACAAAATTCCCCATGACTTTCATGTTGACCAAAAAAGGTGATTGTCGCCCCTTGCGTAGCAGTTATCAGCAATGCGTGAAAAATGTGCGGCACAGTTTGAAAAATGCGACTAGCCGTGGTATTTTGGCCGTACCGGAGTCGTCCGTTGTCAGAATTGAGCGAGCTTGGTATTGTTAGAATCGGCACAAAATTCCCCACGACTTTCATGTTGATTAAAAAAGACGATTGTGGCTCCTTGCATAGCAGTTTTCGCCAATGCGCGAAAAATCTGCGGCACAGTTTTGAATAGTGCAACCAACCGCGGTATTTTGGTCATACCGAGTCATCCATTGCCGGAATTTAGCGAGCTTAGTATCGTTAGAATCGGCACAAATTTTCCACGACTTTTATGTTGACCGAAAAAGGCGATTGTGTCCCATTGCATAGCAGTTTTCGCCAATGCGCGAAAAATCTGCGGCGCAATTTTGAATAGTGTGACCAGCTGCGGTATTTTGGCCGTCGTCCGTTGTCGGAATTGAGCGAGCTTGGTATCGTTGGAATCGACACAAAATTCCCCATGACTTTTATATTGACCAAAAAAGGCAATTGTGGCTCCTTGAATAGAAGATTTTGCCAATTCACGAATAGTGCAACCAGCCGCGGTATTTTGGTCATCATACAGTTGTCCGTTGTCAGAATTTAGCGAGCTTAGTATAGTTGGAATCGGCATAAAATTTCCCATGACTTTCATGTTGACTCAAAGATGCGATTTTGGACCGTTGCACAGCAGTTTCTGTGGATATGGGTGGATTCAAAATAACAATAGCAAATAGATTTACTTAGCATGTGAAATTTGACAGTTGAAGACATTAACAAAAAATAATAGATGTGGCAATCTCATTATAAAGTTTGCTTGTTGAAACATCTACTCAGCATGACAAATTCGTAGCTCTTGTCTACTTCTCCAAAATTTCTAAAATGTCAATACCAACAAGATATCTCTGATATTCCGCAGGCCAAAATGCAAATTACTCAGAATGGAAATATATAACATAGAAAAAGAGTCTTGATATACATTATACATAGAAAATATACAACATTGAGAAAACATTGTACATCAAGCTACCAGATGATCTACAACTAAAGACGACGAGTGAGGACATCTAACGATGGCGATGTCTGCGTGGTGGAAGTGTGTCACTCCCTGGAGTATACTGAGCAGGTGGTTGCCGAGGATGGTCTCGCAAATGGTGTTGTCAATGCTGCGCTTCATCCTCAGCCTGGTCAGTGGTCTACTATGGATCACCGAGGGGTGTAACATCGGGTATCTCCTGTGATGGTCCTGGCTGGAAGGGGACAGTGGGGTACACTCCATGCAAATGTAGCATATAGACTGGTGGGTGAGGATACATGGGAGGGTCTCACGCCATGACAACGAAATGGACATGGCTTCTGATATGAGTAATGCCAAATGGGTAAATGATGGACCGACATCCGATGTAACTCGCATCAAATCCTACGATGTGAGAAGACGAAGGTGTAAGAACCACGGCTTCATCTCAGATCCTGCACGTTATCTGATATGTGCATATTCTTACGTAGTTCCCTCATAACGTGTTGATTGAATGCTGAAAATCGTGTCATGGTCTCTCCCAAAATAAGGTTGAAAAATATCTTGTGTGTCCAAGATATGTTCTCGCTATAAAGACAAGTATGTAATTCACTACTCATTACGTATAAATATTTGTTTAACATATAGTTTTCAGTGTAGATGACACCTGCCCATATTAGAGTGTATAGAGATGAGTTTAATATTGAGCTTACGAGAATAGAATTCTACATGATACATGATGATTGTGAAATAAAGTGACATGTTGAGTACGTTTGAGGCTGACATTTTTTGTGGTGAATTAATGAATGTAGAAAATATGATATTATGAAACTTTTGAAAAGCTGTAGTCTGCTAAAACATATGCAACAAATGATGAAGAAAGGAGCTGTAGTGCATGAACAGGCACCAAATTCTCATAGAATTGTAGTCGACTAAATAAGAATCTCTCTCTCTCTCTCTTTAATCATAAGAATCACCCTGATTGATCTTTCTTTAGAATATTTAAAGGAGTGAAATCAGGGTGGAAGTAGCCTTTGCTCTCAGGAGGAGTAAATTTACATCTTAGGATAAAATTAAAGAATAAAAATAATTTTTATGAGTTGGGGATGCGGGGCAGGAGGCAAATGCATGAAAGGAATTTTTGAAGCATCTTTGAACAAAATGTATTTTTTATAGGCATAATGTGATTATTCTGAGAGAAAATAATTAAGCTAGACAAAATATATTGAATATATAATCTTGATAAATTAATATATTCAACAAGGGTTAGGTAACTTTTTTAAATTTTTTTCTTAATATCAATGAAAAATAAATTTGAGAATATAAGTGAAATTATAAAGCTCAGCCGGCAATTTTTAGATAATTTTTTCTTAATATCAATGAAATTATAAGTGAAATTTTTAAGTAATTATAAGTGACATTATAAAGCTTAGATAATTTTTTAAGTGAAATTATAAATGAAATTTTAGGTACTTGTTTGTTAATATTAATGAAAAATTTAACTACCTCACATAAGTGAAATTTTAGGTACTTATTAAACGTTGTATGAGGGCGGGAAAAAAGATATCCAAAGAATACTAAAAAATACCTCAAAACATCACCCGAATGGGTGGTCGGTCACGGAGAGGGAAGCATGAATACGGCGGGCTTTGGCGATTTCACGGGCAAAGGGGCAGCGGGGCGGCGTCTCAAATAAGGGCTTCGGCGGAGGAGAAAAATTGAGATCGCTCGTCCGATCTCGCCTCATTTTTAAAAAAAAGTTTTTTAACTGACCTAGATGTATTTCATGCCGCCCGTTAAATAGACGATTGTGTCTAGTTTTAAAAAAAATTTAATGCCTATTTCGCTAATTATAGTTTAAAGCGTGCTTACTTTAAAATTTAGCCTTTTTGATTTAAAGCTTAAGCTATCAACTAATAGATTAATTAAAAAAATAATATAGCTTAGGGTGATTTGAATAAGAATATATATATATATATATATAAACGATGTAATTTAATAATTTAAAATAAGATGACTGATGTTTAATATTGAGCTTACGAGAATGTTCTACATGATACATGATGATTGTGAAATAAAGTGACATGTTGAGTACGTTTGAGGCTGACATTTTTTGTGGTGAATTAATGAATGTAGAAAATATGATATTATGAAACTTTTGAAAAGCTGTAGTCTGCTAAAACATATGCAACAAATGATGAAGAAAGGAGGTGTAGTCCATGAACAGGCACCAAATTCTCATAGAATTGTAGTCGACTAAATAAGAATCTCTCTCTCTCTCTCTCTCTCTCTCTCTCTCTCTAGTTAATCATTCTCGTGAACGGCCTCTAATGGTTGACGTGGCTCTGACGAGTTTATTTATTTTAATATTAAATTGTCTAGCTTACTTATTAAACGATTGGCAATATCCCTCATTTGTCCAACTTCTATTAGATTAACTAAGTCGAACAGGATGACTTCCTCATTGACAACCAAAAAGAAGCAATTTGCTAGCTTCTTTTTTAATGCATGAAAGGAATTTATCAAACATCTTAGAATAAAAAGTATTTTTATAGGCACAATGTGATTACTCTCAAATAAAAATAATAATAATAATAAGTAAGCTAGACAAAATATATTGAATATATAATCTTGATAAATTAATATATTTAGGTAATTTTTTAAAAAAAAATTCTTAATATCAATGACAAATGGATTTGAGAATGTGTATCTTATCTAATACACTTATCCTCCTTAATTTGGGAGATTAATAATTAATGTCACCTCATTAATATTAAATTTTAAGAGATGATCACTTATTTTAAAGAATAATTATTATGCAGAAATGCTTATTTTTGAAACTCTAATAATATAGATCATTAATACTGGTTAATACATACGTAGATTGATTTTAACCGTTATGTATTAATGTATATATAAATATTGTGTATTATCGTGTAGTTAATATTACATCAATACATGACACTTCACAGTCAATACATAGCATTTCACATTCTATACATAATAGTTGTGTATTGGTTGAGCATTATATGATACTATATTATTAAAGTTTAGATGTAGAGCTACATTCAAACTCCACACATAATAATCTCTCTATTTCAAATGCTCTATGCTCAACATTTAAACTTGATGTCAAGTAAATGAAGATTGGTGTATCTTATTATATGGGAGATATCTCCATAAAATGAAATATATTTATATTTTGTAGAAGTTTGATTTCCTTAAAGAGTAAGAAACTATAAAATTGCATCATATGTGCTTCTAAATGTAGATGTCCACCAATAAAATAATTACAAGTGTTAAAAAATAGTAAATTTATTATTTACAATATAGCATATGTAAAATATAAAATTATGGATTATTTTAGAAAATAATTCAACACATAAAATGAAAATTATAACTTTTCAATACTTATGTGTAATATTAATTTTTCTAGTCATTGGTAAATAAACATATGTACTCAAATGCACACATATAGTATAAGCCTTATGATTTATATAATTTTTGTATAACATAAAGTTTTAATCCTTTTATATCATTAAACACATAAGAGCCTTAAGGCTTATACACACTAGTGTGCATTCTTGAAATCCCTTTAGATTGCAAAGCAACACTTATACATATTCATTTACAACACGTAATATCAATTTTAAGATTTGTACATGTGTGTATTTCACATAAATTTATTTATTTATTAATAACACATGTACACATGTCTGCACAACACATAAAATAAGTCCTAAGATTTACACACAATTATGAAAAATGCATAAATTTAGGGCTTATTTGGGATCAATTTTATTGTATTTTTATTTTATTTTATGATATTTTAAAAAATATATTTATTTGATGTATTTTTAATGTGTTTTTATTTTTTATTTTTAAAAATAAATAACATTATTTTTAAAAACAATCCAAATAATTTTTAGATATTTTAAATAATTTTAAAAATAATAATAGCCTCAAAAAATATTTTACTTTTAAACAAAGCATAAACAAAATATACTAAAAAATAAAAGTAATCTAAAAGAGCTCCTTATTATTTATTATTTTTTATTTTTAAAATAAAATAATATTATTTTAAAAAATAGACAAATTAATTTTTAAATATTTTGACTGTTTTTAAAAATAATTATAACTATCAAATATATTTTATTTTAAAACAAAGGTGTGTGTAAATAAAATAAAATATAAAAATAAAACTAAAATCAAAAAATAAAATTGATCCTAAACAACCCTTTAGTTATTTTGTAAATAAAACTTGTTCACAAGTGTATGAATTACATAAAATTAGTCTTAGTCTTTAAAAGTGTCTATGCACTATGCTTAAATTCAATTATTATTTTTTGAATACATGTATATTGCAGAAAACTTCATGTGTGTTTCGCACAAATTCAATTAATAATATATCATGTTATATAAAATTAAGATATTTACATATCTATGTACATTATTAAATTTATTTAAATTGAACAATAATACATATACATAAGTGTGTAAAGCTTATAATATGAGTCTTAAAACTTATATAGATATACACAATACTAAAAAATATTTAGTTTGCAAAATAAAATTTATACAATTTTAAATAATTTATTTTACAATATACAACCTGTAAAATAGTGTGTTTAACGAAATATAATATTCTCATGCACACATTCATAAATACTTCAATAAATATCATGATTATATAGATTGATATTTTTGGATATCCACAACTTTTCTTTCATGCAAAAAAATAAACTATGATAATTATATATAAAACCTTAAAAAAAAAAAACTAAAAGCCTCATAATATACAATTCCATGCGTATACTAGTGTCTACTGATTAAATCTATAATTATAAAATGACAACATATATTAAACTCTTATAAACTAAGGATGGGGACGATGAATAGACTTGTGATGATAAGAACTACATTTTGATGAAAGATAGTATGAATAAAAATCATGGAGAAGAGTTAGTTTTCATAAACAATAAAATGAAGTGTCATGGCATTGCAAAATTTGAATAATTCTTCAGTTTGATCAATGAGAAAGATAAATAATTAGGGGTTTCTTTGGGACAAATATAATGTATGTATGAAAATAATATGATAGTAAGAAAGCTGCGTTTGGTATATAATTTTTTTTATTTTACAAAAGTTAACCACAGCTTTCTGATCATCTCCGCAAGTAGTCAAATCAAGTTAAAAAAATATAATTTTTTCACCACAAATTTTATAAAATGTTGTTAAAACTTTGTCCAAATATAATACTCAAACGATATTATGGTGCAGTGCAGCATCGCATCATAGTACCATCACTTCCCCAAACGGCCCTTAGATCTCAATTTTCTTCCTCAATGTCTTCTGCTATAGCCGGTTTATGAAGAAGAAATTAAGTTTTCGACTAAGGGTTTCTTTGGAATATAACTTTTAAAACTAAGTTCAACAACAAAATAGTTTTGAAAAGCTATATTATATATATATATATATATATATATATATAAATATATATTAAATTCAAACATCAATTTTTTAACAGACAACATATTATAACAACTTTAATTCTCAAAAAAAAAACTTTTATCACAAAATTTTAGGAATTTTTAGATACATAGCATGCCAAACTATAGTAAATTACATACATAGCACGCACTCCGTTAAGCTCCGTTTAGGATCTCCGCTAAAAACCACATGGGAACAAGCGAGCTTAGCACACCGCGAGGGAAAGAGCGATTTCACACTGCAGTTCACTATCGATGCAATCTCTCGCCTGGCATTTCATCTTCGTGCGGTTCATCTAACAGGAAATCATTGTTCTTCGTTAAGTTTAGGGTTTTAGGCGCCTCGTTGCTCACACTGCCAGGTTTGGCCACTGTTCCATTGTCATTGGTTTTTTTTTTTACATGAACAAAGATGTCCCTTTAGGAGCCAATCAGTGTCATCGACTTTGATAGTGTTTGGACAACTTCATCAGGATTCCTAATGCGTTAGCAGTGACATACTCATATTTTGATCCTTTTCAATTCCCAATTTCAATTTTAGATTTATCAGCATTTTCAATCTCAAGGTGTTATGTTTGATTTTTACGAAGAATGCAAGGGATGGCAGATTTCCGCATACATCAATTAACAGTTCATTATTTGTTCAGTCTTCTTCTTCTTTCGCTACTAGGAGAAGCAACTAACTAGCATATCACCTCTACTTCACTTCTAATTAGGGGCTTTTTAGTTGGCTGAAAAAGAAATGATGTGTAAAAAGAATACAGTTGTTTGGTTGAGAGTTTTACGAATTCATGACTTTGCTTTTTTCTATTTGATTAAAAAAATGTAATGTAAAGAGTTTTGAAAGTTTTAACACTCGACGACGATTGTGATGCGACGGCGGGCGGCGAGCGATCGGCAGGCGGCGGCGGGCGGCGGCGGGCGGCGGCGGCGTGGAGATGGTATGACACGAGCAACGGCGCAACACTTTACATCGATGTCAGATTTGAATTCGCCTTTGGAATACATTATATTACCTTGGAATTTTACTTTCTTCCCAAAAAAAGTTAAAATCTCTACATTTACTTTACACTGTATTCCAAATTCTTTCAACTAAACAGCCCTTTACTTTTTTTGTACAGAGGATTGTTCATCCAAATAGTGATATGAAGCTGAACTCGACCAGTAAGCATGGTATTATTATTGTTCGACTAGTACTCGACTGTATACTAGGTATGTGTTACTATAGGTTCTGTGATCCTCCTGGGATATTATGTTACGTAATAGTCAATAGAATTGAAAGTCATCATTTCTAGTTAGTTTTGGTAGCATAATGTGTTATGTGATCCTCCATTTTGGTTTTCATTTTAATCCAAATAATTTTCTTTTATTTTTATTTTTTTGTTATGCAGAGCATCTGTGATGATTTAGGGTTTAGATATAATGATTGGCTCGGATGATTATTTGTCTAAATCATTTAAGTTTGGTGAATATTAGGTAGCAGTTAAAAATCAAGGAAGAAAAAAATATTGTGGTGGAAAACAAAGAACTCAAAAGTTTCAGAAGAACTTATTCAGCTTAGATATGTTGAAGAATAACATTCAATCGATATGTCCATGGCTTAAAGAACATGACTTTCAAGTTATTTTTTCACATTTATGGAACTTCACCAAGGGAGTATATATTTATTACAAGTGACATTGAAGTGGTAGAATTGATCAAACAGTGTAGTGGAAGTGACCGAGCTGAGATTGTGGTCATAACACAAGGCAGTACAGAAGTTGATATGTCTTTACATGGGCAACAAGTAATGGATGGGAGTATCATAATAGACTGTTACAATTCAACATCAGATTTCATTTGTAATGGTATTATTGAGATGCATTCCTCTAACTACTTATTTGTAGGTGCATTATTTCAAGATGCTTTAAGTTTTAAACAAGCTCTCAGAATAAATTCCATTATGAATAATTTTTGATGAAGATCCAAGCTAGTAATAGACAAGAGTGGTTGTCATTTGTTCACATCAAGGTTGTCCTTGGAGAGTGAGAGCAATATTGTATAAAGATGGTAAATCATTTGAGGTTAGGAAGTTAGAGTCAACATATTTGTGCCTGGGTGTGAATAGAACAGGAAATAGACAAGCAACAACCTCCTGGGTGGCTTAACAAATTACAAAGATTGTAAGAAAAAAATTCTGATATTTCTCCAAAGCAGATTAACAATAACTTAGAGAATATGTATGGGCTATCTCTTCCGTACATGAAGATTTGGAGATCTAAGGAAGCGACACATGATTGCATTTTTGGATATGTTGATAAAAATTATAGATGAGTACCTGCATTTCAAGCTGAATTGCTAAAAAGAAATTCTAGTTTTCATATAACATAATCTTGCAATAATCATGATGGTTCTTTCAAGATATTTTATTTGAGTTTCAAGATTTGCATTGATGGTTTCATCGCTGTTTGCAGACATCTCATTGGCCTTGATGCATGTAATCTCAAGTCGAAGTATTTAGGTGTTTGGTTATCAGCGAATGCATTGGATGTCAATAATGGCCTCTTCACCTTAGCATTTGCAGTAGTTGAAAGTGAGTCAAAGAAGACATAGAGATAGTTTTTAGAAATTTTTGATAGTTTTGGTTTAAATTTGCGATTTTGGCATTCATTTCGACAAGGAGAAAAGTTTAGCTGAGGCTATTAAAACTGTTTTCCTAGATGCGGAGCATAAAATGTCTTTAACATTTGTGAAAAATTTTGAAGAAAAAATTTCTACGCCGCGATAGTCAAAACATTGGATCTTTAGTTTGGTCAACAGCCAATGCTCTTACTAAGCTTGAATATGATTGCAAAATGAATGATTTGTATCTTATTAGCCCTCAAGTTCATCTTTACTTGACTTCTTTACCCTACAAGTGGGACAAATATACCTTCGTACTTGAGATATAAAATTAGTGTAATACCAATAATATGACAGAGTCATGCAACTCATGGGTAGGTGAAGCTAGAAGCAAACCAGCTGTAGACTTGCTTGATTTCATAAGAGCAAAGCTAATGGAACAAAAGACTGAAAGGAACCTTACTTCATCAATTTGGAGAGGTGTGTTTGTGTCTTATGCTGAAGAGTACATCTGAGATATATCTACTAAAAAAGAATAATTTATTATAAGACAATCAACATCACAAATAGCTAAGGTTGAAGGATTAAAAAACAGATTTGAACTTGACCTAGAAAGTAGACAATATGGTTGTAAATGATGGCAATTAACTATATTGCCTTGCATACATGCATTTGCATTTATTGCCACCAGAGAGTTCCCTCTTTGGCATATCTATGTAGATGAAAGCTACTACATGATCAGATTAACAAGAAGTACCATCTCATATCTATTTTTTATATGTAAATAAAAAACACAAAGTAATTAACATTTTTTGTTGGTTTAATTTATAGGTATCGAATGGCATATGAAGGTCTGATAGCTACTCTCCCAAGGAAAGAACAATGGGATATTATTGAAGATGTGGTATTAGTAGGCATGCCAAATTCTCTAAGGCCTAGAGGAAGACCATAGAAAAGAAGAGTTAAATTTTTTTGGAGAACTGCCCAAAGAAAACAAAAAAAAGTGTAGTCGTTGCTGATTGTGGGGCCAGCATAGGACAAGTTGTAAGGATCCACTTAATGAAAGAAATTGTCATCAACCTGAAGATGAAAATGATGATAATCGATATGAACAACCTAGTAGTAGCAGTAATCAAGAGAATCGAGGAAAATTACCCATACGACGTTCAACGTTAGACCACAATTGCTGATAATGTTGAAGTTGTGTTTTGAGATCTTTTGCTAGATTAGGGAGCTTAAAAATGACACTCACTGTATTTTTTTATAAATTTTTGGGTTGATGCAGCCTCATAATACTATTGTTGCAATGTTATGCATATTTCAAGAAAATACATTTGTGTAGTTTTCTAATTATATGTAGCTATATTATGCATTTTACTTCTTTCCGATAAAATGTTATGCATACAGTTCTTGACACTCACAGTATTTTCTCAAATTTTGCTGATTTTCAGATTTTGGGTGGTTTAGAGAGAGAGAAGGAGTAGCTTCATCCTGGAAGAGGAGAGATGTATTTTGTAGTATATAGTGATTATCTCCACACAACTGTATATACTGTTACAGGTGTATTTATAGCATAGATGTATCGTTTGAGCGGTATGGATCGTCGTTGTCTGGAGAGGTGGTTGCGAGCGAACGTCCGAGATGTAGTGGTCATGTTTGTCAGGAGAGAGGAGGGAGAGAGTACAGAATCTGTAACCGTCTTCTCTCGGCGTCGTAGTGGGGAGCTGTTGCAGGTTTGTTATGATCGCCCCTCAACCGAATGATCCGGAAGTTGGATGGTGAGGTTGCTGCGTAATGTGATGAACCGACGGGTGGGTAGTGGTTTGGTTAGGATGTCTGCTACTTGATCTTCCGTTGAGATGTGTCGAATCTGGATTTCGTTTGCTGATATGTGATCCCGAACGAAGTGGTAGTCGATTTCTATGTGTTTTGTCCTTGCGTGCAGTATAGGGTTTGTTGCAATTGCCATGGCCGAGGTGTTGTCACAGTATAGTGGCATAGCGTGTTTCATTTGTATTCCGAGTTCGAGAGCTAAGCGACGAAGTCATATTATGTCTGTTGTTGCTGCTGCTAAGGCCCTGTATTCGGCTTCAATGGAGGAGCGGGCTACTGTTTGTTGTTTTTGTACTTTCCATGAGATGAGTGTGGAACCGAGGAAGGTGCAGTAGCTTGTGTAGACCCGGTTTGGATTCCACCCTGAACTGAGTAGGAGCGTGAGATCTCCGATGGTGATTGGGAGGCCATAGTGTGTTGTTCCCTGAAGATAACGTAGTACTCGCTTAAGTAGTTGGTGATGTAGGTTGAGGGGATTATGCATGTGTTGGCAAAGGCGATTAACTGCTAGAGCGATATCTGGTCGGGTGATTGTGAGGAATTGAAGGGATCCAACTAGCCGGCGATACTCCTGTGGGTCCGGAAATACTTCATTTTGTTGTTGAGTAGTGGTCTTCTGATTGGAGGTTGGTGTTGGTGCGCTTTTACACGAGGTCATACCAGCACTGTTTATGAGTTTGTTGGTGTAATCAGATTGAGTTAGGAGGAGCTTGTCTTCCTTGTGGTGTATTTGGATCCCAAGGAAGGTGGAGACTTGGCCGAGATCCTTCAGGTTGACTGCGGTCTGGAGTTGTTGGAGGATGTGAGATATAACTTTAGGATTATTTCCTGTGATGAGTATGTCGTCCACATACAGAAGGAGGTAAATTCGGTTCTCGTTCAAGGTGTATAGGAATAAAGCTGGATCGGCTGTGCTGGTGGTGAACCCATAATGTTTGAGTTGTTCGGTGAAGGTAGAATACCATTGTCTGGGAGACTGCTTGAGACCGTAGATAGCTTTTCGGAGGAGACATACATGGTGTGGAAATTGAGTGTCGTGAAAACCTGGAGGTTGAGATATATAGATGGTGTCTTGGAGGGAGCCATGAAGGAATGCGTTAGATACGTCTAGTTGTTGAACCGACCAGTGGTGATGGAGTGCTATGGTGAGCAGGAGTCGGATGGTGGGCATTTTGGCGACGGGACTGAATGTTTCGGAGTAATGGATCTCGTATTCTTGTTTGAATCCTTGAGCTACTAAACGTGCTTTGTATCGGGCTATGGAGCCGTTCGAGTGAAGTTTGATTTTATATGTCCACTTGCATCCGATTATTGTGTGATTGTTGGGTGGAGGAACTAGTGTCCAGGTTGCTTGTTGTTGAAGAGCAAGGAATTCTTCGGACATTGCGTTGCGCCATTCGGCGTGTTTGACAGCCTGAGTGTAGCACGTGGGTTCAGTTGGGATGTGATGGTGAAGATCTAGGATTGTTTTAGGTTTCCAGTGGCCTGTTTGAAGCCGTATTTGCATTGGATGTTTGGGTGGTGGAGCTTGAGGTGTGATGGAGATTGGTTGCGGTGTATGTGAGATAGTATTTGGTTGGATGGGCTGTATTGATGGGAGGTGAGGTTGTGGAGGTATTGTGATTTGTTTGAGGTTGGGTTTGTGTATGGGTGTTAGTAGTAGTGGTGGAGTGTAGCGGTGGGAATTTTGTTGTTCTTGTTTTGGTGAGTGTTGAAAGAGGGTCTCTTGAAATATAACGTGTCGGGAGACCAGGGTGTGTTTAGTGGTCGGGTTGTAACATTTGTAACCTTTGTGATGTGGTGAGTAACCAATGAAGATGCATAGGGGTGCCTTTGGTGATAGTTTGTTGGTGTTCGGTGAGTGGTGAAGAGGAAAGCAAGTTGATCCGAAGACTTTAAGGTTTGTATAGTTTGGCTTTTTGTTATAGAGAGCTTGATAGGGGGATATGAGAGAGAGTGTTTTCGTTGGGAGTCGATTGATAAGGTGGACAGCAGTGAGTGCGGCCTCTGCCCAAAATTGTAGTGGGAGATTGGCCGTTTGTAGGAGAGTCCGTGTTAGTTCAATGATATGTCTATGTTTCCTTTCGGCGACTCCATTTTGTTCAGGGGTGTTTGGGCAGCTGCGTTGGTGGATAATTCCGTGGTGAATAAAGTAGGTTTGTAGTGCGGTGGATAGGAATTCGCCACCGTTGTCTGATCGGAAGGTTTTGATATGTTTGGAGAAGTGTGTTTGTATCATTTTATGTAATTGCTGGAATTTAGAAGATACTTCATGTTTATATTGCAATGGAAACAACCAAGTGAACCTCGAATAGTCATCGATGAATGTAACATAATATCTGTATCCATGTACTGATGGAGTTGGGGATGGACCCCATACATCGGAGTGAATTAACTCAAAAGGGTGTTCAGTTCTAGAAGTAGATTTGGCAAAAACTAATTTGTGGCTTTTGGACTGGATACAAGTGTTGCACGAGGAGGGTATTGGTCTGATGCGGAGCTGGCTGTTTTGTTTGGAGATTAGCCGAAGAGTGTCTTTATTTGGATGGCCTAGCCGTTGGTGCCATAGGTGTGAGGGTGTTGTTGTTGAATGGAGTGCTTGAACTGTTGTGTTGCGAGAATAGAGAGATCCGCATCGACCCTTTAGGAGAAGTTGGTTTGTTGTTCGATCCTTGATACGAAATCCATCAGTGTCGAATATAATAGAGCAGTTGTTATCAGCGGAAAGATTAGATACAGAGAGTAGATTGTGGGACAAATGAGGTACATGAAAAAGTTTGTTTAGGAGGAGCTTACGGTGGGGAGTCGGAAGAATTCCCTGGCCCTGGTGGAGAATGGGTACTGTTTGTCCGTTGCCGACTGTAACCGATTGGTGGCCGAGATGTTCAGTTGGATTGTGTAATGTCTCCAGGTCGTTGGTAAGGTGAGAGGAGGCTCCTGAGTCTAGTATCCATTCTGAGGTGGGTTGGCAGATGTCTGTTTGTAGTGCTGAGGGATTTTTAGGGGGATAGTTTGTGGTGTCCGCACGGTACCAGCAGGTGCGAGCTGAGTGACCGATGTTTGTTGCATATTTGACAGCGAGGCGTTTCTGAGTTGCGGTAGTTTGGTCGTCCTTTGGTTCGGCTGTTTTCTGGTTGTGAGGAAGAGTTGTAATTATGTTTGTTGTAGCCTTTGTGGTTTGTTTTCCAGTACTTGCCTCGGGTGAGATGGAGGGCAGCGATGGAGGGGGCTAGTTCTTTTTCATGATCTGTAGTGATGTTTATTTCTTCGCTGCAGAGAAGGGAATAAAGATCGTCGACATTTATTGGGTCGGATCTCGTGCGTTTGGCTGTTTTGAATGCTTGGTATGTTGAAAGTAGTCCGTTCAGAGTGTAAAGTATGATGTCTTCGGGGTCCAGGTTGGATCCGGCTGCGGAGATCTGGTCGATCAGGGATTTGATATCTGCTAGATATTGAGTCATGGTTTTGTCACGAAGACATATGTGGTGAAGTTCGTTTTTAAGTTGAATGACTCTGGATCGGTTTGGTGACTGTAACCTCTTTGCTAGAGTAGTCCAGATATCCGAGCAGGTTTCTAGGTTGAGAACGTATGGGAGAATGGATGGTGAGATGGTAGAGTAGAGGGCGGAGGATATGTTTTGGTCGATTAGTTCCCACATGCTGTGATTGATATTGGGTTGGGGTTGTCCATTTGTGTCTAGAGAGTATTTAGAGGGATATGGGGTGGTACCTTCGAGGAAGCTGATGAATCCATTTGCTTTGAATAGTTTATGAATTTGTGAGCTCCATAGTGAGTAGTTGGTGGCTGTGAGGGTGGTATTTGCCACGGACTTCATATTGCCGATGAGGAATTTGAGGGAGGGTGGGATAGTTAATTTGTTGAAGCATTCTTGTTGTATATCCATTGTTCGATCTGAGTGGGAGGAGGATTCTGACATATCCGGTGGGAGTAACGGGCTCTGATACCATGTAGAAATAGCGTGTTTTAGAGAGAGAGAAGGAGTAGCTTCATCCTGGAAGAGAAGAGATGTATTTTGTAGTATATAGTGATTATCTCCACACAACTGTATATACTGTTACAGGTGTATTTATAGCATAGATGTATCGTTTGAGCGGTATGGATCGTCGTTGTCTGGAGAGGTGGTTTAACGTCCAGAGATGTAGTGGTCGATTTGTCGAGAGAGGAGGAGAGTACGAATCTGTAATTGTCTTCTAGGCGGTGGGGGAGGCATGGGTTTGTTATGAGTTATGCATACAGTTCTTGACACTCACAGTATTTTCTCAAATTTTGCTGATTTTCAGATTTTGGGTGGTTTCTATCTCAGTTCTCTATTATTTGATTACAGCGGCTTGCACAGGCTAAAATTTTTGCCCTGTAGAACCTGCGTATGGTGAAGGTAATTACAAGAACTATTGTATGCATGTTGAACTTTTGTATTCTATTACGTGTATATTTATAAGTTAAAGAAGCTAGTTGTTCATTTAATGTTGTTTGATTTGAAGATTTTGATAATAGAATGTGGTTAACTTCAAATTTTCCTAATTTGCATCTATCATTCAATTTAACAGGCTATATATTCTCCAAAAAATTAGTTCAACTAACTCATCGGTGTCGAGGAGCATCAGTAACCGTAGACTCTATTGCAGATGCAATTTATTATGCTTGGAATTTACTTGCTTTTGAGGTAAAAATCGTGGAAGATGATTTTATTGATGTCCAAGAAATCAAACCGAAGGTGATTGCAATTACTTTAGATGGATCGATAAATTTGAAGAAGCTACGAGTAGTAGGGTTTATGTGGGCAGAGATGCTTACGAGGACTTAGCAAGAAGAGCAATGATAATTATAAAGAAATTAAATTTGTATTATTGTTTATGTTAGCAATCCTACTTGTTGGAGCAGTGAAGATCTTTTTTTTTTAAGCGTTAACAATTTATTTTGATGTATTAGTTTGAAGTGTTACAAGTTTATTTTGATGTGTTAGTGGAACATGTTATGAGACAACTTGAAAGATGAATGATTGTACACATAAACTTCTCTTTGTAATAAATTTTTTATTTTATTTTTTTGGATGATGTATACTATATACTATTATATGGGTTTTCAAATTGATTCCAATCTGTAGTTGTTTCATTAGACTTAGTACTTGCTATATTGAGTGCCTGGATGTGTATTCTTAGCTGTGCTTCGATGTGTTTTCAGTGGGGACATTATGGCTCGTTTACTATTATCTTAGTGGGATGGTTAAGAGCAAAGTTATAGATGCAATCATTCTTCATGAGGAAGAAGGCAGGGTGTTAATAGGTTCAAAGTGGTAATTCTGTTTCTGGCGATGCATATAGCAAAGTCACCGAATTTGCATAGCTCCATGCATCTCGTCGGTTGGGTCTCTCATTTCCTTGTTTTTATCTTGTTGCCTTATTAAATGAAATTGCTAATTTTTCTAATAGTCTTTCCTGATGTGATGATTACTTAATTTGATTTATTAATGCTAAAAAATCAAGGTGAAACACCAATGAAATCATATATGGTTGCTTGTGTTTTATTTAAGCTAACGATTTTATTGAATTTATGAATATTTTCTTGAGATAGATATATTCCCAAATCAAAAGGTTCCATCAAATAAATTAAGAACAAAAGTGAATATATAGATTTTGTAGCAGCTTCTTAATTTGTAGTTTATGCCTTTTTGATAATTTGACTTTCTTTTCTCATTATTGATACTCTATTCATGATTGTTGTTCTTTGGTTCTCACAATCATGTATGGACTGTTCTTTTATTCATACAACAACAACAACAAGCCTTAATCCCACTAGGTGGGGTCGGCTACATGAATCCTTCGTCTCCATTGTGTCCTATTATGTGTCAAATTCTCATTTAATTCAAGTATACTAAGATCATTTTTTATACATCTTAACCAAGTCTTTTAGGTCTACCTCTACCTTTCTTAACATAAGGCAATGCATCTACTCTCCTAATCATCGACGGCCGACGCCTTTATGTGGCCAAACCATCTAAGGCGACTCTCCTAATCTTATCTACCATGGAGCTACTCCAACTTTTTCCCGAACATACTCATTTTGCATTCTATCTCTAAGGGTAAATCCACTCATCCACTGAGCATCCTCATCTCGTAACACTTAACTTAGTCTTATGTTTCTCTTTATTGGCCAACATTCGCACCATAAGTCATTGCAGTCTTACCACCATCTTATAAAATTTTCCCTTAAGTTTAAGTGGAACTTTTCTATCACATAATAGGCCGATGCATTCCTCCACTTCAACCATCCAACTTGAATTTACTAATAATATCTCCATCTATTTCACCATCATTTTGAACAATAGAGCCTAAATATTCAATCTCACTCTTATTAATGACTTGATCACCTAAAGTCACAACACTACCACTAAAACTTCTATAACTAAAATTACACTCCATATGTTCAGTTTTAGATCTGCTTAAACGAAAACCTTTAGACTCTAAAGTTGACCTCCATAATTCAAGTTTCTCTTGGACTCTCTAGTCTTATCAACAAGAAGAATGTCATCGAAAAGCATACACCAAGGTACATCTTCTTGTAAATGCCTCGTAAGAACATCCATAACTAAAGTAAAAGATAAGGCTTAATGTTGATCCTTGATGTAATCCAAAATAGGAAAATAGTTTGTCAATCCTCCTTGTGTTTGGACACAAGTGACTCTAGTATACATATCCTTAATGACTTGAATATAACCAATATTAACTTCTTTCGTCTAGAACTCTCCAAAGAACATCTCTTGAGACTTTATCATAAGCTTTCTCTAAATCAATAAATATCATATGTAGATCCTTTTATTTTCTCTATGCTTCTCCATCAAACCTCTTAACAAATGTATAGCATCCATAGTAGATCTACGGCATGAAACCAAACTGATTGAGAAACTTACGTATCACATCGTAACCTATGCTCACTATTTCTCCCATAATTTTAATGTATGACACATTAACTTAATTCCTCTATAATTTGCACACTCTTGTGCATCGCTTTATTCTTAAATATAGGAACCAACAAACTCTTTCTCCACTCATCGGCATCTTTTAGTCTTTAAAATTAAAAAAAAGATTTGTAAGCCAAGAAATTCCTTGATCTCCTAAACATTTCCACACTTCTATTGGAATATTATTCGGTCCTATTGCTTTTCCACATTTCATTTTCTTTAAAGCTTCACTAACTTCGATTTACTAATGACGATAAAATGAAATTCTCTATTTTGTATTAAGGTTGCTAAAATCAATCGTACTTTCGGATCCTTCATTGAAAAGTTTATTAAAATACCTCATCCACCTATTTTCAATATCTTTTCTAAGAAAAGCACTTTATTATTTTCATCCTTAATACTCCTCACTTGAACTATGTCTTTACTTCTCCTATCTCTTTGGCTAACTTATACATACATCTTTCACCTTCTTTGGTATCTAATCTATTGTATAAATCACTAAAAGCTAAATTTTTTGCATCATATATTGCTTTCTTAGAATCTCTACAGCCATTTTATATCTTTCCCAATTCTGCAAGTTTTTACATCTAAACCAAGTTTTATAACAATGCTTCTTATTTTTTATCTTTTCTTGCACACTCTGACTCCACCACCAACTATTCTTATTAAAAGAAGCTTTTCCTTTGATTCACAAGCACATCTTTAGCAACTTGTTTAATAGCACTTGATACTTTTTCCCACATAACGTTAGCTTCCTTATGAACATCCCAAACTTTAATTTCTTGTAGCTTGCTCTTAAAAATATTTTTATTTGTGTTCTTTAAGTGTCAACTGTTCTTTTATTCATAGATTTACTTAAAATATTTGTGATTATAAAAATAATAAAGGATTGCTCACATGGCTTGTAGGTCAAAAGATTTTCACATATAGGTATACATTGTTCTTTCTTGAGAAGATTCACCGCAATTATCTCATCTCATCTGTAGTTATCTAAGAAGAGTACATAAAAATTAGCCATCACACATTTAACCTGCTATTTCTATAACTGTTTGCAACCTCCACAGAGTGCTCTTATTTGCATTAAAATTGCTCAAAACTTTATAGAAGATGCAAATACAATTACAGCAGTATATAACTAATTGACTCAAAAATGCTCAAGAACTAAACAAAACATATTTTCAAATTACATAAATAATAATAAAGTCTTGATTACAGAGTACAAATGTTAAAATAGATTAACATCTTGATAATGACAAAAAGAAAAATAACATTAAAACATTCACGATAAATACAATATGAAATGCAATCTAGATTTTGACCAATAGTTTTAGGTCTTCAAATTTTCTCATGATGATGTCATGAAATGATGTTCTTTCGAAATAGTCCATGCCCAATAATGCATTGTCATCTTTGTCTATCCATCTGAAGTAGTTACAATTATCTTCTGTTCGATTTTGGGGTATCTATAAAATTTTTTTCCGCGATTGACACCTTTTTGAATGGTATACACGGTACACTGTAAGTTGTAGTTACAATAAACCTTGCGTAGTCGAACACCTTTGGAAGTTGAGGACTTCTTGAGCTCATCTTCATTAATATGAATTCGTCAAGTAATAATTATGTTGCATAAGCTTATCAAAAATTATAACAGCTTATAAAAAATAAGTACTAAATGCAAAAATAATAAAAGCCAATCAACAACATGGATCCCAATCCTATTAAAGTTAGCCCAAACAACTCTGCTACATTGCTACTAAGTAAACCACAAGTAAAAATCTCAACACAACCAAATCGAGCACAGCACATATATAAAGCATAATTCATTACTCTACCAAACCATAACAGCTTGACACATCTCCAATAAAGATATTCCTGGAGATAATCATAAGCAAAGTGAGGGGAGGCCTAACAAAATCCATAACCAAGATGGTCATGCACACAAGAATCACCAAGCAACTTCTGTCCAATCTGTTTTTCACTCGTGAATCTTCCAATACGATTACAAGATTTTGATTCCAATCAGTTTTCACTCGTGGATAATTCCCCCTTAAAGGTTCACTGCACAACTTACTTTGAGAAAGTAATTTCTTCGTTTCCAAAACAATTGAGGTCTACTGTCACTACAATTCAATTCTACTTATAATGTCGAGTGACATCATACAACCACGATACTAGCCCAAGATCACGACACAAAAAACTATAACTCCATGGTGTAAAATCAGTTGAAGAAAAACTGCCTCTTCAACTGATGATGATACCAGACATATCAGAATTAAAAACGTTTCCCTTCCCACAAAACATCGCAGATTAAAGGGGGAAAAAGTAGGATCATCCATAATAAAACTAGTAGAAATTGCCACAACAACAAGAACAAATTAAGGATTAGAAACATAAAACCTTCGAGGAGAAGAGCGATCAGAAGAAAACGTGCATGCAGGAGATCAGCGGGAGGTGACGATCGAAGATTTCTCAGTTCAGCTTGGAAATGCAGACCTAGAGATCGATGATCGACATTTCTAGGCTTCGGCTTGAGCGATTGTAAATAAATATAAAGAGACGGGATTTTCGGAGGGGATAAGACGAAGAGATAGGGTTTTAGAATGTGTTCACGGTGGTTTAACGGAGTTCTATATTTGTGCATCTGTAGCACTTTTGGGTGCTAAGATTGTAAATAGTGTGCTTGAGGTGTTAAATATGTAAATACTATGATTTGACAAGCTATGTATATAAAAACTTCAAAATTTTTAAAAATAGTTAAAAACTTGATAGCAAAATATAATTATAGTTGCTTTGTTGTTGTTGTCTAAAAATTAAGGCAGCCTCGATAGCGTTGTTCATAATATCAATAATATTATTTTATGTATAAAGTGAATCCACACTCGGCGCCAGTTTTCTCTCGCGACCCTTTCAAGGGTGGCAATTTTTTTAAATTAAGTATCATTAGAATATTAATTACGTAATTAAGTATTGATAAAAAAATTAAATATGGTATACCCAACTAAGGCGGCCTACCATACGCCGAACAATGCATGGCTTAAGTCACGTTAGATTGAGGTCAGTCGCCACTTAGAGCCGATCGGCCCTATCCTCTCTATTTTCACTCGATTTGCCCTCGATCGTGGATTCTGCCGCCCCCAGGAGCTTCGACCGGCCGTTTTCTCCCTCCGAGCACGCTCCTCTCCATCTCAAAGCTCCCGGTGGCTCAGCCTTCTCCGGTATTCGAAAGAAACCTTCTTTCGCGTTCCGCCATTTGACAACCCTCTCCCATCGTGAAGCCAACATTAACTTTCGGCGGCTTCATTTTGTTCGGGGAAGTTTCTTGTGGTGGATTCTATTATTTTTTATGCACATCCCCGTCGTTCTTCGTGAACACATGGTAAATCCCTATTTCTAATTTATATTAATTATATGCTAGGGATTAGAGTTGTATGGTTAGAATTTTGTTTGAGATTTGATTTGTAGGTTTGTGTTGGCATTGCTTTAAGTAATAAGTAGGGTAGTACTTTTAAGGTGTCGATTGATAAAATTTTTGATTATTTATATAGTTTATTTTGCAAGAATGAATAGAGAATTTGTGATCCTTTTCATGGAGGTGAACTTAGTATCGATGAGCAATTCAATTCATATTATGTAGGAGGTCGAAATCGTCTAGTTAAGGTTCTACGCCACAACATCTTACCGGGAATTGAAGAACGGATTATGAGAACCTTGTATTGATCGAAGGCCACACACTCTTACAAGTCATTATCCGGAAATGATTTAAAGCGTCGTAATATCGGCGATGACATTTAAGTTACACAAACAAGCTTCCGCCATATGTTTGTTGTATGTCAAGTGGAGGATGTTAATGTTGCATCCACATGATCGTAATAAGGTCATATATAATATACACATGCGATTTCATCTCACATGCACCTCCGACACAACGTAGCTTTGATGAATTGATTCCCAAGTAATATCTTCAACCTTTCCCTGCTTTACACTTGTAATAATTAATATGATAGTTTGTTGTCCAACGTATGAGTTTTGTGGCAGTGATGATATTGTTTATCGCTCGTGAGGAATGTATGTGCTCGAGTGCACAGCGAAGATGAGTATCATGAGCGTGGTTCAAGTAGTGAGTATGAGTAGGATATTAGTGATGATGACTGTTCACTAGGAGTAGAAGCCATTGTGCTTGAGAATCTAGACAGTCATGATATTCTAAAAAATCACTCACTCCGAGATATTGACAATGAGAGTCATATGTTGTCCACAAATGACTATGTCCGAATGTGTTAAACTACGAGAGAGTGGGACAACGATATTTACTTTGACGATCCATCCACAAACGTCTAACATATGATATTGAAATCATGTGACCTTGTCGAAGATATGTGTTCGCAAGTGCTAATTTCTTTGTTGTTGGGTGGTGCATAGTAAATAATGTTCAATTCCAAACAGCTACCTCTAACCAAAAGAACTACATGGTTGTATGTACAACATAATAGTGACCATACAAGGCCAGATTGTAAGAAGATTTGCGCTTAGGGGTACTTGGAGAATATCAAGAGTTGGTGAAAACCATAGATGTATCAATGAAAGTGTAGTCTCGGCCATCTGTAGTTCAAAATTCATAGCTTACTTCATTATACTGATCGCATCGATAAATCCAAACCTAGGAAGATTCTAGATAGAATGAGTCAAATTCAATGTTAAAGTACATAAAGGCTAATGCAAGGCGTAAGACAATAAAAGTAATAGTAGGCAGCTGGGAAGAGTCTTACAGGACTCTAAGTATTTATATGGAATCACATGATTTACGGTATAATCTAAAATTTACCTAGCAAGACAGACTTCTGAGACTTTTGGGCATTTGGTCCTTCAAATATCATGGTTGTAGTTTGAGAGCATTTTTTGTTAGACAAGTATCGTGGTACATTATTAACTATTGTTGGAATCGATGAAAATAATGGGTTGTTTTCACTGGCCTTTGTTGTTGTGGAGTCTGAGTCAATTGATTCCTGGTTGTGGTTCTTGATATGCTTACATGATATATTGTCAGTTGTCTCTGCTAGACGTGATCTGTGCATAATATCTGATAAACATGCTGGTTTATTATATGGATGTAGAGAAGTGTTTTCATGGGCTGCTCACTGACATTGCTTACGTCACCTGCGTGAAAATTTTAAAAGGTAAGGTAGATTGGATTACTGATGTTGAATTTCTATGCCAAAAAGATGTATATGATAGTACTAATGATATCCATCAGTTCAATCGTTTAATGTTAGATATTAAAAATGTGAAAGAAGAAGCACGCAGATGGCTTGTGGAGCGTGACCCTATTAAATGGTCACTTGCGCACGATGGTGGTATGCGTTATAGGACAATGATGACTAATGCATCTGAGTGTTTTAATGGTGTCCTGAAACGGGCTCGTGGTTTACCGATTCAGGCTCTAATCACTGCTATCTACTATAACTTAGTAGCTTTGTTCATGAAACGACTATCCATTGCAACTCAGCCACAGGATGCCAACATAGCCATTTTTATCCAAAGGGTATCCACAATGTTACAGCGTACTGAAAGGGAGGCCAAACATTTTTCCTGAACCTGTGAACATCAATCCACGTGAGATGCAAGTTATTGACATGTCTAGCCGATCATTCATAATTGATTTGCTAGATAACGGCCGTTGTAATTGTAGTTGTAACAAAATGATCATATATCATTGGTCATGCCCACATATAGTTGATGCACTGGGATTTAGACGATGAACCACCACACTTGTGTGTCATAGTACTACACACTGCATCTGTATAAGCTGACATACATAAATAAGTTCCATAGCTTGACCATTCTGAGTGGCCATCTTTCGCACAAGCATGGATTAATAGCATTGCTACTAAATTTTCGCGAAGGTCGCACTGCACGAGCGATTCGAAACATGATGGATGAAAAATATCGCTAGAATGAACATGCAGGCTAGACAGACCACTACGTCATCGTCTCTCACAATGTTAATAACCAACTGATGCCGAGGATACTTTAGTGCACAATGTATATGTAGTTTATGCCGTTTAGATTTTACCTATAGGATGTTATTCTGATTTAGTTGACTCTAGTTTTTCTGTTTAATTTACACTACTATTTTCCATTTCATTGTTTATAACTTTCTGATATTGATTTTTGCACTTGTTTTTTCAATAGGTACGATGGCAGAGGAGCACCGCCCGCCAGCTAGACATCGACGATGTGGCCATGCTAGGGAGGCCACCCCATCGTTAGAGCGACGCCACCGGTTCATCCTAGCATATTTCTCTACGGACGCATCGAGCCGCTCACCCTAATACTGTAAGTAATATTTATTTTATATTTCTACGTTACGTCTGCTTACCTTTTATTTTGGTTAATGACAGATCATTTTTTTGGCAGAGCATTGTACTAGAGGTTGCGTCGTGCTTGCTTATGCTGAAGGAGTGACCCATCACCGCAGACGATTCATCGGGGGAGGGCGGTGGACTGTGTTAGCCTTCGCTTCATCCTTTAGATCATTATTTGTTGACCACCTTGGTTGAGAGATGGTCTCTGCAGACCAACACCTTCCACCTATCTATTGGTGAGATGTGACGCCCGGTGACGTGGCGATGATCCGGACTACGGGTTGATGCCACATATCATTGGCCCAATTGTGATTGGCGAGGGAAAAAGATGGGACACTTGGCCTGATTGTTGCAGTTGTGATGACACCCCATACCGTGACGTGATGTACCATGACCCGACATCCATACATCGCTCGACATTCAAGATGGGCTGCACACGCCGCACATGCCACCGGTGAGGTGGACTTTACGGGAGTTGACGCTCTCAAGCATTGAGGAGTTTTTCCATCACATGTGTGCTTACATTTTGTTTCTTATGCCGCTTACCGACATCAAGTTCAGAGGTTCACCTATATTATTTACCACTACTAGAAGACCTGGATACATTTATGATGGTTATGGGTGGAGCAGTTCTAGCCCACCTATATAGGGAGCTGTACGAGTCGACTAGGCTCACTAGGGCCAACATGGCTGGCTACCTACACCTCCTTCAGATATGGTCTTGGGAGCATATTCATGTGGGGAGGCCAACTCTACATGTGTCATATCCTACTGATCTTGATGGTCTCAGCATTGGGTTGAGGTATATTTTATTAACTGCACTTTCAAATTTTTAGCTTATATATGTGTTTAAACTGTGTGTATGTAGATAAACGAGAAGTATGTTCTCACCAATGGCAAAACGCGATATATAAAAATGAGTTGATGGCTTGCGATACTTGGACTTGCATAAATCTATAATGCATATTCTAATATTTATAATGCATATTCTAATTTAACATAAATCTAATAATACATATTCTAATTTAACATAATTTTAATATGCGGTGTGATGGGAGACACGAGCGGCACATATCACATACATGCTCGCTCTCGATATATGGTTATCACGAGTCCTCGATCACCGGAAGAGGTTGAGTGACATTTACCGGATTGAGTGTTGCCGCCATTCAGAGTATATATACGCTTGATCTTAGTTAAAAAAGGGTCGATGGTCGAGGTAAAGTGGATGTCGGTTGATTACCACCAATATTGGCTGAGAGGTGAGGGATTACCTCGAGGGCTTAGATGAGGATGACGGATGATATCGACCAATATATGTGCTAAGATCGTATTTCTCAGATGGCACCCGAGATCCTCGACCACTTATTATGCGGAGCACCGCGTATTTATGTAAGTGTTAATATAAGTATTCATTAGAATTCAATATGTTGCGAGAGGCTAATTACAAACTATTTTTTTCGTGTAGGTGAGCACATCTCGCGACTGGGACATCTTCACATACTTCTACCGTGTGGATGATATGAGATGTGGAGCGCCGATAGTAATGACTATGCGAGACTGCGAACATGTACATATCGGGGACACACATTACGCGGCTTTTACCGAGAGTGTCACACACATGACCGGAGCCGCCATCTACTTATGTTGATCAGATCCATCTATATATGTTGATGGTCCTTCTACATACCAACCTACATATGAGTCACAACCACCTATCTTCTTCATAGACGATCCGACGCAGACTACTGAAGATCTTGCATTGGAGGCCACCATCACCGTGATCCATCCATGCACGACCAAGACACACTGAGTGGTGTTCCACCAGATGTCTGAGGCGTTAGATGTTTAGGATAGTCTATTCGTCGTTACATTTGTTCTTATCTATTTCATTTTTATTTCTGTATAATCAATTTATGTAAATATTTATACTCACTTCTTGGAATGAAAACTTGTAAATAAAAAAGTTCATTTTTGACATTATTGTGAAATCTCCCATAAGGATTCAATTGAATAAAGAATAGATTACAAAACAATGAAGCTTTAGAATGGCATGGTTGATCAAATGAAAGAAAATGATTAAAACCTATACTTATAGCTAACTTAATCTAACCCAATTGAGGCATAAGCTAAACTTCTTTGAATTAGGCAAGACCTAAAGCATAAGCCCAATTGATGCAAGAGCTAAAAGTAATGTTCTTATGTAAAAAAAAAAACACCGATAGCTAAATAGCCAGCCCACGTCAAAATGAGGCGCAGTACGCCACTAGTTGAGCAAATAATTATATTTAAATTATCAATATTTAATTACATAATTAATATTCTAATGATACTTAAAAAAAAAATTGACTTCAAGGGTTTGTGCTTCCGCCTTATTCCCACCAAAATTTTCATCGCAGTTCTCACTCACATCTCTTCATTTCATCCCATTAGCGGCGTCGTACCTACGTCCCTTGTTACTTTCCATTCAAATCGAAATATCCACTCTCCAAATCTGTTGTTTCAATCCTTTCAAACTCTTATCCCATCTCAATGCCTCTAGCGATCGATCAAGATGATACGCAGGTCCTCGATGCCAATTCCCCCCATTCAGGTATCTCCCATTTCTATTTAACCTTTATCTTTCAAAATTTTTTTTTTCTGATCATTATCGGTTCAGGCGGCGACGACTTTTTTATGGGCGGTGAAACCCTTCCGATCCATTACGGAGAGACACAGCGGGTGGATAGCTGTGATGACCAGCTCGGCATGGGTTTCAAGATTGGGGAAAGACACAGGTGGTCGATGAATTTGAGGAAACTGGGGTAGTGCGTGATGGCGATGAAGATGGAGGAGGGCAGTCGGAGAGGACGGAGTTGGTGGTTGATGAGGACGGTTTGGTTGATGATTTTGTTGGAGAGGTTGGATCAGGTGTGAGAGCTAAAGAAGATGACTTGGTGGATCCTGATGCCTCTACTGATGAAGATGACGGTGGCGGCAGTGCTGAACCAGGTTGGTTGCTTTCTTTGCAGCGTTTTTGAATTCCTTTCTATGCGGGCTATTGATTATGTATAAAACTCAGAACTCGCTCTTCAATTTCTTTGATTTAACTAGAAATCAACTATGTATATGATATATGTCAATGCATATCGTAACACATTTATGCAAATGTGTATGCACATATTAATGTATATATAAGAAGCTAGACAACATGTATGTATATTCTATATGTATAGATATGCCTTAACTCATTTATACACATTTTCGTAATATATGGAATAGTATGTATGCATGTATGTATTTATGCTTATATAGCACATAATATGTACGTATGCATATATGTGTTGGATCCAATGTTCTCTCCGGAAAGTGCGACGACTATAAGTACAATTCAATCCCATAGAGGAGAGTGGGAAAAGACAGAAAATTTAAGAATCTTAAGTGCATTCAGTGTTCGCTGAGATAGATTTTTGGCCTTAATATTAGGTTACATCATGCCATGCTTGACCATATGGGAAGAACTATATGAAAGAAATAACAAAAAAGCACATGAGTAAATTCTATGCTGCTATTTATGCATTGAACAAGCTTGGTTGATAATTTTCTAATGAGAGAGAATTGTTGAGTTTCGAGTTGAGAGTGAGCACACCCATGACAAGTTTTTGCAGTGAGAACCCCCAATCTAACTTAACATGTAATTTGAACAAGTAACCTAGTTTTGTGGGTGAATTCAATAACTAATCAATAGGGACCAACTAAGTTCAATCTCTTAATGACTTGAGGTTTCAAGTGAATACTGGCTTGGTTCATGGCTAGTGATTTTTTGAATTGGGTACAAATTTTCATGATGACTCCATCAACAAAACTTAGATGAATATAAGTGAATTCTCCACTTTTCTTGTATCTTATCAAAGGATAACATTGCTTTTGTCAGGTCCCAAGTCCTGGATGTGAAAAGTGGAGGGTTGCGTTAAGCAGTCAACAACTAACGTAAAACTTGTTGAAGTAATCATGACATAAATCCTTTAAAATATTGTATTAATGTTAGGGTGTCCCTTTGAAGCGACGCATTGTATGGCTTGAATATAATAAAAAGTGTGTAAAGGCCGTTGCATCGGCTCCTGGGTACAGTGTTAAATAAGCAATGGTTCCCACATTATGGATGGATGCGAGCAACTAAGTTCGTTTATGAAAGTAGAATTAGGTTAGCAACTTAGAATATAGGTACTCTTACAGGTAAATTAATGGAATTAATAGATATTATGGTTCATAGGAAGATAAATAATTTATATATTCAAGAAACTAAATGGGTTGGGGAGAAGGCCAAGGAGATTGATAGTTTAGGTTTTAAATTTTGATATTCAAGTATAAATCAAATTAAAAATGACATAGGTGTGATTATAGATAAAAGTTTGAAATATAATGTTATAAATATTAATGAGGTTGAAGATAGAATTATAACTTTAAAGATTATTGTTAATACTAAGATTATCAATATTATAAGTATTTATGCTTCTCAAGTAAGTTTGGATGTAGGCTTAATTGAAAATTTTAAAATATATAGAGAGATTAATACAAAAGATACTTCTTGAAGAAAATATATTTATTAGATGAGGTTTAAATGTACATGTTAGTAGAGTGGTAGAAGATTTTAAAAGTATTTATTGTGACTATGAATTTGAAGTGGCTAATAAAGAATGTATGATTATATTAGATTTTGCTTTAGCTTATAATTTTGTATTTGCTAATATTTTATTTAAGAGAAGAGATAAATATTTTATTACTTATGAGAATGGATGTAGTAAAATGCAAATTGATTATTTTCTGATAAGAAAAATTGATCGTTTATATTGTAAGGTCATTTCGAATGAAAATTTATGTATCCAGCATTAACTGTTAGTTTTAGATTTTAAGATGAATGATTGAAAAAAATAAAATAAATTGAATTATTGTCGTAAGATTAGATGGGGGAAATTAAAGAATACTAATAAAAATATTTTTAAGAGCAAGCTGCAAGAATTTAAGATATTAGTAGTTTTAACGCTATATAAAAAATAGAAATGAAATTAAGTAGCAAAAAAATACTTGAAAATTAAAAAGGAAAAGTTTTAATAAAATAATTGGTGGTGTCAAAGCGAGAAAAGACAAAGAAATAAAGTTTCATATAAACTTAGTTTAGATATAAAATTTGGTGAATGAAAGATGTAAAGACCCATGAGATTAAGAAAGTAATATGTGATGTAAAAAATTTAGCTTTTAGTGATTTATACAATAGATTGAATACCAAAGAAGGTGAAAGATGTATTTAAGTTAGCCAAGCAAGAAATAGGAGAAGTAAAGATCTTGTTCAAGTGTGGTGTATTAAAAATGAAAATTATAAAATATTTTTTTTAGAAAAGGATATTAAAAATAAGTGGAGTTTTTTTGATAAAATTTTCAATGAAGGATCTAAGAATGCAATTGATTTTAGCAATCTTAGTGCCCTAAACAAAAATAGAGAATTTTATTTTTATATTCATATTAGTAAATTTAAAGTTGGTGAAGTTTTAAAGAAAATGAAGTGTGAAAAAACAGTAGGACCTGATTATATTCTAATAGAAGTATAAAAATGTTTTTGAAATTAAGGAATTTTTTGGCTTACGAATCTTTTTAATGTTATTTTAAAGACAAAAGAGATATCAGATGAGTGGAGGAAGAGTTTGTTGGTTCTTATATTTAAGAATAAAGGTGATGCACAAGAGTGTGCAAATTATAGAGAAATTAAGTTAATGTGTTATACATTACAATTATGGGAGAGAGTAATTGTGCATAGGTTGCAATGTAATATTAAAATTTCTCAAAATTAGTTTGATTTCATGCTGGGTAGATCTACTATGGTTGCTATACATTTGTTGAGAGGTTTGATGGAGAAGTATAGAGAAATTAAGGAGTATCTACATATGATATTTGTTGATTTAGAGAAAACATATGATAAAAGTTTCAAGAGAAGTCCTTTGAAGAGTTCTAGAAAAGAAAGGAATTATTATTGGTTATATTTAAGTCATTAAGGACAAGTATGCTAAAGCTATTACTTGTATCCAAATAGAAGGAGGATTGACAAAATATTTTCTTATTTCAGTTAGATTACATTAAGGATCTGCTTTAAGCCCATATCTCTTTGCTTTAGTTATGTTTGTTCTTACTAGGCATTTACAGGAGGATGTACCTTGGGTATGTTTTTTGCTGATGACATTCTTCCTGTTGGTAAGACTAAAGAGGGAGTCTAAGAGAAACTTGAATTATGGAGGTCAATCTTAGAGTCTAATTGTTTTGAGTAGATCTAAAATTGAATATATGGATTGTAATTTTAGTTGTTTATAAGTAGACATTGTGAACAAATCATTAATAAGAGGATTGTGATATTTAGTCATTGTTCAAAAGAGAAATGATGAGATGTTATTAGTAGAATTCAAGTATTAAGAGGAATGATTGATGATAGAAAAGTCATTAAACTTAATTTTATAAGATGAGTTGACTTATGGAGAATGTTGGCTAAGAAAACATAATTTAAGTGATGAAGGATGTTATGATTTTTACTCTTAGAGATAAAGTGAGTATGTTGAAAAGTGGAGTATAGAGAAGGAGTTATTTTATAAGAAGTGAAGACTAGTGAAAGATTTGCATGTTAAGAAAGTAATAAGTTAAGATGGTGCTAAGACCTGCAATGATTTATAGTGCAAAAATATGACTAGTAAAAGTGAAGCATAAAACTAAGTGTTGCAGAGATGAGGATGTTTAGGCTTTACTCTTAGAGATAAAATGCGAAATGAATATGTTTGGGAAAAGGTTAGAGTAGCTCCAGTGACAAATAATATTCGAGAGAGTCGCCTTAGATGGTTTGGCCGCATAAAGCGTTGATCGTCTGATGACCCAGTTAGTAGAGTAGATGTATTATATTTGATTTATGTTAAGAAAGGTAGAGGTAGACCTTAAAAAATTTGGTTAAGATGCATAAAAATGACCTAGTTTATTAGAATTAAATGAAATTTGACACATAATATGACACAATGGAGAAGAAGGATTCATATAATCAACCCCACATAGTGAGATAAAGATATGTTGTTGTTATGAAAGTATGGGAAGAAAAGGAGCATTAATTCAAGAACTCAATTTGATTGGGGTAATCTAACTTTGTAGATCTATTAGGTGCTCAAATTGATAAGTGGCAAACACATTAGTGTCCAAAACTTATAAATTTAAAGCTTGAATTTCATGACAAAGATTTCTATTATTTGTTCTTCGATCATTATTCTTTTGATTATTCTATTATTTCTACTTTTAATAGATGATTCACTAAAAAATTTAATATAATTGTGGTTTCAGTAATTGACTTGCTAAAATTAAGTAGATTTTATTGAACCTTAACTACACCAAAAAAAAAAAAAATAAAAAAATCTTAGATCAAATTAATGTTTTGATCACTTTTGCCTTAGTTCTTATTCTTTTTGATTTTTCTAAAGCCTTTAAAGTGACTTGTGATGTAGCCGAAGTTAAAATTGGAGGAATATTTAAGTTAAGAAAATTATTTTATAGCTATTTTAGTAAAAAATTAAATAAGACAAAACAACGATATTCAATATATGATAGAGAATTTTATTCTATCATTCAATTTTTGAGACACTGTCATAGTCTAGTCCCAAGTCTAAGATGAGAAAAGTGAAAGATTGTATTAGATAGTTGACAACCAGCATTAAACTTGTAAAAAATCATGACATAAATTCTTTAATACATTGTACAATGCTAGGGCGTACCCTAAAAGCGACACATTATATGAATTGAATATAGTGAGAAGTATGCAAGAGTTGCTACACCGGTGCCCAGGTGTAATGCTAAATAAGCAAGGGTTCCCACTTTATGGATATATGTGGGCAAAGGAACTGGTCCTTGAAGCTAGAATTAGGATATGAACTTTGAATATATGCATTTTTACTGGTAAATTAATAGAATTAATAGATGTTATGGTTCATAGGAAGATAAATATCTGAAGTTAGAGAAGTTTTAAAGAAAAGGAAATGTGAAAAAATAGTAGGGCCTGATGATATTCCAATAGAAGTGTGGAAATGTTTAGGAGATCAAGGAATTTCTTGGCTTACAAATCTTTTTAATGTTATTTTAAAGAAAAAGATGTGGATGTGGAGAAAGAGTTTGTTGGTATATTTATGGATAAAGGTGATGCACAAGAGTGTGCAAATTATGAGGAATTAAGTTAATCCTACATTAAAATTATGGGAGAGAGTAATGAGAATAGTTACAATGGATAAAAGTTTCTCACAATCAGTTTGATTTCATGCCAAGTAGATCTATCATGGATGTTATACATTTGTTAAGAGGTATGATAGAGAAGTATAGGGAAAGTAAGGAGGATCTATATATGATATTTATTGATTTAGAGAAATCTTATGATAAAGTTTCAAGAGATGTTCTTTGGAGAGTTCTAAAATAGAAAGGAGTTAATATTGGTTATATTCAAGTCATTAAGGATATGTATACTAGAAATTACTTGTGTCCAAACACAAGAGGATTGACAAAATATTTTCCTATTTCATTTGGATTACATCAAGGATCGCTTTAAGCCTTTATCTTTTGTTTAGTTATGGATGTTCTTTAGGCATTTACAAGAAGATGTACCTTGATGTATGCTTTTACATTCTTCTTGTTGATAAGACTAGAGAGGGAGTCCAAGAGAAACTTGAATTATGGAGGTCAAAATTAGAGTCTAAAGGTTTTCGTTAAGTAGATCTAAAGCGAATATATGGAGTGTAATTTTAGGTAGTTATAAGTGTTGTGACATTAAAAACAAGTCATTAATAAGAGTGAACGATTGATATATTTAGGCTCTATTATTCAAAATGATGGTGAAATAGATGGAGATGTTATTAGTAGAATTCAAGTTGGATGGTTGAAGTGGAGGAATGCATCCGGCGATAGAAAAAGTTCCACTTAAACTTAAGGAAAATTTTATAAGATGGTGGTAAGACTTGCAATGACTTATGAATGTTGGCTAATAAAGAGAAGCATAAGACTAAGTTAAGTGACAAGATGAGGATGCTGTGTGGATGAGTGGCTTTACTCTTAGAGATAAAATGCAAAATGAGTATGTAGAAAGGAAAGAAATTGGCTAAGATAAGATTGAGAGTCGCCTTAGATGGTTTGGCCACATAAAGCGTTGGCCGTGATGATCAGAGAGTAGATGCATTAGATTTGCCTTATGTTAGAAAGATAGAGAAAAAGACTTGGTTAAGATGTATAAAAAATGGCCTTAGTATACTTGAATTAAATGGGAATTTGACATATAATAAGATACAATGGAGACGAATGATTCATGTAGCCGACCCCACTTAGTGGGATAAAGGCTTGTTGTTGTTGTTATTGTTGTTGTATATTTAAGAAATTAAATGAGTTGGGGAGAAGGCTAAGAAAGATTGATAGTTTAAGTTTTAATTTTTGGTATTCAGAGTTGTACTAGAAATGATGTAGGTGTGATTTTAAATAAGAGTTTGAAGAATAATATTGTGAAAATTAATAAAATTGAAGATAAATTTATAATTTTAAAATTTTTGTTGATGCTAAGATTATTAATATTATAAGTGTTTATGTCGCCCAAGTAGATTTGGACATATACTCAAAATAAAAATTTAGAATAGCCTAAAAAAATTAATACAAAAGATACCTCTTGAAGAAAGAGTATTTGTTGGATGAGATTTAAATGGACATGATAGAAGATTTTAAAATTTTAAAAATATTCATGGTGACAATGAGTATAGAGTGATTAATGAAGAATATAAGATCATATTAAATTTTGCTTTAACTTATGATTTTGATACCGATTTAGTAGAAATCTGAAAATCAATACTATGAGTGATTGAACCCCAAGTTGTAATGGTCTTTCAGTAAACAGCAACAAAGTGTTTTCTTTCCGTAAGTAACAAGAATCGACTTATAGTTCACTGTAAACACAACCAGAAATGATAAACAGTGAACAAAAATTGTTACCAAATAAGATTCTAAAACAATGAGTAATATTTCAGTTTTTTTCACTATCTTAATTCACAATTATTTTCATAACACCTAAGCTATTAATTATTCGCAACTATAGGTTTCAAGTTTGTTCCCCTGAATTGGCTTCCGCTTTTATTCAAGAACAGTTTGGAACGGGTGCTGAATGGTGTCAGTTCACAGGATAGTTTCTGTTTCAGGATAAAAGCAAGTGCAGTAGAAATCCTTGGTTGGATTTCGACTCTCTAACCCTGCCATCGATGAAAATACAACTAGGAAGTCTCCCTTCAAGATATAGAATAAATAATTGTCAGAAATGAATCAGAAAACAGAGAACCTATAATGGAAACAACCGGTCGGAGATCTTTGTTTAGCCATAACTCAGGAATTGGGTGAAACTTCTGCAGAAGATAGAGAAAACAGAGGTAAACTGTAGACAAATCCATGGGAAATAAAAAAGGCATAAACAATTGAAACCAAATAATGCATAAATATTAATGTGACCTTCAGGAATAGTAGTAGTTAGATGCAAGTTCTTGAAAGCAAATCAACATTTACTTGTTTCCTGAATTCTCCAAGATTTCTGGACGGTGGATGATTCTGAAAACTAAAGTTTAGAAGGCTGGGAATTCTTGAGGATTTAGGATTACCGATTTCTGCAACGCTGAACTGCCACCTAAAGGCTGGAATTAAACCTGTAGATCTTTCTGCTGTATTGAACTGAGACTTGAAACCTTTCTCCTTGTTAATACCGAAGCAAGAAAGGTTTCAAACAGTTATGGTGAAGCCTGAAGTGAGTCTTGAAGCCAATCTTGGCAAGGTCTTGGACCTTGCTATGGCTTCCCTCACCCTCTCTCCTTCACCACCTAGGGGAATCCATCCTAGAATTAGGGAAATCCACCCTAGAAAACTCTCAGAATAACCTGAAACTAAACTCAACAAAAAAGTTCCCTTAAAACTCCACAAGGACGTATTTATAGACTTTTAGGAGAAAAGGAGTCCACCCCTCATGAAAAATTACTAAAATGCCCCTAAGTAAAAATAATGCACTAAACAGAAATTTTAATTAAAAAAGAACCTAACTTAAAGAAGACACATTGTGTCAGATTTTATAATTACTAATATTTTATTTAAGAAAGAGATAGATATATTACTTATAAGAATGGATCTAGTAAGGATTGATTATTTTCATATAAAAAAAAATACCATTTAGTTATAAAGATTGTAAGATCATTATGGGTGATAGTTTAAGTACCCAACATTGATTACTAGTTTTAGATTTTAAGGTAAATGGTTTGAAGATGAAAAATAAATCCAAGCATTGTCCTTGGATCATATGGGATACTTAAAGAATTCTAATAAAAATATTTTTAAGAGTAAGCTATAAGATTATAAAATTTGAGATGTTCATGAGAAAGTAATAAATGATATTAAGTAAGTTGTAAAAAATATGTTTGGAGAATCAAAATGAAAAGGTTATATTATAAAAAAATTATGGTGGAGTCAAAATGTACAATAAATTATTGAAATAAAAAAAATTTATTATAAAAATTAGTTTAAATGTAAAAATTCATAGAATTGGGAAAGATATAGAGTGACCTATAAGGATTTTTATAAATCACTATGCGATGCAAATAATTCACCATTTAGTGATTTATATGATAAATTAGATACTAAAGAGGGCGAAAGATGTATATATGTTAGTAAAGAGATAAAAAATAAAGATTTAGTTTAAATGAATTGCATTAAATATGAAAATCATAAAGTATTTTTTTAGAAGAGGATATTCAATATAAGTGGATAAAATATTTTGATAAAATTTTCAATGAAGGTGCTAGAATATGATTGATTTTAACAATCTTAGTACCCTGAATAAAAATAGGATTTTATTTTTATCGTCATATTAGTAAAATTAAAGTTGAAGAGGTTTTAAAGAAATGAAATATGCAAAGTAGTAGAACCTGATGATATTTTAATAGAAGTGTGAAAATAATTAGGAGATCAAGAAATTTCTTAGCTTATTAATCTTTTTATATTATTTTAAAGACTAAAAAGATACTAGATAAGTGGAGAAAGAGTTTTGTTGATTCCTATTTTTAAGAGTGAACATAAGAGTGTAAATTGTAGTGGAGTTAAGTTAGTGTCATACATTAAAGTTGTGGGAGAGAGTAATTGAGCATATGTTACGATGTGATACAAAAATTTCTCAATATCAATTTGAATTTATGTCAGGTAGGTATACTATAGTTGATATATATTTGTTGAGAGCTTTGATGGAGAAGGATAGAGAAAAGAGGATCTACATATGATATTTGTTGATTAAGAGAGAGCATATGATAAAGTTCAAAGAGAAGTGCTTTGGAAAGTTCTAGAAAAGAAATGAGTTAATATTGCTTATATTTAAGTCCTTAAGGATATGCGTATTAGAGCTATTACTTGTGTTCAAACACAAGGAGGATTGACCAAGTATTTTTAGATTTTAGTTGGATTACATCAAGGATCAGCTTTAAGCCCATATCTTTTTGCTTTGTTATGGATGCTCTTAGTAGATATTTACAACAGAATGTATCTTGGTGTATGCTTTTTATTGATGATATTTTTCTTGCTGATAAAACTAGAGAGGGAGTTCAAGAAAAACTTGAATTGTGAAGATCAAAAGGTTTTTGTTTGAGTAGATCTAAAATCAAATACATTGAGTGTAATTTTTGTTGTAGAAAATTTAGTGGCATAATGGTGTCAATGAGTGATCAAGGCATTAAAAAGAGTGAACATTTTAGATATATCGAGTGTATTGTTCAAAGTAATGGTAATATAGATGGGAATGTTATTAGTAAAATTTAAGTTGGATGGTTGATGTGGAGGAATGCATTGGGCCTATTGTGTGATATAAAAATACTACTTAGACTTAAGGAAAAATTTTATAAGATAGTGTGACTTGCAATACTTTATGGCACAAAATGTTAACTAGCAAAAGAGAAGCATAAAATTAAGTTGAGTGTTGGAAAGATGAGGATGCTCAGGTGGATGAGTGGCTTTACACTTAGAGACAAAATTGGAAATGAATATATATGTAAGAAGGTTGGAATAACTCCAATGACAAATAAGATTAGAGAGAGCTGCATTGGATGGTTTGATCACATAAAATACCGGCCATTCGATGACCCAATTAGGAGAGTAGATGTACTAGATTTAGCCAATGTTAATAAAGGTAGAGGTAGACCTAAAAAGTCTTATTTAAAAAGTATAAAAAATGGTGGGATAATGGCTTTTGTTGTTAATGTTGTTGTGTATTCAATTTTTAAGACACTTGCCACTATTTTTTTACATAAGAAGTTTATTCTTAATTTAGATCTTTATAACCTCAAGTTTATAAACACCTAACAAAATCTAAGTTAAAGATATGACAAATGGGTCAAGTTTCTTTAGGATTATTTTTTTGCCCAAATACATAAACTTGGAGTCGAAAACAAATTCATCAATGCTTTATTGAGGATGGCATTGACAATCTATTTTTTAGAACTTAAAATTTTAAGTTTTGAATGAATTTAATATGAGTATTTTGTATGTTTTGACTTTCATCTAATTTACATCAAACACTTGGACAAATCTTTAACTTTGAAAGAGACATTCTTTGTCATTAATGGTAATCTTTATTAAAAAACACTTGGTGGAAATTATTTGACTTCAAATTGAAATTCTCATATGTTTTTCACCCTTAAATTGATGGACAAATTAAAATAGTAAATCAAATTTGAAAAAAACTTGTCTTATAGAGAAAAAAATTATAAAATTAGGATTTTCATTTGCCAACATCCAAATTTGTATATAATAGTATTGTCTTTAGAATAATTAAAAATTCATTTTTTGAAATATTTTATGGCTATAATCTTAGATAGGGGTGTTAATAATTAATCCAATGTGATAACTTGTTATGGACTCAACTTGAAAAAATTTGCTTGACTTGATTACCTTTTCGGTTGGTTTGTGTTTGAAAGTTTACTATGTTTAATTTTTTAGAATTGATTTGGGTTGGCCCACAAATCCTCGATTTGATTAGAATTTGACTTGTGAACTCTAGATTGACTCAATTTTGATACTTAAACTCAAAATTATCTGAAATTGACTTGCAGACTTGAATTTGGCCCAAATTTTGTTCTAAAATACATGTCCAAATTAGTCACTTGAGTTGCAATTGGATCAATTTATATGAAGATGAATCAAGTTTAGGCCAATGTTTTTTATCTATTTAATAAACAGGTCAGGTTTGAGTTATTTCTATTATAGTTGGAATCCAACTCGTTGACCTAAATTGACACCCTTAATCTTAGATGATGACTCATTAATATAACTAACCTCTCATCTCATCTATTTTCAATTTTGCACTCTCATTTACCAAAGATTTTCAAAGCCACTATGACATAATAAGTTAATCAATTATTTCAAGTAATGACAAATATGTTTATATGGTAAATCTCATAAAGAAGATGACTATATTTTGATTTGCATCCTCCTTGAGCAACATCACACTACTAAGTTTACAAAATTACGTGCAAGAGCTTGTTGTACATTTAAAATTCTTAAGAAAATTAGATTTAATGACTATCATCTTGATTTATTTATTGATATGCTAATCCATCATATTATTAATGGTGAAAATATTATATCATTCAAAAAAGTCAACAAACTTCCATTTGTATTGTCCTCTTTGGTATGAGATATGAGTTCCTACTTGCAAAATCTTTTCTTAGAGGTTGATTTTATGATCATTGAAGAAGCATGCACTAATCCAGTCGTCGAGCATGGCTTTCTAGTTTATTAGAAGAGCAAGACTCTTATAAATGGCACTCATATTGATTTGGAGATATTGGCCCACAACTAGACTTGTTAGAATTTAATTTTATGGAGTAGAGTTTAAATGAGCTTGGTGGTATTAATACATCATGTGAATTGAAAATTTAAATTAGAAGTCTAATTATAACATCTAAGGTTAAAATTTAAAGAAAAAAAAATCAAAGAATAATCTTAGTTATAAGGGCCCAAGCAAGAGCTAATAAAGATCTCATATTCTAGATTATTTAAAATGTAATTTATATTTATATTTTTTATGGACTTGTATTGATGGCCATAACATTAAAAAATAATTGGTTAGAACTTATCTCACCAACTCCTATTTTCCCTTTTTTTTTTTTTCATTTTTTTCTAAAAATTTTTACTCTAGAGTCTTTTAATACCTATAAATATTGGTTGAAAATGCTTTGTATTTTTAATTGTTGAATAAAATATTTCAAGTGAAGAATTGCCCTTCTCTTTGCTTGGTATCTAGTAGCTTCAAGTGTGTGCTTCATTTTTGGTGAGAATATGTGATCATTTTTATTTTCTTTAATTTATTTTTCCTCTTCTTCTCTAAAATTCACTCTAAGCTCTTTACATCTTTTCATCTACTTCATAAGCATTCTCCAAGGCCAATAAACTAACAATTAAAGATTTATAAGCACTCCAAAACCCACTATAGCTCTTAGCCAAACTTGGTAAGATTTGGATCTATCTTTTTCTTAGATGCTGTTTGGGATCAATTTTGTTTTATATTTTTTTAATATTATTTTTAAAAATATGTTTGTTTTGTCTATTTTTAAAGTATTTTTTATTTTTAAAAATAAATAACATTATTTTTGAAAATACTCAAAATATCTTTTAGATGTTTTAAGTGTTATTAAAAATAACAATTACTATCAAATATGTTATATTTTGAAACAAAACATAAACAAAATAAAATAAAAATATAAAACAAAAACAAAAGTGATCCTAAACAGCCCCTTATGCATTTATACCCTCTTCAACCCTACCAGATCTTAACATCTTCTCTAGATTATAATACACATTCTTAGCTAATCCTTCACAAGTATTTTTAGTCATCTACTTAAAACTCATTCCTTAAAGTGATTTTTCAAATAAATTAAATTAGCCTAATTTAGACTAATTTTAACATTCTTGTCATTATACTTCTTCAAACCCCTTACTATTTAACCATAAACTTTAGAACACTTTCTTAAATATTAAAATATCGATCCATAGTTATTTTCATCCATTAATCTCATCAAAAAGACGCCCACTACTATCATTGAAAGATAAAATTTACTAATAGTTTCATGAGTGTTCAAATTGTTAAGTGCGATGAATAGTCTTCTTATAAATTTCTAATTTATTAGTTTAGAGAATCGATGAATTCTATGGGATGAGTTTCATAAGTGCAGCAAATTATTGAGTATGTCATCATATAAGATAATTTGTTGAATTGCAAAGTCCTTTGCAAATTGTTAATTGATGAATTCTCAATTTACTTAATTTATTAAAAAATTTACTAGGATAAATTATTAAATCTTTAGGGATGAACTTCTCAAGTCCAAATTAGTTGGAATTAATTTTGTAAGATTCCAAGTCTTAGTGAATACAAAATCTTCTTCTACAAAAAGAACAAGAATTGAATTAAGGTTTTTATTTATACTTATTAATTGGAACTAGTAAATTCAGTATTTTTGGGACACTTGCTTTTCTAAATGGATTCGACCATTTTTTAAATTTCGTCATTGCCCATTCTTGCAATCTCATAATCAAGTTTGGGACATAATAGAGACGGACAATCTAGTCAGACATATTTCTCACCAACACCTATTCTAATTACTCACATAAGGATTGAGTGAGTAGAAAATTTATGTAGGATGTCATAATGCATTTTCTATATTTTAATGATTATCCAAATAAATTCATCAAAGTCATTGATATAAAAACATATATAATTTAAATCAGAATGAATTACAATGCTTTTAGTAAATTTCATAAAATTTATATATACTAGAATTAGCCTTTAATTCACATAATGAGTATCTTCTTATCATATATTTTAAACATTTCATCTAAGTTTAAGATATAAGAAAAAATTGGATCACTTGATTGAGGTTCCACTTGCTCTTTTCTCTTGCTTGAAATTATAGTTAACAAAGTATATGATGAACTAAAAGTTCATTGAGATAAACAATTTTAGTATAAGATTCAAAATACAAATACAGTAAGTAATAACATGCATGATAATCTCTCGAACTATCATGGAATGTTGTAAACATGACTATTGTAGTGCATTAAGAATAAAATCTCATGAATAAATGACACTCATAAGCAATAAGTATGTTTATCTGTAAAGAATAAACATGTTAGCATTTAGTCGTTATGATATTCATTTCTTAATGACATTACTTTCTTTTTATTTATTATTCATAGTTTTGTAAATGTCATATAATGTTTATAGGTTTTGACATATTTATAATATTAGGTCGTCACCTAATTCATACTAATGGTTTCTTACTTCATGGATGGACAAGAACATACTAACTTTTTAGAACAGAGAGTTGGAATCCCCTTTTAGCCCTAGTGGGCTTACCTCATTAGTATGTCACCTCTCCCTACATAGGTTATCATTATTGCTAACCTATCCCACATAACGCGACCTTTTAAAAACTTCTTTACTTTTAAATATCATTATTTTAAGCATTTTTAAATATTCAGTATTACTATTCACTTGTTAACACTCGCCATATATCATCATATATCAAAGAATTATGATATGATAAAATTTACATTTGAGTATTTACTATGCATCAAATTATAAAAAATTTCTTATTATTTAATATTATAAATATCCCAAAATTACTTAAAGCAATTGATTTTATAAAGAATATAGTAATTTCACCAAATAAACATCAAGTGTTGATAATATGATCAATATATAAATATTATATAAATATTAAGCTTACTAATTATTTGTTTTTATTAGATATTGAGTATCTCATCTTAATTATGAAATCTTTTTTGGAATGAAATTTTTTATTTCTATCTTCCTGATGTTGTCCTTTCATAAATAATCTAAAAATGATGATTTTTTAATTTATTATCAATTTCTATAGCATAACTTATAGCTAAATAAATTAACTTCAAAATAATGTTTTTATTTCAAAAGAATTCATTTTCATTCATATCTTTTAAGCTTATCGAGTGAAAATCAAATTGATTTAAAAAAATATATGAAAATTGGATTTTTGCCTATAAAAATCAACTGAATTTGCTTAGGAAACCAGAAAAATCGAAGTCCTTGTTCGAATTATTAGCTTTTTTTTTTTGTTTTTCCTTCTCTTTTTCTTCCTTCTCCTTTTTCTTCTTTGTTTTTCCTTTACAGTGCCTCTGTTTTATGCCCCTAACTACAGTTATGGGATTAGGAATCATAGGTTTAATAGATAAGATTATAAAAGGAATATTCTTGAAGTATTTTATTAATTATTTTAATAAATAATAATTATTAATATGCTTGGTTTTTCTTTTTTTTTTTTTTTTTTTTTTTTTTGATATCAAAATGATCAAAATTGAATGTAGAATTTTATAAAAATGTATTTGGTTATTTTCAGGATACGCAAGAAGTGGTATATAAATTTTAGTGATTTTTTAAACATTTTTTATCTAAATTTTTGGTATTACATAATGTTTTAATTACAATTGATCGCATTCAACAGCTTATGGGATTGTTCTTACTACTTGAATCACTTATGTAGAGATTGACTCGTTTTCACTTTCTTCCATTTGTGCGCCTTGTTTGTTTGCCATCCGGGGTCAACAATTGTGATATGAAGTACTCATTGTTAGGTATTGCCTTACGATCTCTACAAACAATGTACGAAGAAGTGTAAAAGTTGAATGCCAATGTTGTAAAAGCAATTTCTCCCTTGAGATATTGTTGACCAAAATGCTTCATTCTTATTTCTCAAGATGGAAGCCTCCACGTGGCTTTTTTGTTGATGGCAATGTTGATTGTGATGATAATACAGTTTCTTGGCCTACTTATCATGGTGGGCATGAGACCCTCTTTGCTGATCTTGAGAATGCTACCAAGAATTTCATGTTAGATCATTGTTGCATGGTTCAGAGGTAGAAGCCAGGGCCATGTAATTGTACTCTTGGGTATTGATGTGACTAATAGGAAGCACGAACAGTTTTGTTAATGTCTTTAGTTCTTGTAAATTGAGTGCATATTTGAAAGGACCTTCCTAGAGGCTTTAAGTTAGTGTTGCTTGGGTAATTATTGGCTCCAGGTCTTGTTTTTCAAGTGTTTTGCATTGGAAATGAGTAATAAAACAACAAAATTATTTGTCAGGCTTTCAACTCTGTTTAATAGGCCTTGAGAATTTTTCGTAGATTTAGCTTACTAGCAATCTGCATGATGAACTGCTGCTTGGAATGCAAGAAGCTTTATGGTGCCTCTCTGCAGGTAGCGAAGAGAAGTAGTTACTCAACCACATCACTAACAATGAAGAGGGAGATTGCTGATTCGAAGTGGGTGGCATTGTAAGTCTGATCTGAATTTCCTTGATTGGAGTTCAAGACAAGCATCTTTAATCTTGGAGGAGGTTGAGCCTCTATGACATTCATTCAAAAGGCTTTGGTGGGCTTAGTTTGACACTTTGTTAATCATACAGGGCAAAAGAGTCTTTGTCGTATTTCCTTCCAATCTACACGGCTCATTGTCAGGAGTTAGAATTGCAATCTAGGGTTGAAGCAGTGATAGATGATGTGAGAGGATGTTGAGCCGTACTTTCAAGGAGGTTGTGTGAGAGGATCAGCCTTTATGAATCACAAAAACTCTTTGGATCATTTTGGTTTGCCAATTCTTCATTTGATTAGTTATTTTGAAGTGATATATTTATTGAGGTAGTTGCTTTGCAAGGACTTCTCCATGTATTTGGGATAAACAAATGGCTTAACTTCTACTCTTTAGCATTTGCATGCTTAATGCACCTTTGAGGATATTAGATCCAATACTATTCATAGAAAATATCAAGACTTTACAACATGTATAAATTAAGCCTAAAGAGGAGGGAGAGAAAAGAGTTATAAAGTTTGACAAAGAATGTTAGATGGGTTTTAATTTTCAGATAGAGTTTCAGCCTCAGTACCAAATTATGTCATGTCTATGATCAGCCTTTGACCACATATTTATAGTTGTGGGCCAAGATCAAGGCACATGAATCATATATGAAAATAACAAAAAGAGCATAGTAGATATGATAGTGCTAGCTATGTAGTTGATAGATTAGGCTAATAAATATTTGATAAGTGAGAATTATTGGTAAGTTTTTAACTTGAGGGTGGATACCCTTAATGAGTTCTTCAAGTGAATATATTTAGTTAGCTTAGCGAGTACTTTGAATGAGTAATTGAGTTCTACTAGCGAATTCAGTAGCTAAGTATTGGGTATCAAGTTGATCCAATCACCTAGGCAACTCATGATTTTATGTGATAATGGGTTGTTTCGTGGCTAATAATTTGTTAAATCTTGTTTAGACTCTCATGATGACTTGGTCATGGTGGCACAAATGAAATATGAGTATACAATATGTATGTGTGTATTTTAATTTAGTATCAATATGCTTTATGCAAAGTTAGATTCAACTTTAATGATACAAGTATGCTAAACATAGGGGATATGGGTGTGTGATATTGCTTGCATAGTGAAAATTTAAGTTTATAATTAATACCTAACTATGTTAGGGGGTTCGGATTTATTATATTGCTTGTCCAAAAATAATTTTGATGAACTTGATATATAATAGTGGTATTTTACATGGGTGATAATAATTATATGCTTTGAAAAACAGTTTGTTTTGCTTAAAAGTATTGGCATGATGAATTAAGTATTTGTTAAGTATTATAATAATTAGGTTACAACTATTGTGCTATTTGCAATGTAATCCATGAATCATCACATACAAGTCTGTTATGTTAATGCTTAAATAACTCGGGAATCCACCATTAGTAGTGAAACAAGGAATGGGATATGTAAAATTATTTGATAGTGTTGGATATGTGTTCAGGAGGAGTTGGAAAGAGAAAGGAATCCAAAATATTGGTTGCAAGGTCCTGACATAAAATCAAATTAGATACATTGAAGACGAGATTAATACTATAACTTATTCAAATTTCTAATTTATAATTATTTGTCTTAATGTATCCCATGATTTTAAATAATTTCATCTTTTTACATTTAATTTAAAAAAAAATCTGTAGAAAAAACTTTAAAGGTACAAATATATCATTATTTTATAATTGGATTTAAATTCTACACCTCCTTTTCATATTGTTAAGTGACTTATAATTGTCATATTTAATAGCTAATTTCTTGCCAATAGTTTTAGTCAAGTCATGCAAATGATTAATATAATATGATGCAAGTGATAAAATTGACAGAATATTAAGATGCATTTTAAGGCCTTATTTAAAATTGTGTAATAAAAAGCCCGCCTCAACACTTTTTTGAAAAAAATGGCAATAAGGCTTACGGCTCATCAGTGTTATATGAGACTTATACCTCATATGATATAAGGCTCACCTTGAGACCTATCTCGCCTCAATTTTTGTGAGATGTGCACTTTTAAATCTATGTTCAAAAAAATCAAATATAACTTTAAATATCCAAATAGCACATGCAACCAATCTCATAATAAATAATAACCATGCGCCTTTTTTCTTGTACCCTCTCCTTTCTTCATGCACCGTACTGGGCATCGCCGCTACCATCATTACTTGTGTTGCTCTTACTTTGATAATTGGAGCGGGAGAGAGAAACTTATAATTTTAAATTTATTTTGAATTGTTATGCCACCAGCTCTTACTTTGATATCTTATGTTATTTTGATGTTAGTATAACACTTCTAATATTATGATCGATGTTAAGATATTAATATGTTAATACTTTATGCAATTTATTACTTCCTACTATATTAGGGTGTTAATGTATTATATTTTAATATGTTAATATGTTAGGATATTAATATATTACTTTTTACTACTTTGATATGTGTATATTGCTCCTTTCTTTGCGCACTTTATTGATTTTGAGGCTTACGCCTCAAAACGCCTTGAGGGTTATGCTTCGCCTCACAAATGAAAACCACCTCAATACTTGATTGCATAATTTTAAACTTTGTTTTAAGGGATATTAATAAAAGCCTATAACTAATTTCTAGAGGAATAAATGATGGACAAAATTTTAAAATTGATAAATCGTACAAATATGATTTATCTCTATAAATGGACAATTTGTTTAAAGAAAATTAACTCAAATGGCTTAAACAATGCTTTATATATGATTAAATAAATGGAGTTTTAAATCTCAAGTTTCTTTAAGAAACTTATCCTTATTATACTCTTAAAAATGTTGGCATATTTTCATTTTCCTATTAAGGTTCATTTTAGAAATATGCAAATCAATAAACTGATAACCCAAAACAAACTTAATTTTAGTTTGATTTGTAGCGATAATCTTCATTAAATTTATTATTAGTATTTAAATCATTAGTTTTTTTAATTGATTTATCAATTTTAGTATGCATGATTAGCTCTAGCTCAGAATATATTTAATTTGTATTAGAAGTTAGATCTTGTGCTCAAATTCAATTTTTGACTCGAGTTTGTACTCTTGTAAAAGTGTAGGTTAAGTTCAGGAACATGTTCTAGCATATATGCATATTAGGTTCATGAACATGTTCTAGCATATATGCATAGTCAGATGCAACAAAGCATGTGTAAATTCATATTATAATTGTAAACTATTTTTTTTACATCTTATACATCCTTAAAAGAATGATGATGAGGAACAATTTCATTAATTGGTGCAACTTGATTTTTAAGTTTGTATTTGACAGGCTTCATCAAAAGATGATAATAGTTTTTTTTTTTTTTCAAAGGCATTAATCATGGATGTGATTGTCTTAATGGTATCCAAAGATTCATATAAAGTCTCATGTAATGTTTTTTTTGTTGTTGTAATTTTTAGTGAATTTATTTTCAATCTCTCACCTAAAATCGTTAACATATGATAATTTGTTAGCCTAGGGCCAAATAATATTTAACTACAGGCTTCTAAACTGAGCATAATATTCAAATACACCATAATCACTTTATCTACAATTCTTAAATTGATGATGCAATTTATCTCTATAATCACTGAATGACAATTATCTACTAGTCTAATGGGTATATGTTCTATCAATTATTGACTTATTGTACCTTTCCAAACCATATGAATCTATTTTTTATTGACCTCATCTTCAATAGTTGCTACGTTAATCGTTCTTCTAACATAATCATTCTTAAAGTTGTCCTTGATGATGGCAAATTTAATTTCTATATTTATTCACTTTTTGGCATTTTTATAGTGACGCTTTTTTATAAAATTAGTCGTTTTAATCAATTACATTTTCTACATTTGTTATAATGATCACATAAGTTTATTTCAATTATTTTATCATCAATAAATGTCACTCTAACTCGTACTCTACCATAGTCATTTTTTTTATTTATCTTTATATTTCTTTGTGATGGTGAATTTTTTTTAATATATTTTTTCACTTTTTTTCCATTTTTATAGTGTAACTTGTTTATAAATTCAGTGGCTTTATTTACTGTGTGATACTCATTCACTGCTTGCATGGGCCTCTTTTGTAGAATGTTCGAGGAAGAGCTTTGTTGCTCTTCCCGTAGCAGCTTTGCAATCTTCTGGTTTTACCGATGGTTGCAGTATGACTTGCATTCCAATTGGCAACAAGTCAGAATTATCTAATCTGGTTGAAGGGAACTTTAATACACATAACCATGAGAAAGCTGAAGATGTTCCTGCAGCAATGAAGGCCGGATGCATGGAGACAATACCTTGCAGTGCATCAGCTCTGAATATTGTTGGCACAAAGATGGATGAAACTGTATTGGACCATGATGCTGAGAAATCATTCAGGTTTGTAGAGGGCTACAGTAGAGATAATTATCTGTATCAGGAGGAGGAAGCTGAAATAATATCAGAATTAAATAAAGAAAAAATGTCGTCCCAATCTCCACTAAGATGGAGTCAAGCTGTTGCAGGTTTGAGCTATATTTCATCCCAAGAACCTGGTGCTCAGTCCCAAGCTACTGCATTAGGTGTTGTGGACAAGTTTCTTTCAGAAAATAATGAAGGATTATCTCTAGACATTGACAACGGGAATACTGATAAAGTGATATCACCTCCTATTGCAAGTGTGAAAAAGGCTCAGTGTTTTGTGAGGAAAACCGATAAAAGTATAGCGGGAAAAGTTCAAGTATATGACTGGATTGATTCCCTTGAGGATGAAGGAGGTGGTGAATTATTTAGCAGAAGAAAAAATTCATTTTTTGACTGCGGAGGAAGCAAACAAGTATCACGCAGATCCATAGGTGCTGATAAGAAGAGCAGCACTGAAGGCGCTAAGTCCAGAACATGTCAGAAACTAGCATCTTTAGCAAAGTCAAAGAAGAACCTTTTCAGTGAATTGAAAGAGCAAACACACACAGATGCAATGGAACAATTAGAGAAATCTGATGTTCACATAAATGATGAAGGTGTTTATAGTTGTGGTCCTGGTACTCAAATGGCAGCCGAAGCTATGCAGGCCTTGGGTAATTCATCACCTATTTATTTTGAACTTACTAATCTAGAATCAAAACTAGGAAAGGTGACTAGTACTTCAGCAAAAATTAAAAAAACAAGTAGAGCTTGTTCAAGAAGAAATGCTTCTACAAGGAAGAGGAGTAATAAATCTAAAGGAATTATGACACATTCAACACTAAACAGCCCTAAATCAAGAACAAGAAGTTGCAATTCTTCTGGAAAACAATCATGTAAGTCGAGAACGAAGATAGTTTTGGAGGATAGCACAGCTGAAATAGCAGCAAAGATGACAACGATGAAATCAGATGAAAAATGTGGAGTGATTTCGGTCAACAAGGGAGAATATGCAGTATCTGTTGTTGGAGAGGCAATGAGAAAAATGGTAGATAAGGAGGTTGAAAAACCTCCTCCAGTGGTACTCTGTAAACAGCCTTCAGTTGGTAAAAAATGCATTGTAGGCACCAGTGAGATATATACATCACCTGTTGCACATCGTACAAGGCGTTCAAAAGCAGCTGAGCTGTTGTGCCTCAATAAAACATTATCTAATGACCCTTGCAAAGATACAAGTAGGAACAATTTGCGTTCCCATAGAACAGTTGAGATGGAGGATGAATTTGTTTCAAATACATCAGTAGTACCAAAGGTGAATAAAATTGGTTGCAATATAAGTTTGACTGGAACAATCAACAGCGACTACAGATTCACTGGCCTTCCTGATGCAGTTGAGGTGGAGAGAGTGCGTGTTGAAGAGACAGGTGCATCTCACGATGCATATGCATACAGAGAATCTAAAAGAAGGAAAGTGGAAAACATTGAGAAAGAAAATCAAACAAGTGATAGAAAAATAAATAATCATTCTAAATCAAGCAACGCTATTGCTCCTACAGTTGTAAAGTCTGCTATTCAGAAGAAAAAGCGTCGAGTATTCATCAGAAGTTTTGCTGAAATTTTAGATACAGTAAAGCGAAGGAAACGATCAGTGCCTTCAAGTACCAAGTTTGAGACCGATGGCATGCCTTCTAATTTTGGAAAGATGCGAAATGAGTCTGGTGTCAGAACAAGGTCATCCTTGCTATTTGATATTTTGAAGCCTTATTTTGCTAATGATTCACATTTTAAGACTCAACTCTCAAGCAATCCTGCTTCAGATGGAACCGGTAACACATATTCTCTTTCTTCTGTGAAGCAAGTTGTTGATAGTTATAACCTTGAAACATCTAAAGAAAATGGACAACGTAGATTGCTTGCTGAAGATGAAAACGAAAATACAAAATCTGAAATATCACCTGTTGCAATCAATCGATCTGGTTTACAAGATTCGCCAACAAACGGCAGAAATGTAGTTTTACCTGTTTGTAAATCGTTCTGTAAATCTTTGTCAGGTTCTCCTCTTTCCAGGGAACTTATTCGGTTGGAAGCTTCTTATACATCACCATCAAAGTTGAATGATGTGCGAAGAAGAAAAGATATGGCATGCTTTCTGGTTTGTTTCAGCAATCATTTAAGCCAGGATGTAATCAAGCAGCAGAAAAAGGTACCGACATATTACCTTTTGCTTGTGAAGTCTTGAACCAGCATTTCTATTAAACCGCTCTCATTAATGCTTTTTACCTGATCTTTTGTTTTAGATATTAAAGCGATTAGGTATTCAGGATGTCTCCTCCAGTTTAGAAGCAACGCATTTTGTTGCTGACAAGTTTGTGCGCACAAGAAACATGCTTGAAGCGATGGCTATGGGTAAACCTGTGGTAACACCTATGTGGCTTGAAAGCTGTGGACAAGCAAGCTCTTCTATTGATGAAAAGAACTATATCTTGAGGGATTCAAGGAAGGAAAAGGAGATTGGATTCAGCATGCCTGTTTCGCTTGCCTGTGCACGCCAGCATCCACTGCTGCAGGTACTTCTTATATATCTAGTATCTCTCTAACATAGCTGACTAAATCATAATGCAAATATAAATGTAGCATTATGCGATCTTTAAAATTTGTAGGGTAAAAGGGTGTTTATCACACGAAATGCAAGACCTAATCAAGAGCTTATTTTCAGCTTAGTTAAGATAGCTGGTGGTCAGGTATTCTACTGTATACCATTATTCACGTGGTTTAAATTGATCTTCTGTTCCGGTTTTTTTTATTATTCAATTTGTTTTCCCTTGCCAATCAACTGAGCTAATGTAACTAATGTTTCAGTTGTTTAGGGGATTTAATTTATGTGCACATTGATTATTTAGGAGAAAAAAGTAAACATTTTGACTGTCTTGCCTTCAAATATAAACTATGATTTCAAATCCCTGGTTGTTTGGAATGTGGCTTTTGTTTTAACCGAAATATTTTCTAAAAAAAAGTTATGATCACAGGTCACACATCTTGAAAGTGAACTGGATAATAAAAATCAAAAAGATGAAGGCACTTAATCAGGTGGGTAGCATATCACTTGTCTATCCAGCTGTTCATCTCACATCCATTGAACTCAGTGGTGGTATTGACACCAACAATGAAATTTGTTCAATTTGAGTGAAATACGCCACTTGTGTAAAATGTTGGCCATAGTTGTTTTTCTTCCTCCATCACTTGTCACAGTCTTTGCTACCCATTGCTGGCCACGGATTCCACCAATTATTGTCACTATTGTTGCACCATGTTGTCACCCATCACTAGCAGCCTCAATCGCCTATTGCTAGCCACCATCAACTCCGCCTATCACTGATGACCCCCATGGCGGCTATTCACTTGTTGTTGTCATGACCATTTGTCACTGATGATTGCTATCACTACTATTTGTCACTATCCATTGTTGTCACCATCATTTGTCATCTCCAACTATTGTTGCCACCGCCATGAACTCCTATTACTCGTTGCTACCAATCATGATCGGCCATCGGGTTTTACACTATAGTTGCTCGTCTAAACACAAAAAATAAATTCATATATTTGTAGTGTACTCTTCCAAACAAATATATTTATTTTTCAATGCACTTTATTTATTTTACACTACGAAAATTTTTTTCAAGGAACCAAACAAATATCCCTTAAGAAATTTTTTTCACAATAACAATTCTAACAGATTTTTTAGACGAGATCAAAGTTTCTGATTTAGCAGGAATCTTAATGAATATGCATTAACTCTTAGTATTTGAAATCTATATGGTTAAATAGTTTTGAGTTTATGATGGGTTGTTTTTAAATATTTTTGTTTAAAGAAAACTACTGTGTATTTCTTGATATTTATTAAAAAAAAAATCTTGCAATTTGGCATAAAATGATTTTTGCTGCAGCCATTAAAAAAATTTGAGTTGTCTGTACATGAAGAAGATAAACTACCTGGCAATCTTCTGATTCTCGCTGGTGAAGAAGATTTTGAAGTTTGTGCGCTGCTCCTTGAGAGAGGTAATCATTGTTTCTTCTGTCATGGACATTGTAAAATCTTAGGAAAACCCTTAGCTCACGTATGAATTTCGCATCAAACAGGAGCAGTGGTTTTCAGCTCAGAGCTTTTACTCAATGGCATAGTTATCCAGAAGCTGGAATATGAAAGGTATCTTCAACTAATTAACCTTGAACCTCTTTCCAAATCTTTTTGAAACTTTGTTTTTTAAGGAAATATTCTTTAAATTCTTCAGGTCAACATTTTTTTCATCTAACAATAATAAAAAAGTGATGATTGGTTTGAAAATTTATCAATTTTTACCAGTGATATCTTTACCCCTTCAAGTCATGTTCTTTAATACTTATAAAGTTGCATTTGCGCTTTGATACACGCTAATTTCCATTTTATTTTCTTAATCACTGTCCTTTTAAATTACTATTTGATAGAAGAAGATACTATTATATAAAATTGCTAGTAAGTATTATCTGCATTTAAAATATTATTATATTAGAAATAATAAAGAATGTTAAAATATTTACATATTATACTTGTTTGATGCAATGTTATGCATGTACCTTTGATCATATCATTTGTTTTGTAAAAATTTTTGAACAAAAAATAAAACATCATTTGATTAGTTAGTAATTATATCGAATAGTAATTTATCTAAAAATGTTCAAAAATGACGATAATGGAATTGAATGAATCAAACTTCTTTTTTTATTCAAATTTAAGAGTTTCAGGCAGTTAATTTATCTTGTTTTAGTTAAAATGTTGTAAAAAATGCAGTAAGAACTAGTTAGGATCTTGAAAATAGAAGAAATGCATGTAGATAATAACTTTTTAATCAATTTAGGATAATTTTCCCAATTTAAAATGTACATTTTTCATGTTTTTAAATGAGATTGTGATTCTCTTTGTAAAAGAGTTCAGATTTTCATTGATTGAGATAGTAAAGGTTTTTTTTTTAATAATAATATTGCTTTGCATGCAAAATGCAAGAAGTTATTGTTGAATCACAATATCACATACATGATTCGTTGAAACTATGCTTGAAGATTTGAACGTGGAAAATATTCGTTATATTGAGGAAGTCCAATCTTATTTTCAACATTTTATCTGCAGACACCAACTTTTCTTGAATCGAGTTAAGAGATCACACTGAACAATGTGGTGCAATTGGGAGGATGGAAATGAATTTCTTTTTGTAAAAAGTGTATTTAATCTCTGTTTTTTTTTTTTTTTGGTTCTATCTGCTGTGCGTTCAACGGAATCCTAATGTAACTTATGAGTTTACGGTTTTATGTGAAAGCTATAAATATGGTAGGTTTTGTTGTTATTGTTGTTGTTGTTGTTGTATAGTGTTTGTCCTCTTCTGTGTTTTGTTATATCTGTGATTGAACCACCCATTTTGCCCTTTATAATTCTTTTTATAATATAAAGCTCAGTGCATAATTCTTGCATACTTTTTGAATTTTTTGTGGCCCATTAGTAGTAAAATTGCAGCAGTGCATTCTCTTTTGTTCTATTATTTTATAAGGAATTTTCTATTGGTCATAGAGTAAAACAATATATATATTATATTGGGGATGAGGTATAAGTTTGAAGGCGTCCATTTGTAATTTTGTCCTCTTCAAATGTTAATTTCATGTAAACCGAACAATGTTTTATAAGGCATGGGTTTGTTTTTGTCCTTAATGTCATGCCTAGCCAAAACTCGAGGAGATTAGTTATGCTAATTTGCGCATGACAAGACCATGAAAACATAAAGACTAATCAGAATCATTAAAGTATGAAGTCATCATGTGTTAGAAAGTTCAGAAAGTTGGTACACATGCTCAGTACTCTCTAAAAGACATTAGCAGTCCATAGAATTTTACATATCTTTGGAGATATTTAGAATAATCTAGGCGAGACTTTAGAATATTATTGAATGTAATACTTTTTAGAAAATTTCACATATATATAAAATATAGTATATTCTAGAATATTCTTTGGCATGGGTAGAGAGCTATAAATAAGATCTCTTTGTCCTCATTTGTAATCATTCATGTGAAAGTCCAAGAGTGCCCTAAGTGTAAAATGTTTAAGTTTTGTAAAATTTTCTTGTATTAGTAAAGTTTTTCTATTTATTTATTTTTCTCTCTTGTATTCTTCACTTTCTAGTTAGCATTATGTGAGAAGTAGGTAGACTTAGCATTAGCGGAGTGTGCTAACGTTGTAAAAGTGACTTAGGAAAAGTCTGTTCGTGAGAGTTGGTATTAGACCGGTTCAATCTTAAGGGGTAAGGTTTGTATCAAGGATGTAATTCAAGCATGGTCAAAAGTTGCAAGAATCATATTGTGGAATTTAAGACCACCAATTTGGAGGCATCACAACATGTGCAAGCACGTGAGAAGTAAAGCAATCTTGTGACATTAAAGCCAAAGGGAAAGTTCAATGATATGATATTCGGCTTCGATTCGCTAATAACTCGGGTGGAGGAGATATTGAGTTGCATAAGAGCGCATGTGGATGATTTGGAGGATCAGGTGAATAGTCTTATGGAGAAATATCACCATCCAATCCATGTTCAAGAACGTGATACCTCAATTAGAGATCATGGTGTGAAAAAATTACCACCTCTCGAAGAGAGAATGATTTTGTCGGTGAAATTTTGAAATAATAATAAAACATTACTCAGAGATTTCATCCTCATTTTGTGAGAACTTTAGATCTGATTCCAGGCTTCCTATAGGCGTAAGCACTTATAATTAATTACCCCTCTCAGTGATGAGAGAAAATTTTCCATTAAGGCTAGTCGTTAGGTCATTTAATGCGTAGCTTATAGTAGCAGTATATGGAATTTTGGAATTTAGATTTATGAAATTCATTATATTTAGCTTAAAGCGGATGGTTGGGAGAACGATGACATGCCGTCTAGATCATGGTTCAGTCGTCAGGCTATCGTGGTCCTTCTCTTAGTCGAGGAGGAGGTGGTCGACCCAACGGATGATCATTATCGTAGGTCGGCGTCATCCAAGAAATCGTTCTAGACTTGGGGTGGTGTTTGTCTAATGAGATAGACTTAAGTCTATCTTAGCTAATAGAGGATTTTTTGCCCTATCAAACATGCCCTATGGTTCACAACTCAAAAGACAGCCATTGGGGAGCATACGGGCTGCAGTCGTGATCGTGATATAGTGGGGTCATTTGGCGACCGAGAGCTCGGTTGTAGCGCATCATTGGGCCTTTTAGCCAAATGGACATGGGTCCGCGTCGCTGGCGGCAGATTGTTTGAGAGTAATCATAGTTATGTACTTGATTTGACTTTGGCTCCTTTGTGAGCTAGGATTTTCTTAATTAAACTTCCGACAAATAATTGCGATGGCGAATTGAATTTTTAGGTTTAAGTTTTTTAATATTGAATTTCACTTAGACATTTATAGCTCAATGATATTTTAAATTATGCATTTAGATTTATATTCAATCTGAGTTAATTTACTTTGAAATTGTAATCATATTTTGATAGAAGTATTTCCTCCGATTAAAATTTTTATTCAACGCAGCCATCATCTAGATGGTTTATTATTTTATTGTTTCAGATCCTGTCGACTCTATTAATTTAATAATAGATAATCAAATTTGATGTCATATGATAGAATTAACTTCTCAGATGTTTTATTAGGTTGAAGATATTATAATATAATTATTAGATTTTTTTAAGGTTTTGTTAACTTCGGTCCGACTAAAGATCAATCAGCATCCTCGACACTAAGTTCATGCTTGTAGGTGCATCTGGTGTATTTGATTCAACATTAATTTAAACTTAAGGGATTTGTATAATATTACTTATTTTAATTGAATTTCTTTATAAGTATAAATTTTTAGATAAAATTTTAACAGCATTTTATCAATCTCCTGGCATCATCCTCATATATGGGGCTACTGATATGGGCTTGCCATGCGAAAGACATGTATGGGTGGTGTAAACAGCGATCGAATCGTCGTCCACCATGTCAAGAAAGACATGTATGGGAAAGACATATATGGGTCTCAAATGTTTGAAGCATATTTCCCTGCCATGAAAAGCGGTGTCTGTGCTTACATACTTGCAATGTCAGTTTAAAACACCAATTTTAGCTTTTTAGTTGATTTTTTTATTAATTTGTTTATGTCTCGTGTCAGTGTAAAAGTTTGGCAACATTTTGGCGTTAGACGTCTCTAGGGGGCTGCCAGATCTTTGGGCATCCACGCCAAGAAAGGTGTGTATGGGTGGTATAAACCATGACCTGACCGTGACAAGAAAGACATGTATGGGTCAAAATTTTCTGAAGCGATTTTCATACAAAAGAAGGTGTGTATGCGGTATTTATCATTTGCAATATTAGTTCAAATAACAATTTTATATTGCGGCATAGTTTATTATCAAGCTATGTAGGTCCCCATGTCGGTGTGAAGTTTGGCGGCTCTGATGTCATCCACGTATAGGTGACTCACCGGGTATCTTTGGCGCCACAAAGAAAGGCGTGTATGAGTGGTATAAATCCGCGGTATGAATGCATCATCTCACCAAGAAAGGCATGTATGGGGCTCTAAAATTCTTGAAATAGATTTCCCTAGAGAAAGGTGTCTGTACTATGATCAACATAGGCGAGGCGCAGGCGTGCCGAGGCGTTCTGAGCGCCGAACGCAGGCTCATGTGGCATGGGCATCTAGTGCCTTCAGCCAAGGCACACAGTGCGGCGTGAATAGTGCTCGTCTATCAGTGAAGCAGTGATTATTCTGATCTGGAGGTTGTTTTGTGAGGAAATCTCAGTCAGAAACCTTGTAGCATAGTGAGCAGTGGGAAAAGCAGGAGAGAGAGAGAGAGAGAGAAAGGAGAGGAGAGGAGAGGCTGGTTGAAGTTTGGGAGAATAGGAAATATTAGGTTTAGGGTTTTAAGGGGTATTTATAGGATTTACTTTTTTATTATTTTATTTGTCATAGTTTGAATTTTTGCGCTGACATCGTCACATAGATAATATATATATATATATGTCGATTTTAGGTTACTCTGATATTCCGAACGCAACGGCGCAATCCGTTTCGCGATCGAAGGCCATTTGGTCCAAGTGAACGTCAAATTGAGGTTAATTTCAGTTCAAATTTGCACGCCGTTGCTTCCACTCGCTTGAAATTCGCACAGACTCATCCAAATTGAGTGCAAACAATCTTATTTAATAAGTTTCTGCGTTTCGACACTAACGACGTAATCAATTTTGCGAACGGAGGTCGTTTGACCATCATCGTGACTTTTTGACCTCGGTATGTATGTCAGTATATCGGTGGCCCTCCTTGATTGGTTAATCGTCGAATTATGCAAGATGCATATTCTGATCAATTTTGACGTTCTAAACGCGATGGTGGAGTTTGTTCGTCGATCGGAGATCATTTCGGTTGATTTTTGGTGTTGTCGAGTGTATTTCAGCTCCGATTTACGTGTTATTGTACCCGATTGCTCGATATCCACGCATACTCATCTGAATTGAGCGCGAGCAGTCTCATTTGATAGATTTTTGACATTTCGACACTAACAACGCGATTAATTTTGCGAACGGGGGTTGTTTGGGCATCGTCGCGGCTTCCCGACCTCAACATGTGTGTAGGCGCTTCGACGACCCCCCTTCTTGATTGGTAGATTGTCGAATTATGTAATATGTCTATTCTGATCAATTTTAACTTTTTGAACGCGATGACAGAGTCCGTTCGTCGATAAGATGTCTTTTTGACTGATTTTCATCGCCGTCGAGCGCATTTCAGCTCCGATTTATGCGTTGAAGCTCATCGAATTCACCTTGTGAGCTCGACTTGACTTATGGCGCATGCATGTAGGTCAACACATGGCGGACAAGATGGCCAAGATGCATAAGGGTTTCATGGGAGAACTCAAAAGGATGCTTATCTGCTTTGAGTTGTGTGGAGATGTGGCTCTTTGCAAGCATGCAATAACAACGACGCCCACATGCAGTACTAGCAAGGCAAGGTACATTGATGTGCCAAATCTTAAAAGCTTTGGGGGTTCACGCAATGCCAAGGAGGTGAATAACTTCTTGTGGGAGTTGGAGCAATAGTTTAGGGCGATGGGCATGGTGGATGAGGAGGTCAAGATATAGTTTCTGGCTCTCTATCTCATAGACACCGCCATGCTTTAGTGGAGGAGATGAAAAGGGGATGTGGAGAAGGGGTTAAGCTCCATGTTTTGGTTTGAGGACTTCAAGAGAACTCAAGTAGTTCTACCCCGAGAACATAGAAGATGAGGCTAAAGTGAATAGAGACCATTTGAGACTACATCAAGGAATTCACAAGCCCAGTCTTGGAGATCCCTGACATGTCAAACAAAGATTCCCTCTTCAATAATGGACGAGCTCTAACCTTAGGCAAAGTTGGAGTTGAGGCGATGAGTGGTACAAGACTTGTCATCGCCATGGCAATAGCAGAGAGCTTGGTGGACTACTTCAAGGAGTTGAAACCAAAAGAGAGCAACTATGAAATTGGTGGAGGAGACATTGAGTCACCAAGGAGATAAGGGCCAATGCAAGAGTGAGCATCATCGAGATTTCAGAGGCAAAGAGAAAGAGAGGTCAAGGGATGCAAAAGCATGGACAAAAGGAATGAATGCTTCATTTATGGAGGTTCTCATTGGGTAAAGAACTACTCGAAAAGCAAGCTTTGAGCTCACTCCTTGTTACTTATAAAAACAAGGAAGAGGCGAAGGATGATGGGCCAGTTGCATGGATGGAGGCAATCCGGACGCTCAACTCCATCCAAAAAGCTCCTAAGGCCAAGGCAAAGGAGCTCCTTTTTGCGGAGATATTGTGAGAAAGCAGACCAGTACGATCATGGTGGACATTGTTGCGTCTCATAATGTCATATTTCTTGAAGAAGCAAGGAGGTTGTGCATGAAAACAAGTGATGAAGGGAGCCTCATCAAGCCAGCAAACTCAATAGCCCAGCCTATCAAAGGCATAGTGCATGGTGTGAAGGTATGTATGGGTGTTTGGATGGGGAAATTGGACTTCTCCATCATCCCCATGGATGACTATCAAATTATCTTGGGGATGGACTTATTGGACCAACCCAAGGTGTTCCTTATGTCGTTCTCCAATAGCTGGTGCATCATGTAAGGGGACAAGGTGCACTATGCCTATGATGCGAAGCACCAAGCAAGACGAAGTGGTTGATAGCACTCTAAGCTGTGAAAGCCAGGCCAAGAGAGGAGACTCCAAAGATAAGAAAGGACATCTTAAAGGAAAAGGGGAATCTTTTGGAATCGCTAAGCGGAGCTAAGGAGCCAAAGACCCTAGGAAGACAAGCTGTGGGGCATGCGATTGTTCTCAAAGGGTTCAAAGGAGGCGCACCTAAGGAGCAATCTATAGGGCTACCACCACAGGGAAGGCACGGTAGCGGAAGGACCACGAAGAGGGCAACCCGACTTAGGAGCAAGGAGGAGGTCCAAGGATCAAAGGATGATCAGGAACAACAACCAACACTGTCGCGAGAGAACTCGCAATAAAGGCATCATGAGAATAGGTGGGGGAGGATGTCGCACCCTGCCAAACTCCAGGCTAAGAGAGGAGACTCCAGAGATAAGAAAGGATACCTTAAAAGGAAAAGGGGAGTCCCTTGGCATTGCTAAGCAAAGCTAAGGAGCCAAATACCCCAGGAAGATAAGTTGTGGGGCATACGATTGTTCTCAAAGGGTTCAAAGGAGGCGCATAAGGAGCAATCTATAAGACTATCACCACAGAGGGAAGACACGGTAGCGGAAGGGCCACGAAGAGGGCAATACAATTTAGGAGCAAGGAGGGGGGTCTAAGGATCAAATGACAATCAAGAGCAACAACCAACACTATCGCAAGAGAACTCAATAAGGGCATCATGAGAATATGTGGGGGAGGATGTCACGCCCTGCCAAAACTCTAGGAGGTTATCCATGCACTCGAGTATGGCATGGCTAAGAGAGGCAAGGAGACTAACTAAAAGTCATCATGTGCTAGAAAGTTCTGGAATGTGCTACACATGCTCAAAATCCTTTAAAAGACACTAGAAGTCTCCAAAAGACTATGAAAGTCCATGGGATTCTACATGTCCTTGGAGATATCTAAAAAAATCTAAGAGCTTGTAGAATATTCTGGAAGATTCTAGAACTCTTCAAAATATTATAGAAGGTAATACTTTTTAAAAGGAATAATGTGGAATATTTTAGAGAATTCCATATATAAAAAATGTAGTATATTCTTGGGCATGAGAAGAGCGCTAAAAATAAGACCCCCTTCCCCTCCCCTTATTTATAACCATCCAAATTAGAGTCTAAGTGTGCCCAAGTGTAAGAGATCTAAACATTATAATATTCTCTTATAATATTTAAATTTAAATTTTCATATTTACTTCTCTATTATATTCCTCGCTTTCTAGCCAAGCACTGCGTGAGCATTAAATTGACTTAATACTAACGAAGTATTCTAAGTCTGCACAGGTGAATTAGGAAAAATACGTCTGCGCCATTAAGCTCTAATTTACTGGAATTGGAAGATGCAATATGCAATGGAATTGACAAAAAAATTGTATTGAACTGATGGTTATCTATTTGTTTGTTAAATGGAAGAGAAATTGAGTGATTTTTGTCTTTTTCTTTTTTCAATTTTACTAAATAGATCAATGAAATTTGAATTTTTAATCTCAATTGTAATTAGTCACAATGATGATCTGGTTATTAGCATTAAAATAAAGCATCTAATAGAAAATTATGAAGTGTCTTTACATTCCGTTCAATTCCTTCCAACCCAACATACTCCAACCAAGCCTTCATGATATCAAATAAATTTTAAAAAATTTATATACATATCATATAATTCTTATCATTTACATATCTAAAATCCAAAATCAGATATTTATATCTTTGACGCATATTTCAAAAATATATTTTATTTTAAATAAAATATATAATGATATTTTTAATATGATATTAATGATTGAAATACTGTTCATATAAAAAAAAAAAATTTAAATATTAGATATATAAACACAATTCTTATTCTGTATGTACGAAAATGCCTCTATTTTGCATATAAGAGGCAATTTATATATTTTAGACATTTGCTTCACAAACCAGTTGAACAACACCTAAAAACTCAACTCCAATTTTGCTTGAGCGCATAGGGAGCTCTTGGAGCAAAACAAATAAAATTAGATTTCATTGAAGTTTACCGTCAACATTTAAACATCTAAAATCACTCAAAACCCCCAAAAGTGCCACTCAATCCATAATCACAATTCCAAGGAAAATCCTCCTATTAACCGCGCTGACCTCACAATTAGGTTTGTCAGAACTTGGAGAGTTTCACAAAAACAAATAGCAAGCTCTGCATCATTACCAACCGACTCTTGGTTGACACGAACTCACCGGCGTTGATTCCTCTCCGAAAATACTGATGAAAAAATAAGACTTCATGCATTGAGTGATGAATGTATTGACTATTGAGATTAATCTGGCAACATTGCATGAGATGGGTGAGGTGTTGAATGGATACCCATTACAACAACAACAAAAAAAAAAAAACTCTACATCATTTTGCAATGGGCAAATCTACAACAACAATAATAACAAACTTTTATTCCACTAAGTGAGGTTGGCTACCATTGTGTCTTATTATACATCAAATTCTCATTTAATTCAAGTATACTAAAATCATTTTCTATACATCTTAATTAAGTCTTTTTAGGTGTACCTCTACCTTTCTTAACGTAAAGAATATAATCTCTCTCTGTCATTAAGGATGACGAAGCTTTATGTGGCCAAACTATCTAAGGTGACTCTCTAATGAAAAATAAACTAGAGAGAGAGAGAGAGAGAGAGCTTGTACGATGCAGCATCTCAAGCAAATCTCAACTTAAAATTCATTAATAAGAAAGAAACCACACGTCACAGATTACAATTTTCTAAGTGATCTGATTGTCACAATGTCTTAATCAGAAGGGAAGAGAATCGCACACTATCTGGACACCTACAAGACTCTTTCTAACACATCGCTGCTGAGTAATAATTCATAGCACAAAATGTTGAAAGCTAATAAATTTTAAACAAATCTACATCTTCGGAAGCATTACAAAATACCAGAAGGCAACAAGGCAAGGAAAGTACCTTTCCTCCAATTGACTGTTCATTGCCGAATGTTCTCAAGACGCATGGCCCCGCCTATACGACATCGACGGGCCTGCAAACGCATATCGCGATGAGACTGGTAGAGAAATCCTGTTAACATAACCAGATAGTGTATTTTGCGCACGAATTGGATGCTTTTCGCCCAGCCTGGCATCCCCCGATGAAGCAGCCAGATCAAAATTGCTCATCCTGGGCACAACATATGGTGATCTGACATGAGGAGCTTGTTGAGAGGGCGGCAATGGCCGCAAACTAGAATCTACCATATCCAGTCTCAGCTGGGGAGGATCATGCTGGTGGTTTATTTTGGTTCCATAAGGTCCTGTTGCTCTAAAAGGATCAGCATAGGGATCTGGAGCATTTCCATGTGCTGTAGCAGAAGACACCAATGGGATTGGATGTAAACCCAAATTTACATAATCTTGCTCGTTCAAAGATCGAGGATCACGCGGCATGGTACCAATTGGAGCTTGGATGATCCGTCTCTGCGGCAGGGGCAGACCATCCGACGGAAGCATTGTTGGGGGCCATAATATCGCAACTGGAGTTGGGACTGGGGCTAGAACTTGGACTGGCACTGGAGCATCCTTGTTGACGATTGACTGTTGTTGGGGTGAAGATTTGAATAACTTGGTGAGATCTTTTACCTTTAAAATGGAAATTAAAGGTAGTTAGCAAACCATCGTGAGATATTGGATGTGTAGAATCGCATCGATCAGATGATTCTGCACATGGTTTGGAAGGTGACGGGAGAATTGGCAATGCAATGGAAAGCAAATTAGAAAGGAATGAGTTGAGAAAAATCATTCCATATATTTTGCTCTATAAAAGCATAAATGAAAAAAAAAACTGCGCATAATGCCCAAAGAAAAGGTGAACTCATTACTTTGTCTCAAGTTTGTTTGTCCGAAACAACTCCATAAGAATTCCACAAAATTCCTAGTTAATGAATAAAAACACAAAATATGAGTTAAAAAAGATCTCCTGCTCCGTTTTTCTTTGATTTCATCTAAATCAAGTACGCAACTGAAATCACAATAATTGAATTGACTGTTGAGGTTATTGTTATTCCTTGCTAGCTAATAAAAATAAATAACACCAGAAGTTGCGATTCCAAAGTTGAAGCTGTTTCAGAAAAGTGATAAGGTAATGGTAGATAGGCATCTAATGAATATACAATAAGAAACCATGAGAAAAATAAAAAGTTCAAGGGAATTTTACATACATAGCACAAAATTCTTATACATTTACATATCTAACACAAAGTTTGGTATTTACAAAAATAATACTTTTTTTATGCATAAAAAGATGTATTTTACTTTTAAAAAAAATAATTATGATGTAATTTTTGATGTAATATTAAAGATTTAAGTACTATTAAAATAAATATGAAAATTTAGATGTTAGATACGTAAATATATTAGAATTATGTGCTTGTACATATATGCCTCAAACTTCAAAATACAGTGCAAAGAAGGAATGAATAGTAAACAAAAAAAAAAGACTAACAACAATTGTTGTGACTCGTCTTTAACTGAGTACTCACTTGCTCAATGGACAGTTCTGTTTTGAACATATTTCTGATGCCAGTGAAATTATCCTTTATAGCATGCTTGAAGATGTGAAATGGTAGGGGTTACAAGCACGCTTAACCTCAAAACGCACCTATATTGACGTCAATTGATTCCCATCAGTCCTAAAATCACAATTTATTGACTGAAGAACCAATATTACAATCCTACCATTAAACAAAGAAGGCAACAGCACCTCTGTTGCCGCTAACATACAATTAGAAAGATGAAAAATGTAAATAAGAGAATAAGACCTGTGCAGGGTAGGAACCATTGAAAGCTGCAGGCTCAAGTTTCATCCCTCCATGTGATGATGCTTTGAAGATGCCATATAAAAGTTTTAGATCGAAATCATACAGAAAGAGTCTCATACCAGGCTTAATATGCAACACAAACTCTTTCCTATTTTCTGGGAGTCCCAAGACCTTGTAATGGAAGCAATCAGGTTTAGTTTTGGCACTGCACATGAATATCAACCCACCAATCGTTTCTCTGGTGTTTTCTTTTTTTTCTTTAGCGTTGGCTTCTCTTTGTTCATTCACCTGGGTACTCCCATTTACTTTAATAGCAATGTCCTTGGTAGTTTTGCTGTCTTTGGTATTTGCCTTTTCAGATATTTCACTGTTTCCCTCTGAAGAATCTTTAGAAATTTTTTTTGCAGCTTTTAGTGGTTTGAGGATCCTTTTTTCAAACGGGGGCTGTTCTGAAGTTGTTCCAACCTCCTTGTTCCTTGTTTTGCCCATACCTAGATCCCTCTTCCTAAGGATTGGAGACAGTTCAACACTTCGCTAACAGAAGTAAAATAAAGCCTCAAGTCCTTCGACTATTCATATGTAGCCAATTTAATTATAGAATATCAAATCTTTCTAATTTAATCCCTCGACTAAATAAAATTGAACCAAAATGATTCCTCAGAGCTAAATTGAAATCAATTTTATGAAACTGAGACTAAATTGGGATCAATTTACATGAGGAAGTATTTTGAGTTAATTTTGTGTAGTCGAGAGACTAAAATGAAGAGATGTGATATACTGGGACTAAAAACTATACACAAATAGTCAAGTGACAATTTTGGGATTTAATCTTATAGATTTTCAATAAAATTTTAAGAAAAATTTAGCTCTTTATCAAATAGAAGTTATAGTATGAGAATATTTACATGCTTAATTTTTCCAAGCTTAAAAAAGAAATCATAAGACACAAGTATAAAGAAGTCCACATATTCTAGTTATGAGTACTGCTAAGTTCGTTTGGTAAGAGACCAACAAAAAACTACCACCATGGAAACAATGTTCTCTCACAAGAAGAAACAATTTGAGAAGATGTGATAATTTACATTTTATGGTAGTCAAGAAACTGGATAGAAGTGAAGATGAATAGGTGGAAGCTTGTTCTCCACGAAGTTGTTCCAAGCCCTCCATACTAAGTATTAAGAAATCACAGAGCTAAAAAAAATCCTGCAAGTCAATATTGTAGTTCAAACGCAGTGATCAAGGGAAGAAAGAAACAAACAAGGGAGAAGTATCTTTTAAAAGATGAAAAATAAATAAAATTAATTGGAGGAAATCATGGATTAGATATTGAAGATTGAAGAAATTTGGTAAATCCATCAATAAAGGATTGAAACGAGCATCCCGAATGTTATGAGATTGAAGATCTTAAATTTGTATATTTAAAAAATGAACATCATCAAAGTCATGACTAATGGTCCTACCAGTAAACATATTATGATAAATAAAAGGAAATCAAGGTGAGACTCTCGATGTTCAACTTTGGCATTAAAAAAACTTCTGACAAACTAAAAAGAATCACAAACGCTTGACAGTTCAAGAAGAATCACAATAGATATCCTCCGAAGTTTTGAAGATCAAAAGATTCAAAATGGACCCATCAATTATTCTTTTCTTAAATCCCAACTCGGCAAATTTCAATCCATTGAGAATGGAGTACAATAAACAATGAAAAAATATGAATTTTCTTTTAATCTTACAAATTGTTGTATAATATCACTGTTTAAGGGCACTGCAACACCATGACACCAGTCATTGAATCTGACACTTTCATGACAGCATAAACGTGGATGGATACTTGTAGAAGTTATAGAAATTGTATTGAATCTGATGATATATGTTTTCTTGAGATCATCTTAATTTTATCTGCTTTTCATTGTCAAATCAATATTAAAATCATCAGTGGTTTAAACTCAACAGTTAAGCTATACAGCATTTAGCAACCAAGATTTGCTGCTAAACTCAAATGATGCGCCTCTTCTTCCTGGATGTGATACTATGAACCACATTAGTTTAAAGTTAATAGATTTTTGCGTGCACCAAATCCCCCTCAATTCATTTTCCTACATCAGTTCTTCAAGTAAATCATATTAAGCCGGAGAAATCTACGCTATCAACTGCAATAAATAATCTTAGGAAGTGAGAAGTGTCACTGTTCTTAATGTTTGCATCAGAGGGTGAAAAGGCGTGTTTACAGGACGCAGTATTAAAACTTGGCACATGAAACAACTAAATGAAAGAAAGATTCGGTAATAGCCAAAAGTTTAAGGAACAATGAAGTTTTTTCACACCGTGTAAGGTAATTTGTAGTGGGTAAATTGAACCAGACTTTCCAACTATATATGAAAAATGAGAAAATATGAAAAACATGGGACCATTTACTTATGTACTAACTTTTATTCAAGCCCATGAAGAAAAGCATATTAGCATATAATTACTCTATCATTACCCATTTGAAATGGAATTTAATGAAAAATTGGGAACACTTACCCCGCATTTAGAATCATAGCATGCAATTGTATGGGCTCCGAAAATATGCGCCCAACCTCTCCATCATGCTAGTCAAATTTTCAAAAAGCAGATGAGATCGTAAATAAAACACTACCGAGAGATTTCACCTCATTTTGCAAAGACATTTGATTTTATTTCAGTTTACCTACAGTCACAACTTGTAGTAATTACCACGCCTAACAGTAAGAGAATTTTTTATTAGATCTGGTCATTAGGTTGCTATTTACTTGGCGTATAATAGCGATGGATTAGAATTAAAATTGATGAAATTTACCACCTTTAACATAAAATGGATGGTGAGAGAAATGATAATGAGCTCGATCAAGATCCCATGATTTCATCATCGGCATGTCGTCTACTAATCTAGCAATTAAAGAGTTGACCCACTTGCAGAATGATCTTTGTGGTATGTTCTTTGACCTTAGAAATATGAGGTGGATGTTTATCAAAGATGACAAAAGGATTTGTGCCTTTTATCATATGCACCATATGATTCACAATTCAGGAGTTGAGCCATTAGGAAATTTGCAAGTTAACGACCATGACTGTAATTTAATATAGTCACTTAAAGACAAAATCACTCAGTTAGATGGCCCTGATTGTGATGGTAATTTAATGAAAACATTGAGGAGTCGATTCACCTAATCAAAAGATCGTAGTTGTAACTAGGATAGCAAATAAATCGAGCATTCAACAAGCTCCTTGTGTCTCAGCTTGATTATAGATCGTTCATGATTGTTCAATTAATTAGTCAAACAAGCATGAACACATTTATAAATACTCAGCCATTAAATGAACAAACTTAAACAACTTTCTGCTCGATTCATTTATGAATCATAAATAATATCATTTATGAATCATAAATCATATCATTTATGAATCATAAATAATATCATTTAAAGCTCATGAAAAAGCTTGTTACTAAATTCAATAAATAATATCGTTTAATGTTCACAATTAAGCTTATAAATAAGCTCGTTAAAAAGCTCAATAAACACTACCGTTAACATTCACAAACAAGATCACAACTAAGCTTGTAAAGAAACTCAATTAAATTTATATAAATTAAATCATTAATTCTTAAAACTAATAAATAATATATGTTAATTTTAATTAATTTACTAATTAAAAGATCCTTTTAATTAATTTTAAATATTTAAACTAAAGTCGTTAAAGCTTAAGGCTCATTTTATTAGAACATGTTTGCAATTAAAAAAAGAAAAAGAAAAAAGAGGGGAAAATTTTGAAACCCTAACCTTCTTCCACAATGAGAGCAGGAACGATTATAGAAGTGGTTGAAGCCCTGCTCTCCTATAAGAAGAGAGGAGTCTCATCCGAACACCTTACACGCACACAAGAGAGAGGGAGAGAGTCGAAGCTCCATGTCGTGTGAAGCCTTAGCCTATCGACTCTCCAAGTCATGTGAAGCCAAACGTCGATCCCCTCATCGTGTGTGGAATCCAATCCAATGTCGTCGATTGTTTCCCTAGCCGACACCACCCTTGCCTCGGGTGAAACACCGAAGTCGAGCCCCTTGCGTGAATATTCCTCTTACTCGAGGGCTTAGAGGAGAAATAGAGACAAAAAAACCTAATTCCCATCTCGCCCTTCCCTCTTAAGCTTTGCTTGAGTTTAAGCAAGGGCATTTTCATCCAAATTGAAGAAAAAGGCCTTTTGAGGTTTCAATTTTAGATAAATTTCAAAATGAAATTTATTATAATTAATTGCTTGCTACACATATCAAATCGAAGGCCTCCAATGTTGATCTTAGATCCAGTACAAGATGAACCTATCTCCCTCCGTCGATCTTAGATCTGGAGTAAGAGAGAAGATCATGGAAGGGCTACTTTGCAAAATATAGCACTCCTGAGCTATCATTTACCAAATTTAAAAATAATTAACCTAAAAATTTTAATTGAGATTAATTAAATCATAGCTTTTAAAATTTGATGAGTCACATCCGTTGATCTTGGGCGAGGTTAAAAATTTTATGAAGACATCCATCATCGATCTTGGGTCCAGTGCAAGATGAAAATCCTTCCCCCGTCGATCATAGGTCAGTAGCAAATGAGAAGAGTACGCATCGCATTAAATTTAATAAAAACGCAGCATTGCTAAGTCGTCGTGCTACCAAAATTTTATAAAAATTATCAGATTTAAAAATTCACACAAAATTTTAAAGTCAAAACAAAAAAATAATCAAAATTTGAATTTTCAAATAAAAAATAACCTATAAATTCTAGCACTTTGAGTCAAATGACACAATCATTCAACCTCCCTTGCCCATTCACAAAAAAAAAAAAAACAATCAACAACAAGCCTTTATCCCACTAAGTGGGGTCATTACATGAATCCCTCCATTTATTGTGTCAAATTCATTTAATTCAAGATACTAAGGTCATTTTTTTACATCTTTAACCAAGTCTTTTAGATCTATATCTTTTTTCTTAAAGGCAAATCTAATGCATCTATTCTTCTTGGTTCATGGATGGTACTTTATGTGTGGCTCTAAATCTCTCTGTCTCAATGCTTTCAACTTTTTTCCATACTCATTTAGCATTTTATCTCTAAGCGTAAAGCCACTCATCCTAAGCATCCTCATCTCTATAGCATTTAACTTAGTCTTATGCTTCTTTCTTTTATTGGACATTCACCATAAGTCATTGGGTCTTTCTACCATCTTATAAAATTTTCTCGTAAGTTTAAGTGAAACTTTTCTATCACACAATAGGCTAGATGCATTCCTCCACTTCAACCATCCAACTTGAATTCTACTAATAACATCTCCATCTATTTCACCATCATTTTGAAATGAATTTAAATGCATTCACGAATTTGAAATCAATTCACTAATTTAACAAATTCTTTAGTGAATTGATTGACAAATATTCCATGAAGGTTGATGATTGTCAATTATTCAAATAATTGAATGTAATTTAAATACAGCTTGATCATCTAATAAAGAAATTAAATAACCTATGAAGCCTAGGTCATCTTGATCATAAAGAAAATTACAATATTAATTTGGCATTTCAATCAATATAAGCCCAATTCATACTCATAAGATGAACTCTTCATTAAAATCTAGCATTCTAGATGATGAAAGTCTAATCTTCGCCCATTAAGTGGACCTCAATACCTAACCTTGACTTTTCAGTAAGTATAAGTCTGATTACATTTGAAAATCAGACTTTACTCAAATATTAAACATAACATATATACATAACATAAAATTACACACTTAGATTTTGTCCTTTTAACAGATGTAAGACCAACCCATATTTGCAATGCAAACATTGCTCTCAAAATCGCCATTCCAATGGGATGTAAATCATATACATGGCTACAAGACAGATTTCAAGCAACATATCAAATCATAGCATTCAAATAGATGTAAGTCTAATATTTATCTATAAGGTAGACTTTTATGCATGTCTGCAATGTAGACTTTAATCATTCAAATTATGGCATTCCAAAAGAATACAAGTCCAATCCAAACAATCATATTTGAATGGATGTAAGCTCATTCATTGCTCACAAGGTGGACCTCACAATGGCTTTCCAAGGGATGTAAGTCCATTCATCTAATTTGGCATTTCAAAGAGATGTAAGTCCAAAACATATGCATAAAATCCGCTACACTTGAATATTGGATTTCTAATAGATATAAGTTCAATATGTGTTTGTAAGACAAACACCATTCATATGAATGACCAACCAATGGATGTAAGTCCAATCCAAATTGGCTTTCCAATAGATGTAAGACCAATATATGTTAACAAAGTAGACTTCAATTGCTGAATACAACAGTATTCGAATGGATATAAGCCCAACCTACGTTTGTAATGCAAACATCAATTCAAATCAGCATTTCAAAAAGATGTAAGTTCAATCCAAAGTCCAATATGCATTCATTAAAATGAATCGATCAATGGCAATTCAATGGATATAAGCCCAACCTATGTTTTCAATGCAAACATCACTCCAAACCTGGCATTCCAATGGACGAAAGCCCAGCCATTATTCGCAAGGGGAACACCACATATAAAACCACAACTTTCTAATAGATGTAAGTCCAACCTATGTTTGCAATGCAAACATCAATCCAAATAGGAATTCCAATAGATATAAGCCCAATCACTATCGCAAGACAAACCCTACATACAATAAACAATGGTATTCCAATAGATGTAAGCCCAATACCTATCTACAAGGCAAACTTTAATCACACATTAAAATTATGGCATTCTAATGGATGTAAGACCAACCCATGTTTGCAATGCAAGCATCATTCTCAAAATACGACATTCCAATGAATCTAAGCCCAACCTATGTTTGCAATGCAAAAATTAATCCAAATGACATTTCAAAGAAATGTAAGTCCAATTATTTGTTTGCAATGAGAACCTCACACTTAGTTTAAACATTCCAATGAATATAAGGCTGAGAGTTTGAGACTACCTTAAGAGTATAAAACAAACTTACGTTCAAATTAACATTCTAAAAGGATGTAAGTCTAATTTAAATCAACATTCTAAAAGAATGTAAGTCCAATCCTAATCGGCATTCCAAATGATGTAAGTTCAACCTAAATCGACATTCCAAAGGGATGTAAGTCCAATCCAAATCAACATTCTAAAGAAACGTAAGTCCAATCCAAATCAGCATTCTAAAGAGATGTAAGTCCAATCAAAATCAGCATTCCAATGGATGTGAGCCCAATGTTTGTCTGCAAGACAAAATTCAATCAACATATTAAACATCGACATTTCAATGGATGGATGTAAGCCCTACACATGTATGCAAGGTAGACTTCAATCACATTTAAACTTCAAATCACATACCTTATCAAAAGGATTAAACCATAAAATCAAATGATAAGATAAACATACAACCTATGTTTTAACCTAAATAATTTAACAAATACATGCACAACAACTTTTGTTTACTTGAGATTTCTGGGATGAGGCAACTCATTGCTGCTAATAGCCCTCTAATGTTCGTAAACTAAAATAACAACAATCATGGGTTGACAGAGCCATGGGATCTTGATTGAGACTACCATTATTTTTTCTTTTAAACAGTGATCCACACCACACCACTAGACATTAATTTATGTCAGATATACATGTTTATTTCCAACCTTAATCGAGAGCGCTCTCCTACTGGGGTAAGAGGGGTAATTAACCATGGATGCTTGCATTCATAGCAAGTAGGGCCAAGATCTAAATAAACCCTAACTTAACGTTAAGGGGAAAATGGTTTAATAAAAATCAATCTACTTCATGAAGAACGAACTCCCTAACATCCTAACATGGTGGGTTTTCAAAGGTATTTTTCCTGAGCGATCGGAAAATAACATGCTTGACAATACTTGTTAATTTGCTTAATAAAGTTAGTTTACTTAGGAAACAATTAACTCAATAATACTACTCCTTAATCTACTCGATAAGGCTTGTTTGGTCAGAAAACAAATAGCTTGATAATGCTACTTGTTAATGTGCTTGATAAGTCTCAATTTATTTTGATAAAGAAACTACTTAATAATGGCTCGATTATCCTAATATTAATCAAACACAAATCGAGCTTAAATTAAGCTCGACTAGTCTTCAATAATAAATGAAACAAGCTCGAACATGAATTTAGAAGCTCAATTTAAGCTGCGGAGCTCAAGCTCGAATTTTAAAAACGAGCTCAAACTTGAATACATTTTTGCTCGGCTCAACTCAGTTCATTTGCAGCTCTAAGCATAACTATATTTTAGTAGAGTTATTTAGGGGTCAATTCATCCAACAAATCACAAAATATCATATCATTACTAGCTTGAGATCTTTTGAGAATAAACATAATGAGACACTTGATTTTATATTACCTCCTTTGTGAGTATGAGTTTTCTTAGATTGTCAAACTTGACAAATGATTACAAAAGGGTAGACAGATTTCGCTTTATCTTTTGGAAGCATTTTATTTAATTTGAATTTTTATATTTCATTGAGAATTATTTTCATAATAATTCGTGTTGACACTTAAAGATGTTTTGATGATAATATTCACTCCGTTTAAAATTTTCAATCAACACGGCATTAACGGGGTAATTAGACTGTGATCATTGAGATTTAGACCAACAAAGAATCGGATCTATGGTGTTTGTTTAAATATTGACTCTATCTTCATTCGTAGAAGATCAAGTATGTTAAAATTCATGATCATACTTTCAATACTAAAATGGCGAGTTTGTAATTTAAATATAAATTTTTTTATTAAGGTATTTAATGGTCATAAGCAAAAATAAAATAAATTATCTTTTTAGAGCATGAATATTTAAATTTCAACCAATCTTATCAACTCTTATCCTTATAAAGAAAATTAGATTGGTTAAATGATACTTACAACTCTGCTCCATAAGCAAAACGACCAACTCAAGAATGTGCCTGATTGATGAATTTAAATTTAGCTTTGAAAACGGAGAATTTACATGTTTATGAAAATATTGGTTGAACATCAAAGTATATGCGAAATAAGAATGAACTTAGATTGATTTAGGTTTTCTCCATGTAGCAATCTCAGATCATCAAAATGAGTATTTAGTATATTGGTCGGAACACATGTAGGCATATCCAAATTTATTTTACATTTCTCGTACATATATATTGAATCATTTCACAGATGTCAATGCAACTACACAATATATCTGAACATTTTTCGAGACATAGGCAATCTAAATTGATTTTATTTTTAGCCCATATAGCATCCTCAGATATTGAATTTAAGAGTTTAACACGAGTCGGGGAACATGCGAGTATATTCAAGTTGATTACACAAGTTTCGCAGATTACATTACATGCTTGCATGAATTCTAGTGCAACTACACAATATATACGCATGCTTCAATGTTAAGCACTATAATTCAATTCAACTTCATTTTTAACTCCAATTTAGATTCAATTGTATTTGAAAGATAGTCTTTAAATTAACTATAAGTCCATTATGAGATTGCTGATGTCACACTGAACAAAAAGATTGACAACTACTCAGAAGAGGTAGTCAACTCAACCGATCGAAGGATTATTGTCGGCAATCATGAGTTATTTCGTCCAAAGTAAACTTTAAAACTTGGCCTAGATGTTTGTTTAAGGTAAAAATTTAAGGCAAACTTAGCTGATAGAGAGTCTTGTGTCAGATCAAATGCACCCTTAATTCACAATTCAAGAGTTAAAAAAAACTGAAAGAAGATGTGAGTGAGTCGAGCCTGGAAGAGAGCAGGTCTAATTATTCTATGTGTTAAGCATCTCAAGAATCTTGAATACGAGGTACTCGAAGAAGAAGAAAAAAATATTCTCTTCAAAAAGGACGAAGAAAATATTCAAATTTGATTCGTATTGAGTAAGCCATTAGGGAACTTGTGGTCTAACAAATATAATTGTAATTTAATGAAGTTGTTCAGAGGTAAAAAAATATGGTTAAAAAGCACTAATCGTGAACGTAATTTAAAGGATTCATTAAAGGATTCATTAAAACGCCAAACCACAAATTAGAGGACAGTAGTCGTAACGATATCATAGTGGAACCATTGAGAGACCAAACCACCAGGTCAAAGAATAAATTCCACATACTAGCTTAAGATCCATTAAATGTGAATACAGTGATATACTTAATGTAGCATTAGCTCTTTTATGTGCTAAAGCTTTCTTAAATTATCACCTTCAATAAATGATTGCAGATGGTAGATCGATTTTCACTTTAAGATTTTTTTTATATATAATGATGAATTTTACTTAAATAATTTAGATTTTATAGTTTATCAAATTTTTGAACTTTGATTTTGGAATAATTTGACTTAAACCCTTAAGACATTCTGACTCTAATAACTCATTCGATTGAGATCTTCAATCAACTCTGTTATTATCAGGGTATTTATACTTATTTGATTTTATCAACTCAGACCTTGTTAAGTTTACTTGTTTGCTTGTAGAGTATTGGATTTATAATCTATTGTGGTTTAAAATTCACTTGAAGATTCACCAAATTACAGACATTATCAACTCTACTTTGAGCGTAAAAAATTGGATCCGTAGCTAAAACTTCTAATTATATTTCTAAGCTTGAAGCTAAGAATTTATAATTTGAAATGCAAAATTTCTTTCTTAAGGCCTTCGATGGCAATATACATGAAAACAAACCTTTTCTTCCTCTTTTTTTTAAGTGGTTAAATGTGTAACTTCCAACAAATATGATCAACTCATATCCTTATTATGAAAATCAAACTGATTAAGTGATACTTACAACTTCATCATATAAACAAAACCCCCACTCGCGTACATATACATCAACCATTTAAGATTCGAATTTTAAAGAGACATGTTAATTTTTAAAATAAATATCAATTTAATTTGTCAAAATACTTGCACTCTTTTTGATGTAAGAGGTCAGGTTGATTTCATTTCATCCTGTGCAGCATTCTCAAACTATGTGCTCAAGCATTCAACTTACTAGCCAGAACACATACAAGCTACTTGGATTTTAAAACAAGAATTTAAAAATTTTATAAGAATTTGATGTGCTTATGCACCTTTCTAAGAAAAATGAAATTTAGGTCTATTTGATTTTAACCAATAAAGCATCCTCAAATACTAGTTTTAAGCATTTAACACACATATCGAAGAACATGCAAGTTTCTCATGTTTGCTTGCACACTTTTTGAGGTGACTCTAATAGCCTTCAGAAGGACCAAGTTTGATTGTGAAATCACCTCATAATACATGTAAATGTTTCATTTAGATTGCTCGTATGAATTTTGGGGCAATTAAATTTGAATATCATACTGCCCTTTTATACACACATGATTTTGTCACTTAAACCATGCACACATTCTAATGCAATAAGACTGAATATGGAGTTATCTCATAATGTGTGCATGATTGCATTCTTAAGGTCGCTTGCACGAATCTCAATGTAACAAATCTAGTCATAAAATTGCTTCATAATGGATACAGAATTCACCCTACTTGAATATTCACATGAATTTCTAATCATTTGAGCTGAATGCAAGGTTGCGCTGTAATGCATGAATGGTTCATTTAGAGCCTCTATTAACACCTATCCACTTGTATTGCAAATCCGATGGCATTTGTACAAATTAGGTTATCTCTCATATTTTTTATTTCCTAATAGCAACAAGAATTATCTTGATGTGATTTGAATATTATATTGTGGGTCCCGTAAAGCATCATCTTTCACCTATAAATAGGAGTTGTCTAGTTCATTTTCATTCAAGCTTACTCAGTTCCCTTAGCGTTCTGAGAGTTTGAAGTGCAAGGTGGTTCTATTTGTCACTTACGAGCAAATTTGCAAGTTCTTTTTGAGTCTCCTGAAAGTGTCACTTAAGTCCAAATTTTGTAAATTAATTTTTATTTTAATATTTGTGAATTTTTCGCATTCACCTTTAAATTTTATTTAATACTCCATTTAAGTCCAATTTGAGTTCATTTTAAATTCAATAATGCTTTTATTTGATTTTGTTTAAGTCTCCTATTATTGTCTAGATCAACGGCCTTTCGGTAGCATGCCTATGTCATCCTTGTGTATGGAGCTACATCCCTAGGACATCAGAAATGCATAAAGAGCAATTGTGACAAAATGTGGGTATGCTGGTATTAAATGAAACTGAACATAATATGGAATTAAAAATAAATCTAACGTCAACAATGTGATTGTTCAAAAACGTGCAGTAATTTGATATTTTACCAAGTTTATCTTATTTTTTACGAAAGTAGATAAGTAATCCGACCATGCTAATAACCAGACCAAATATTCTAACCAAAGAGCATACGTTTCTCAGCTTCTGCATGCCCCTCAGAAAAATAAAATCAGATAAAGCTGCTGATCAAGACTTCTTAGAGTCTAAGATCTTTTCATGCAAGTAAATGATGTAATGCACCTAAACGCACAAAAATTTAAAGTTAAAGATAACAAACCATCAATTTTTTTAAAAATGCATAGATGAAACAACAAAAACACATAATCCATGCAACCAATAATTTAATGATCTAAAAAAATTTTGAATAGAAATTAAAAAACATGAAAATTTATTGAGCCATTGAATCTCACACTACAACTGGAAAATTTTGATTATATGAATTTTAACGAAATTAATCCACGCAGGTAAGTCAATAACTAAAATTTAAAGAATAGGAAAATAGCGAAGAAAAGAATCACCAAAGATCCACAAACTAGAGAGATTCACATCCAACCAACACTCAAGCTAAGAGAGAAAAAACAATATAATTCAAAGTGAATTTATGATTACTATAATTTTTATGTCAGACTGTCCTATATAATTACTAAGCCTCCCACAAATTATAATAAAAACTAAAAATTACAGTGGATAAACATCCAAATCCAAAAATCATTCAAGGAACAAACAACGGAACTAAAGATCATTGCAAGTCAAAAGTAGCCATACAAGTAAGAAGCCTATAAGGATAATGGCCAAGGAATCAACTAGCAATCAAATAATTCAAGAAAATCTTGCAAGGAACTAAAAAATATCCATCTGGATGTAGCAAAGAATAGGCACTAAAGTGCAAATTAAGGCCAAAAAAATTTAGAGAACTCGATTTGAAAGCCCAACTAAAGACCAAAATGACAGAAGAATCAAGTTAAAACCCAACTGAAGCCCTAAAACAATAGAAGATTACAGCCAAATCCCAATTGAGCAACCATAACAATGAAATTCAAGGGATGAATCAAGCAAACAAACAAAGAACTAAAAATACCTATTCTCATAGGACGCATCATATGACAAAGCTATAGCTAAAATATAAAAAGTTAAAAACTAAAAATAAAATAAAAAAATAATGCCAATGCCGAGATATCAATTTTTCATCTCAACTTGCACACCCCTTGATTCTAAGGGGTATAAATTTGACATTTATACCAAATATGACCAAACTGAAAAAATTTGGTACCAACATATTTACCATTTGACAGTCTTCAATCAAATATAGGAATACTTGATTTGCTTTCTGTAATCTATAAATCATCAAATACATATCATGCTAGTGCACAAGATGCGATTGATATCAACCATCAATAATGAACACAATTTTGTCATCCAATATTATTTTAAGTATTATGCTATGGAAGAATGAAATTCTAAACTAGTAGAATAAACAAATAGTGTGCGTTGAAGAAAGCAATTTGAGAATCTGAGCATTCTATTTTTGGTTAGTCTAGTTCTCATTTCAATGTTTTTTACTTTAGGCTTGCATGTAGACAAAATGATCTTATGGGTGATGGATTTCATTCTTTCTGATATTTGTGTTCGTTGGTTGCTAGTTTTTTGGGATATGCTATTATCATTTCCTATGGATGTTTCTTCCATGTGGTTGTCTTCAATCAAATATAGGAATACTTGATTTGCTTTCTGTAATCTATAAATCATCAAATACATATCATGCTAGTGCACAAGATGCGATTGATATCAACCATCAATAATGAACACAATTTTGTCATCCAATATTATTTTAAGTATTATGCTATGGAAGAATGAAATTCTAAACTAGTAGAATAAACAAATAGTGTGCGTTGAAGAAAGCAATTTGAGAATCTGAGCATTCTATTTTTGGTTAGTCTAGTTCTCATTTCAATGTTTTTTACTTTAGGCTTGCATGTAGACAAAATGATCTTATGGGTGATGGATTTCATTCTTTCTGATATTTGTGTTCGTTGGTTGCTAGTTTTTTGGGATATGCTATTATCATTTCCTATGGATGTTTCTTCCATGTGGTTGTCTTGTAACGGTTATTGTTGTTGAATTTGTTGTTAAAATTGTTCCTTTAGTTACTAGTCATGTGCTTGCTTGGAGTCAATTTGCTTCTCAAAGCTAAGAATGCTAGATCATCTGATTGCACCATTTCCAAATGCGAGTCATGAATTATTGTAGTGTTATTGGATCTCGTGATCGTATTGTTTCTAAATGAGTAACAAACTGTGGCTATCGCATTATTGTTGCAATAGCATTCCATAGTTGAAGCCCAAGATCGCTAATTTGAAGTTGTTGAAGATCCTTTGTTCCCTTTCATGTGCAATCTCATATCAAAAATAGATTCTGATACTACAGTAATTACAAGACTAATTGAAATTGTCAATTGTGATTCTATTTTTATGATTTTGTGGTAATTTGTTGTGAGTTTTGGGATTACAAATAGTGATACTAGCAATGACTGGTTGAGTTTTTTAGTGGTCACAAACGGTGATATTGAAGCATGTAAAAAAGGCATCAATTGCTCAATAAAATTCTTATATTTCTCTTAAACTTGTGTGTTGAATATAAACTCCTCAAGCATGGAGCAAATTTTGATTGATAACTTTCCGGTGAAGCCATATCCTAGAACCAACGTGAATGGATCTCTTATTTTGTATTTTCATTCTTATTTTTTTCTACAATTTGTATGATTGGCATGCAAGTATTATTGATTTTGTCAAATATGTTACAATTTCAATTTTTGTAGTATTTTTATGACATCATGTGTTTTTTATTAATCCTAACTTTTTTCGCTAAACATTATTCTTGAATATCAGTACACTGTTGTTGAGTCTAGTTCTATGTATTCTCTAATTTACATAAATAATAATAATAATAATAAGTTGTCTGAATTATAAGTTTATAACTTTGTCTTGTATGGTTGATCTTGTGCATCTCATCCTATATTATAATAGAAAATCTTAGATTATGTAACATCCTGTAGAAGATTTGATATCAAAGCTTAAAGTTGCATCATATCAACTAAAAATAAAACATAATTTTCAATTAATACTTAATAAAATAAAAAATGAATATAAATATAATTAGAAAAGCTATGATTCTCTGCAACAACAACGTGACTACCATGACATTTTGAATTATATTTTTATATTTGAGTGGGAGGCATAATAATAGATAAGTTTCTAATTATATTGATATTTTGAATTTTTTTTTTTTAATGATACAGTATATCTGATTTTCAGAGTTAATGTGCTTCATCAATATTAGTGGAACATATCTAATCATTTTGATAAAGTGTTGAAATTAAACTGTATGGACAAACATAAAACATAAACTTATAAAATAAAATTTATCCTTTGATCAATGTAGGACCCAGTTGCATCATTAATTTAAGGAGTATAACCAAGGTGATCATTATATGATTGACTATTATGCAAAAGATTTAAAGGTCATATAATCAAAAATTATTTTCCTTTAGACCACCATTCCTCATTTGTCTTTCATTAACGCTCAAGTAAAAAATAAGCAAAATAATACTATAACTTACTAAAAAAACTGCATTTCTCTTTAGAAAAAGTTTTAAATATTAAGAAATGTAACAATTATTATGTCATTCTTATTGCACCTATGCTTATTTCAAAATAAAACTCAATAACATCTCAACTAAAACTTCTTAAAAGTAATCAATACAAGAATCATGCATGGTTGAATTTGACCATGCAAAAAATATCATAATTCATGAATATTCTTTTATGATGCAATAATATTCATAATCACAATATGAATATGCATCTAATGTTGTTGAATTAGAGCATACACCTCTATTAAAATATATTAATGAACATAAATCTTTACTTAAAGAAGAATCAAAATAAAATTTGAGTTTAAAATTGAAATAGGGCACGAGAATGCAAATAATATTCACAAGCAAAATATGAATATGCATCTAATGTTGTTGAATTAGAGCATCCACCTATATTAAAATATATTAATGAACATAAATATATACTTAAAGATGAATCAAATTTTGAGTCTAAAATTGAAATTGGGCCTGAGATAATAGCTAAATTTGGATTTTAAATAAAAATTAAATCTAGTCTTGAATGAAAACATAAAGAAATCGTGCCTACTAAAATAAATATAAAAACAACTTGATATCATACAACGGTGTCAATAATTGAACCGACATGACAACCCGACACGAACTCAAATAAAAAAAATGAGGTCGGAATCAAACCAATTTAATATTTTGATCACGTTCAAGTTGACCTACCAACTCGAAAGGATCTGATTTTGACCCACAAACTTAAATTTGACCTGATTCTAACCCGACAACCAAAAATTAACCTGATTTTGACCCACAAACTTGAATTTCACTTGATTTTGACATAAATGTGACCCAAGATATACATTTAAATAGATCAATTAGGTCAAAATTTTCGAGCCATATAATATTCAGGTCGAGTTAAAGTCAACCAATTTTAGGCCGAATCAATTCGAATCAGACCTGAACCCGACTTGTGAACCCAAATTGACACCCCTAATAACATAACTATTAATGAAATTATCCACTTACTTTAGCTCTCAAACTATAAATCAATGTGATAAAATAATTATTAAAGCATTATATATTAGCATTTTCATAATATGAGTAATTAAAATAAAATTAATTATATTTTTATTAGTTTATTAATATACAAATTCATAAAAAAGAACCTTTGGAAGAAAGTGAAATTGCTTTAACATTTTAAAGGAATTATTAATGGAGATTTATTTTAAGAAAGCATGAGATTAAAATATTCATCTATCTAAGCAAATTTAAAAGTGCACAATTCATCTTGCCCAATATTTAAGTCATTTGAATTAATTTTCTTTAATTATGTTGTTCACCCATATAACAATATCATATTTGTGTGAATTGTTAGTTTCATCATTAGTATCTTTAAGAATGCATGATAGTATGTTATATTTCCTTTCCTTGCATCATATTTAATCATTCTCCCAATTTGCATGAAAATATGGGGCATTGAATGAACTTTTATATTTTAATTATGACAATTATAAATTTATTGTTATGCAGACATGAGATACATATTATTTAAACCATGTAAAAAAATAATTGTATTTTAAATCCTAAAGGAATTCCTATGAGAACTTTCAATAACTAATCTATAGACAAATGGGCCGAAATAAAATCACAAAATACATTTACATGAATACTTATTGAATATTCTAAAAATCTCTAATATTAGTTCAGTCTATAATGTATTTGACTTGACTTCATTTTATGAACTTGTCAAATAATTTAATACATTTTGTGCCTAAAGCAATATGAATTGACAAATTTGTACACTACTAAAGGTAAATATTAGAGGTATCTTATGAATACAACAACAAGCCTTTATCCCACAACATGGGGCTAACTACATGAATCCTTCTTCTCCATTGTGCCATATTAAGTGTCAAACTCTCATTAATTCTAATAAAATAATATCATTTTTAAAACTACTTAACTAAGTCTTCTTAGGTCTACCTCTATCTTTTCTAACATAGGTCAAATATAATACGCTACTCTCCTAACATGGTCATCAAACAGTCGACATTTCACATGACCAAACCATCTAAGGCGACTCTCTCTCTAATCTTATCTACCACTAGAGCTGCTCCAACCTTTTCACGTACATATCCATTTCGCATTTTGTCTCTAAGTGTAAAGCCACTCATCCACCTAAGTATTCTCATCTCTGTAGCACTTAACTTCATTTTATGCTTCTCTTTTATTGGCCAACATTATGCACCATAAAACATTGCAGGTCTTACCAACATCTCATAAAATTTTCTCTTAAGTCTAAGCAGTACGTTTATATCACACAACAAGCCAGATGCATTCCTCCACTTTAACCATCCAACTTGAATTTTACTAATAACATCTCCATCTATTTCACAATCATTTTGAACAATCAATCCGAGATATCTAAAACATTCACTCTTTTTAATGACTTGATCACTCAATGTCATAACCTCGCCACTAAATCTTTTATAACTAAAATTACACTCCAAGAATGTGATTTAGATCTACTTAAACGAAAGCCTTTAGACTCTAAGGTTGACCTCCAAAATTCAAGTTTCTTTTGAACTCTCTCACTAGTTTTATCAACAAGAAAAATATCATCAGCAAAGAGCATACACCAAAATACATACTCCTGTAAATGTCTAGTAAGAGCATCCATAACTTAAGCAAAAAGATATGGGCTTAAAACTTATCCTTGATGTAATCCAACTGAAATAGAAAAATACTTGGTCAATCCTTGAGTTTGAACACAAGTAATAGCTCCAGTATACATATCCTTAATGACTCGAATATAAACAATATTAGCTCCTTTCTTTTCTAGAATTCTCCAAAGCACTTCTCTTGGAACTTTGTCATATGCTTTCTCTAAATTAACAAATATCATATGTAAACCCTCATTCCTCTCTTTATACTTCTTCATCAAACCTCTCAACAAATATATAACATCCATAGTGGACCTACCCGACATGAAACCAAACTATTTTTAAAAAAAAATTTGTATCATGTCATAACCCACGTTCAATTACTCTCCCATATTTTTAATGTACGACACATTATCGTAATTCCTCTATAATTTGCACACGCATGTGCATCCACTTTATTTTTAAAAATTGAAACCAACAAACTCTTTCTCCACTCATCAAGCATCTTTTGTCTTTAAAATAATATTTAAAAAATTAGTAAGCCAATAAATTCCTTGATCTCCTAAGCATTTCTACACTTCTATAGAAATATAATCCATTCCTACTACTTTTTCACACTTCATTGTCATTAAAGCCTATACAACTTCAATTTTGCTAATACAACGATATAAATAAAATTCTCTATTCTCATTTAGAGCACTAAGGTCACTAAATTTAATTGTATTCTCACAACTTTCATTAAAAAGTTTACCAAAATAATTCATCCGCCTATGTTCAATATCCTCTTCTAGAAAAAATACTTTATGATCTTCATATTTAATGGAGTTTACTTGAACTAAATATTTACTCCTCCTATCTCTTTACTTAGTTTATTTATACATACATCTTTCACCCTCTTTAATATCAAATTTATTATATAAATCACTAAAAGCTAATTTTTTTACATCGCATATTATTTTCTTAGAATCCCTACAGGCTACTTTATATTCTTCCAAATTCTCTGAGTTTTTATATTTAAATTAATTTTTATAACAAATCTTTTTTTTTTATTTTTTCTTACATATTTTGACTCACCAAAAACTATTTTTATTAAAAGAAGTTTTTCCTTTTAACTCTCCGAGCACATTTTTCATAACTTGTTTAAACTCACTTGTTATATTTTCCCACATAACACTAGCTTCCTCATGAGCATCCCAAATTCTCAATTCTTGAAGCTTATTCTTAAAAATATTTTTATTAATATTCTTTAAGTACCGCTATCTAATCCTAGGAGAATATTCGGTATATTTTTCATCTCCAAACCCTTCATCATAAAATGCAAAATTAGTAATCAATGCAAGGCGCTTAAACTTTCAACCGAGATGACCTTACAATCTAAACGATTTATTTTTTTATCAGAAAATAATCAATTAGTGTTTTATTAAACCCATTCTTATAAATAATAATATGTTCATCTCTTTTCTTAAATAAAGTATTAGCAATTACAAATCATGAACTAAAGCAAAAGCTCATATGATCATACACTTTTCATTAATTACTCCAAACTCATAACCACCATGAAGGCTTTTAAAATCTTCTACCACTCTACGAATATGTCCATTTAAATCTCCTTAAATAAATAATCTTTCTTCAAAAGGTATTATTTGTATTACTCTTTAAGACATTTCAGAAAAAAAATTTTGACCATACATCCAAACTTATTTGAGGAGCACAAACACTTATAATATTAATAATCTTAACATCAACAATAACTTCAAAGCTACAATTTTATGTCTAATCCTATTAATTTTCGCAACATTATCCTTCAAACTCTTACTATAATCGCACCTACAAAATTTCTAGTATAATTCCTACCTAAATACCAAAGTTTAAAACCTAAACTATCAATCTCCTTGACCTTCTTCCCCCAACCCATTTAGTTTATTAAATACATAAGATATTTATCTTCCTATGAACCATAATATCTATTAATTCCATTAATTTTCCCATAAGAGTATCTATATTCTAAATTTATATCCTAATTTTAACTTCCTAAACTAACATCTTTTCCTGCATCCATCTGCAATGTGGGAACCCTTGCTGATTTAACACTACACCCATGCATCGATGCAACGGCCCTTGCACACTTTTCACTGTATTCAAGCAATACAGTGTGTTGCTTCCAAGGAATGCCCTAGCATTAACACAATGTATTAAAAAATTCATGTCATAGTTTTTCAACAAGCTTTACGCTAGTGGACAACTACCTAACACAACACTTTTCTCAATCTATTAAATGTGGGACACAATGGAGGCTTTGATCTACAAACTATACTTAACCCAACCACATCCAAAATTCAAACATGGTATGATCAAGATCAATTATAGCAACTTCAAACAAAGGGAAAACATCCATAGTTCAAGCTCCAATTCAAGAACTCCCTATGTGCTTATTCAATAAACACTTTACGATCCTAAGTCTAACTAATACTCACCCTTCAAGATAATGCAACATGTGCTCAATGTCACTCTCTTTCCAAGTAAAGCATAGACAAAATTTGCATTTTATAATCCATTATTTACTTTATTTCAATGGCACACCTCCTTGTTTTTATGTAATAGCAAGCCAAGACATGTTATTCATCCTTGTAGTGTACTTTAGTTAGCTCAAATAATTACATAAATAGCAAAGGCCAACCACCATAGAATTTATCTAAATTATTTGCTTTCAAACTTAGTAAATACAAGCTATAAAAGCATATAATTACTTCTAGATGAAATAAATTTATGTTTGCTTGCTTGCAAAACTTAGAAGATTGGTTTGATGAAATATTTCCTTGAAATTGGTTTAATAATCATCTTCATCCTTGAAGTCATTTCATTAAGACATCTTTGTGATTGTCTTTTAATTATTTGGTGTATCGTAATTTTTTGATGAGGTTACAAGGTAATCACAAGTATCCTTCTCCACTTAATTACTTTCATCCTATCATCTTCATCCTTCTTGCAAACCCTCAGCCAAGCCTCCATCTCAAAGACGGCCAACTACAACTATTCTCTATCAAGTCCAAAAACACTCCATTTTATTATACAATCCCATCTCTCCTAAAAGTAGATAAAAATATTTACAACAATCCTACATCATTTGATATTAGAACTAAATCTTGAAAGATTTGAAAAGCAAGTACATCAAGATAATAATTAGCAAGCTTCAATTTGTAGATCTCTTCTCAAAAGTAAAGTCAACAAAGATTTATTTGCTTTGTAATTTTCATTGATTGATTGAATTAATTACCTAATACCTCCAATGTTTTTCTTACAACCTTATTTATTTTCTTTCAACATATCACCCAAATATGTATCACAACATCATTTGGACATCAAAGAACGAAAATTGAATCATAGATTGTGATATAATTAAAGATGACTATGATCACCAAAACATCATGATATTAGAAGTTCAAAAAAAAAAAAAAAGGTGGATCGACTATTTAGCCATGTCTATTCACATCTACCTTATCACAACCATAAATCAAGCTTAACACAAACTTTCCCTAGCAATCTCAAAAAACATTCTTACAAAATCATTCTCTTAAAAAAACATTTTTTCACCAAAGGTTACTTCTGAACGTACCCCTAAAATCTTGCCATGGAACTTACTCCAAAACAAGACAACTTCCCCCCAAAATAAAAAGGTGAACCAAATCTTTATGTAAATACAACTCAAATAATAATTAATTACAATATGTTCAAACTAACCTCATCCTAGGAGGTCAAATTCATTCAAAAAAGGTTAATCCTCATTCAAAACCTTGTTTGGTCACAGATAAATCGAGCAAGATGGCTCTTGTGATAACAACAACAATTTTAACTCTACAAAGTAGAGTTCTTGACAATGTGGGTATAAATCATATAACATAAAGATCAAAATCAAACAAAAACACTAAGTTCACTAACATGAATAGGATCAAGATCTTGTGAGCACAATGGAGGGTTGATTATTCAAACCCTGCCTAAATGATCGGTGATGTCCTTCAAAATTTAAACATAACATGATATGTAATAATTATGACAACTGCAATTATATAATAAAGGCCCACGATCAACTGCTCCAATCAAGAGTTCTCGATGTGCTTATTCAAAGTACCATTCCACTTTCCATGCAAGGTGTGGTTGGCTCCCTACTTTCAAGATAAAATAACATGTGCTCAAATCGGTGCTACTCACATTCTAATTAAAGTTTGCCAAAAACATGCATTATTGTATTACATTGGTTTATTCCAATGTCATTCCTCTTTCCATTTATGTAATAGATGGTTAATAGATGTCATCAATCTTTATAATGTATTGTAATTGACTTAAATTAGTTCATATCTAGCAAAGGCCAACCACCATAGGATTAATCTAAGTTGTTTGCTTCCAAGCTCTATAAATATAAGGTAACTCTTAGACTACTCATTCATGAAATGAAATTATGTTGTTTTCCTGTTCATAAAATCTCAAAGATGGATTTGGTGACCTTCTCCTTGGAGTTGATTTGGTGATCATCAACACCCTTCAAATCCTTCAATAAGAACTTCCAACCCTTAAGATTGTTTTATAATTCTTTGATGAAGTTACAATGCAATAATAGTTATCCTTCTCCTCTTCATTATTTGCACCCCATCCCATCCATCACTCTTGAAAGAACACAACCAAACCTCCATCTCACATATAGGCCAACTATAGCTACTCTCTACTAAGTCACGTGCCTCTATATCAAACTCATCAAAGTCATCCCCCTCATTAATTTCCTTTTGCTCTTCCTCCACAATAACATGTAATTTCTACTAGAATATTCATTTGCAAAGTGGCATATTTGATAACATCAATGCAACAAAATGAATTTCTCTATTTTCATGAGAACATGCATTTTTAGTATACTGCAACTCACTTAGAAGCAATAAATATTGACATTTATTCAAAATCAAGGCAAGCTGGAAAGTGTACTCAAGGGAATGTGATAAGATATCATTTCTTTTGTTGTCGGATAATAATCCAAATCTAAAACTAGAAATGTAATTTGTGGATCTTCAATGATTTCAAAATGTAGTAATTCATCAAACTTATTCATATTTCTAGAGATATTTTTTCTTTATTTAGTACTCTAAATTCATTAAACTGCCAATCATGCTATGATAAAAAAATAGATTTTTAAAAGTAGTTAGCTCGTATGGACACTACTAGTTATAGATTCTCTACCTAATCATTCTATTTTTTTTTTCATAGTTACCAATCCATTTAACTTGTCAGGTTAATTTTGATTTAACAAATCTTGTACATTTGAAGAAATCATCCAAGTCCATTACCAATTAGAAAAAATCTTAAGATATATTTTCCTTTCAAATGAAAACATCTCAATTTTTTACCTTCTTAGCATCCATCATCCAAGTCATATATTTGAACTCTTGATTACCATAAGCTTCATTAGCATACACCCAATAAAGTCCATCTTGCTTGTTTCTCAAGTGATTAAATTCTAGACTCCCAACAATTTTAGCATTTAGAAAATGGGAGAATCAACTTTTTATTTATACAGATGAAACTGAATACTTAAACTTTTAACTGTTCTTCGACTCAATTTATATCCTCAATCATTTGATTTAATTTATTGAACAATTTAGCCAATTGGACTTACAAATTTGTCAAAATTATATCTCTGTGATCGTCTGTTATCTGACATTGAGCCCAGTTTTAATTAGCATTCTGACACAACCTTAAACATTGCTACCAAATCTTATACAAAGCAGAATGGTGACAAATATTTTCTAGCACAACTAATTGATGTAACGCACAAGATCACAAATATAAACTCAAAGCTTCACAACTAATTCATCTCTTTATATGAAAAATCAAAAATAGACTAAATCCGCACAAATAATAATTTAACAGCCTTTTAATATAAATTTTGCATAAATTTTTAGGATTAAAAATATTGAAATGACAATTGGAATTCCAGTCGCAATTAAAAAAAAAAAATCAATTTATATGAATTTTGACAAAATTCATCTATACAAGCAAACAAAAAACTAAACTTAAGAGAATATTAACAAAGCAAAAAAAGCAATCACCAAAAATAATCATGCCACACATTAACATAAGAAAATAACTTCCTCCCAAAATTTATAATCTTTGATGGCACCATACGAGAAAAATTTGCTTCTAATAAATACTTAAGAAATAAAATAAAATAAATTTAAGTGGATATTATTGGAATTTTCTTTTAAATGTCCAAATTTATAATCCTAAAGCCTCCCACAACTTATATTAAGAAAATAAAATTAGTAACCATGAAAACCCAAAAATCCCTTAAAAAGCAAGTTCATAAACTGTAATATATAAGGTTTATAAGTCACAAGTAGCCATCAATTCAAGTCATTATACTAAAAAACGGTTCATAATTCATGATGTAATAAATATTTTGTTAGATATTAGTAGTATAATTATATCTACCATCATTAATATTTATTGATTTTAACTACTATTTACATTTTCATAAGCTGCAATACTGAAAATCAAAATTGAAACCTTATCATTTGATAAATGAACTTTATACATGGTCCACCATATTGAAAATTCAACTTCAAACCATATCATTTCATAAATTGCATTGATTGATTGATTGATTTACGTATTTGATAAAAATTCAGATTCAAAACACATCATGTAATTAATCTTATTGACATGATGCAAACAATAAGCCATGCCGTCTTTCTAGATGCTGTTCACAACTTTCGTGACATATAAAAAGAAGCAAATCTTTAGCTGTTTCAACACCAAGAAACCTAACAAGACAAAAGCATAACAAAACAAAAAGCAACTTAAGGCATATATCTTCAAAGTTTGAATCAATTGCAATCAAAGAAATGGTATAATATTAAACTATGTTTTCATGTCTTATGCTCCTCCTACAGCATTAACAGATTCATAATGGCCAATTAATCCCCAAAAAAATTCATGTTGAGTATGGAAAGCTAGAATGAAAAAAATAATAAAAGAAAATATAGTGGCAAAAGATACACTATTACAATAAATTAAAAGAGTTTAGCTAAACCAAGTTCATACTAAAACACAATGAACAAGACTGAATGGTAAAAAAAATACTTAATGAAAAGGATGCAACTTAATTGTTACAAGATGACGATGGTAAAGCATTCCATAGCATTACAACACCACAAAAAATATCAACCTTCAATCTGCTGTGAATAACCCTGATTATTTAATTCTACTACATCAACATAAATTTATAAAACTCATCAATAAAATAATCAAAATTATGAAAGAAAATATCAAGCATTCTCTAGTAATTGGCATTCACACAAAATAACTCATGATTTACTGATTCACTCTTAAAGGTGGAACTTCACAATATTAGCTTTATGTTTCATTCACCACCTAACCTGAATGTAGAAAAAATCTTTATGAACTTGCCAAGTTTCAAGAAGCCCTGAATTCTCAAATTTATGGAGTGCTTCAAGCATTGTTAGCACTTATAAAGAGTGAAATACTGAAGGGAAGTGAAACTTTCATGCTAATATATGAAATACTGGTTCTACTAACTAAAGAATCGATAATGAATTAATGAAAATAACAAAGAGCTAAAAAAATAGTCAGTATAATTTAATAAATAAGCACAATTTTCCTAGAAACTAAAAAATTATGTAAATAGTTAAAGATACTTCCAACAACATAAATCTCCATTTAAAAGTGACATTCTATAATAAGCCTCACATAATGTGAAGTTTCATTTGCAAATAATCTTACAGAAGATACAACCATAATAAGCACAACTAAAATACAAGAAAAATTACAAGATAAGCACAGATGAGTTGCTTATTTTATTCTATTTGACATTATTCTTATAAAAAATCACATAATATCACTAATTTTAACTATTGGAAGATTGTTGCACATAATTTCTCACAACTACGGGTCTTTTATGACCTAAATTCCTTATGTAGTCAAACCCTATAGGTTTATAACAATAACATTTGCAATTCAAGCATGGTAAAGTGACCACAATAACCCTCATATCCAAAGTCCTTAGTTAATTTAGTAATCTTACCATTGAAGAGCAAAAAAAAAAAGATAAAAAGAAAATTACACTGAAATCTAAAAAACAAAGATGATTTAGCTTATCAATCACAGGATACCACACAAAACAATTATGGATCCCTATATTCAACTTCATGTTGACTCAATGCATCGAAACTACGGGGTTGTTGGCTACAAGCAGAATTTTAGTAAATCTTAGAAATATAGATTTAGTAAATCTCACTTGAAGCCATAAAGATTTTTAAAATGATAAATGTTAAATCTAATTGGTAGTATAAATGTTAAATATGATTGGTATTTGTTACAAGATTTAACTTCATGTTGACTCAATACATCGAAACTACGGGGTTGTTGGCTACATGTAGAATTTTAGTAAATCTTAGAAATATAGATTTAGTAAACCCCACTTGAAGCCATAAAGATTTTTAAAATGATAAATGTTAAATCTGATCGGCAGTATAAATGTTAAATATGATTGGTATTTGTTACAAGATTTAGGATTTAAATGAAGCATGAGAAGAAGTGCCATGAAGAGAAGTGAAATAAACCTCTTAAATTATATCTCTCCTAAGATTTGCTAAATCTGAGATTTATCTTAAAACAAGAGGAAAATGGGAGTTAATAAGGTAGCAAAATTTATGTGGCTAAAAAAAAAAAACTGTTTAGCAAACATTTCTCATAAATACTAGCTACATAATGACTAACTTGAGACCAAACAACCTTTAACTTATTAAGCAAAAATTGTAATGCAAATCTGCTCCAAAGATTTACTAAATCCAGGGTTTGGCGTAAAACAGGGGGAAGATGGGAGTTAAGAAGGTAGCAAAATTTATGCGGCACCAAAGGAAAAAAAAAAACTGTTGCAAAAATTTCGCATTAAATACAGACTACATATTGACTAACTTGCGATCAAACTGCCCCAAGGCTTATTAGGCTAAAATTCTAATGCTCGTCTGCTCAAACCACAAAGATATTAAAAAATGGGTGAGAAAAAAGTAGAGGCGCCGTCATCAAGAAGGAAAACCAATTATAAGTGAAAAGAAACAGAAGAACGTCCAAGCCCTACATCGAACTCCAAGAAGAGCCTCCGCAAGATCAAGTGACAGGATAGAGATGAATCAGTGACGATCAGTTATCGACAGTATCAATAGCTTTCACAGCAAATATTCGTAGTAAAAGAGAGAGACAAAAACTACAGAATAACTGAAAGGGGAGAATTCGTGCTAAAATAGTGTAATGTTTAGCAGGAAAAATGTCATTACCTCTAGAGCTCGAATCCGAATTTGTGCAAACCTAAACGTAGATAAAGCAGAAAAAGTCTGCAGATAAACCCTAGAGAAGCCGCAGCGCTTGTTCGGAAAGATCGGAAATAGTGGTCATTGGTGCGCCATTTCCACCTCTGGACCCACCCGTTCCAGGAGTAGGTATTTATTTATATTTAATAATAACATATAATCAAATAGTTTATTAATCAGACTTAATTATTTATTTATGATATTAATATTATAACAAAAAATTAATATGGTGGCTGCCTCTGAATAATTGTTCCTTATATTCACGTATTTTATCAATAAGACTAAAATAATAATGTTACTTTAGCCTCTTGCAATAATGTGTTCTAGATCAAATGTTTATCATAAACATAGGCCTATATGATTAACTATTTTTGTGGATCATAATTGTCAATTAAATAAGTAGCATAAACTCTCTATGATTATAGGATATTGAAAGAGGGAATTTTATGAGGTCCAAACAAAGTGGGTCATGGAAGGAGAGAAAAATGAAAAAATAATGATTTATCCAAATATGAAGATAAATATCATAACTTATATATTTATGTAATTTTATTTAATTTTGATCTTATATAATTTTTTCTTGTATCTTTACTTTTCTTTATGTTATAAAGCCTGTATATATACATGAAATTTTAGAAGTAGCACATCAATTTTGAAATAGAATTTGTGATTAAACTAGTTGCAAGTTTATTATCTCTTCATAGATGACCTTGAAAGTGAAACTCATCATTTAGTGATGATAAGAAGGTTACTTTCTTTGATTAAGATATTGTTGGTTAATTTATAATACAAATCAGCTAATATATATAAGGGTTTAATTATAATAAGATTTTATGATGTTTTCTATCACTCTTTTAAAAATCTAAGATCATTAATATGTTAATAGAACTTAAGGGTGTCAATTCGGGTCGGCAGGTCGGATTCATCTCTAACTCGACTGGAATAGCTTTGACATAAAGCAGACCCATTTAATGTCAATTCGGGTTGGCATGTCGAGTTAAGGTGTGATCCGAACTTAGCCTGACCCAAATAATTTTAACCTAAACTCAACCCACTTTCAACCTGACTGACCCAAGCACAACCTGAATGATCTATTAATATATGCATTATGAGTCAAAATTGAGTCAAAATTGAGTATGGGTAAACAATTAGGTTAATTTCGAGTAAAATTTGAGTTAGGGGTCAAAATTAAATCAAGTTTAGGCTAGAAAGTCAACTCGAACCCGACCCAAAATATCAAATAAGTCAATTTCTTCAACTCGAACCTGACTCAAAATTTATTCGGGTCAACTCGACCATGAATTTTTTGAGTTAGGTTCATGTCGAGTTATCGTGTCAGGAAAATTTTTGACACCCATAATAAAACCTATCTCAATCATCAAAGAACAATAATGAATTCTCTTAGATGTACTCAAAAGACATGAGTTCACATGGACAACTTTATCTTATAATCTCTCATAGTACTTCAATGATGATGAGTCTCACTTCTACATCTTGATTTTGAGTAAATCTCATGTGGTGCTTTTATTTGAATATCGTTGGGACACCATGTAAATTTTAGGGGTCATTCAAATGATTGAGTATGACATTAAGGAATGATATACTATCACAAAAAATAGAAATATCACCCTATAATGAACTCAATCATCTAATAAAAACTCCTAAGACAGATGGGTCTATATATATACAATAGATATTTTCTCTACTTCACATGGATGAAGTGGGGTTTATTTTATGTCAAGTTTTTTATATCCTTATGGAGGTAAGCTCCTATAGTTAAATACATCATAAGAAATTAAGATTTCCTAAAACTACTCCCGATTAAAGTAGTCACCAAATATCTCAAAAGATTTTAAAGGTTGATGGTCAACAGATTGCTAATTATTGAAAATTAGGTGAGAAAATTCAAGGATGGAAAAAAGTTCTTAATTGATTTCAAAAAGAATAAGTAGTAAGCACTCATGATACTAGGAATCTTAGTGAATACTTCAATCTATCATATAGTGAGTCTTCATATTTTTTAAGGAGAGAAATTATATTTATTTGAGTTAAGATTTTATTAGAATGCTTAAACTTATATTCTAATAATATAAGGTTGTGAAAATGCCTAAGATGTGAGGACTTATACTAATAGCAAAGTAGAAATAAGCGACCTCTGAACCTATAATTAAAATGCTCTAGCACAAGCTAACATTTCGACATAAATCTACTTGATGAAAGAGGGATATGTTGGTTCACTTTCACTACAGATAGTGGATCAACCCCAACTCTTTTGGACTTACAACCACCTGGAGGGGTTGTTAGCTTATACCTCTTACGATTAAAAATTATGTTGGTCAGTCTTATGTAAATATAAGATAGCTAGGCTCTTATTAATTAAAAAAAATTAGAATCTTAAACTCACTCTCTAAGAGACTAAATTATGATTGGTGTATAAATCATGCTTAGACTAATCTAATAAAATTTTACAAATTTATTTTATTTTGACCCATTATTTTGGACTAAAGCTTGGGAGAATTTATGCATAAATGCATGACGAAATTGGGTAGAGGGCTAAATCAGCAGGAAGAGGTGTTCTCCGCTATAAAGAATCGCTCTCACAGATTAAATATTATCCCTTATCGTGCAAGAGTGAATAACCCCCATTTGTAAGAGTGAAATAATATGCATGCATAATGTTGAAACATACAACCATACAATTAAGGGGTTGCTAACCATTTTATTTCTTGATTAAGATCATAGGCCTTATGATGAGGTTACGAGTTGATTAAAATTTAGTTAAAATTATTAGTTCTTATAGAAAATTTATTTTTTTTCTAAAGAGTCTATCATATCTAGGCCACACATTAAACAATCATACTTAAAGAAACATAAGAAAAGCATATCTTTTTTATTGCATAATTCAAGCAAACACAACAATCAAAACATTAATCACTTAAATGAATAAAAGGCTGATGCGGCCGCATATCGTCGTACATCATGAAAAAGAAAAGAAGTTAAGTAGCCAAGCTCTACTCTTATACAACCAAAATTATAATTAAATTACAAATAAAAATAAATATATGAGGATCATCAATTCTTTATTTCCAACTTCACTTCTTAGACTTGAATACTCTAGGCATCATATGACCTCCTCAGTCTCTGCCTTCTGGTCACTGCTCATCATAAACCTCATAGCTCCAATCATAATCTTAATGCAAAAATTTTATTTTTATGAAAATTAAATCTAATTATACCTGCAAAATTGAAGTTAGCTTAACACACATTCAAGTCAATCAAGTACATTTCATACAGTTGGACTTAACACCCTACCTTGGGTCACCAAGCCCACCTGTCCTAATGGATTATGCTTACGGACTTAATCGTTACCTGTAAGCGAGAAGCTTTTATAATTTTTATTGCATCGGTTCCTTAAGCACAATCTGCTACACAAAATATCATTAGTCTAATATTGTCTTAACATTCAGTCTACGCATAAATAATTTTAACATTAAGTCTAAAATATTATATCATAAAATAAAATATCACATCATCACATCAAATATTAGCCTAACTTGAGACTAGGATCGGTGACTTAGAATTATAATATGTGTGTCAGGTTTAGTACAGTATGTCATTATCAGGCCTTAATGTTTGTAGTTTTTTAATGATGAATGTTTAAATTTATATTAAGGGTGGTTACACTTTGTATGAGTAATAATTTTTTAGATGAGTTTATATTTGAGTTGTTTTTTTCAACTTCATTTTGAATTTCACTTTTGTTCAACGTTGTAAAGAGAAAATGGAATGGTGAAACCTATCTTAATCCCTGACCTTAGGTTGAATCCAAGAAGTGAATTTTGTAGCTTTTAATCCTCTTAATGGACTGTTACCAATTTTATTATAGTTCATATTTGCATTTGGCTTAAAGAAGTTACCTCAAATATGAAAGATATCTTAATATTAATAAAACTAAAATATGATTAATTTGATGATATTCTTTTAGACTTTGCTTAATTATTATTTAATACTCATTTCAATGTGTATATAATTAGCTAGTATGGTTGAATGAACATGCATATATATCACTCAATTAATTAACACTTGATGCATGAACAAATTAGTTTACATTTGATCATTAATGTGTAGTATAAATAATAATTACATGATACATGATTATTATGGAAAGGGAAAATTGATTTTTATGCTTACACATATGCATAGGTGTGATGAATCTCTATAAGCAAGTGTTGTTGTTAAACTAGGAAAGTGAGATAATCAGAGATCTCCTTGAGACTACTTAAAATCTCGTGTTCTTAGGATGTCCAAACTATATACTTGTTGATTCATACATATATGCTTACATATGCAAACATAAAAGGTGGACTTATGAAATTTTATTTTATTATTATTTATAAGTAAGGAAAATAATTTATTTCTAACATGTAATTCACTACAAATCTTAAGGTACGTGTCATTGTTAAATTAACAAAGTGAGGTAATCAGAGATTTTCTTAAGACTACTTAAAGTCCCATGGTCTTGGGATATCCAAACTATATACCTTTTGATATATAGTTCATAAACATGGGAATTAGCATCAAATTTTAATCGCTTATGTCTATTTATATTTAAATTGATGGCAATCTATTGGTTGATTTAAGAAAGTAATTTGAAACTTGCTAGTGATAATAGCCACACAATTTAATTCAAATGCATGCAATCAATGTAATTTCTCTTATCATTCTTGAAAATATAGATGCACGAACACATGAAATACAAAAATGTAACCAGAGTAATTAAACTTCATCAAATAACTAATTTTTTTTATCAATTCCTAGGGACATTTTCCTTAAGGCAAACACCCTTAAGCTTAATCAAGCTCATTAAAGATTAGTTTTAGGATTTTTTTAATTATTTAAACCTAAAGAGAAGATCAAAATATTGAAATCACCTCTCACCCATCTTTATTAATTAATTATTTTAATACTAGTTTAAGTGATTTTTATGAATTAATTAACTTTAGTAAACTATTTAATCATTTAAACCCCAAAGAGCTTCTAAATTTAATTAGGCCTTAATTAAGGGCCCAAAAATCATGATAGAATTATTGGAGATGCACAAGCATAAACAAAACAAGCCCTAAATGTTCTAATACAATTAAGCCCATAATTAAGGATTAATTAAATAAAGAAGGCCAACCTTAAAACATCAATTATACCCAAAATACCCCAAACTATTTGAGGATTTTAATTTTATTGGGAGCCCCTACTTTAACTGAACACAAAGAGTGTACAATCAAAATTTTTAATGAATTATACTAATTACCATAATTTTTTTTAAGCTTTAGGTTAATTAATTGATCTAATTAATTGAATAAATGCTCTTATTGGCAATTTTATAAAATAATTAGAACTATAGGTCCTAATTAATTTTCTTAATCACCCTAACTATTCTAATGATTAATTAACCCTTCATAATTAATTTCATAATTTTCTTAATTTTAATTAATTATTAAATGCATAAAATAGCTAATTAAAACTCAAAAATTAAGATTTCTCAAATCACTTGGCAAATTGTCTGAGAAAATTATGGGAGTAGATATCATCCCAAAGAATAGACACACCAAATTTTAAGCTAATAATCATTTAATTTAAGCTTAATATAGCTAATTAAGTAAACTTTCAAATCATAATTAATCAATATTCATTTGATAAAAATTGGAGGTTTATTTTTCCTTAATTCTTCTCTATCTAAGCTTTCCAAAATAGATTTATTTGTATTTTTAAAAAAAGTTTTCTATTTATAGCTAATTAAATCACATTTTAGGCCATAATTAATCCATTTACACAGTTGGCGCCACAACGGCGCTAATGTGATAGCACTTTCCACTTGACATCCCGAGATTGGTTATTTAAACTGTCTCGCGTAGCTGCTAACTTAAAAGCGAACATCCATCTGATTATAGATTGAGCGAATGAGATTAATTATGTAATTTAAATCAAAATTTATGACAGATTTAATCACGATCGCTTATTCTAATCGCAATGAACAGACGATCGATGATCTGTCATCAACCAACGGCGAGAGATGGACACCGTCTACCTTTCTCCACTCAATCCGAGTTTGTCGGAGCTCCTTCAATGACAAATTCAATTACAAAGCAATCATATAGGTGTCTTAATGGGGATCTTAAGGTTTGATTTGCATCATATGACAATTTCTTTTATAAAAGATCAACACCTAAGGGGCTAGAGCAAAGAGTTGAGAGAAATACCACATCAAAGTTAAAGATCGGTTGTTTGTCGACCGAGATAGCTTTGCTTGGAAGAGGAAAAGCTCTATTGAGAAGATCCTTTCTTGCCTTTTCATCGACTACTCTTAAGACCAAGCTTCGTCTCTACTCATTAGAGTTTGATCAAACTTGTACTTTCGGTGATCAATTCAAATGAAAATTGATTCATTTTGGTTTGCTGGCATGCAAAAAATGTATGTGAAGAGTTCATTAAAGTTTGGTGGAGATTTAGTGAGGTTGGATGAAGAGGGTGCTTGGACTGAGGTGAGACTTGGTCTCATTGTAATGGGGTGTTCGAATCGCTCTAGGGAAGCTCAAGGACTGAGGAGATAGCTATAGGGAATGTCCTCGTAAAGTTTGAATGTAAGAGGAGGAATATACTCTCCTCCCCAAATGAACTAACCCATGGGATTGGCTCAGCCTTTGACAGTCATCCTATCGATGTAAATGGTTGGATACGACATGTAACTAGTGAGGTGGATGTGCTTAAGTGGTTGAGGGAGCCTGGTGGCCTACCATGGGGTGTACACCTCTTTTGAGGTGGACCAATGGTGGCCAAGGGGAAGATGTCCTCTCCTTGGTCAAAGATTAAACTCAATAGTTATGGGTTAGGTTGGGTCAATAGGCCTATGTCTAAAGAGAGCCAAAGGTGGCTGCCATAGGCAAAGGGGGTGGGTAGGCCTTCTAAATAGAGATTTTATCTCATTTGGAACTCTTGGTTTACTTGGTTTTTGGTCAAATCAGGTTCACCATGGGTTAAGTTCACTTGGGTAGGTCAAGGAGGACATAAGGATGAGTCATACCAAGTTTGGTTAAGTTTAGGCTTTATTTTGTTGGGTTTGGATCAATTTGATTCATATAGGTTAATTTGGGTTCAAATGAGTTAGGTTGACCAATTGACCAAATTGGGTCAAGATGATACCTTTGATACCTTTGACACCAATTGACCAAATATGTTAATATATCTATTAGATTAAGTTCAAATTATCGTTTGGAGTGTAATGATATCATTCATTTGATTTAATTTTGAATCAATTTAAATTTAGTTAATATAGATTTATTTGGGTCAAATGAGTTAAGTTGATAAATTTGGCCAAATTAACCAAATTGAGTTGGGTGAGGGGTTGTTTTATGCTTGATTGATCATTTGAGAATGATTACATGTTTTGATGTAGATTGATTTCGATTGGAATGAATTTTAGTTCAATTAGTTCTTTTAGGTTAAATTGGGCTAAGTAGGTTGATTGAGTTGGTTTGATCAAATTTACTTCAATTGATGATTGTAGGGTATTCAATAATCAATTTATGATTGATTAGAGATAATGATTCAATCCAATTTAATTTTGGATGAGTTTTGGCTCACTTTGGTCATTTAGGTCAATATGGGTTGATTTGAGTCAAGTGACCAAATTGGCTTGGTTAGATTTAATTAGTTGTAATTGGATGATTAATAGTTATCAACAATATTTTGAAAGAGGTTGGATAGATTGGTTTGGTCTAATTTGAGTTGAATTGAAGTTTGAATCAATTTGTCCTTTTAGGTCATATTAAGTCAAGTGAATTAATTGGCTTGATTGGGTTCAATTGAGGTCATGTGAGTGTTGGAATGTGATTAATGATGAATTTAGAGTTGATTGATAGCTTTGATTATAATTAATTTAAGTTAGATTAGATTTTGGCTCACTTAACCTTTTTTAGGTCAAATGGGTTAAGTTGGGTAATTGGACCAATTGGTGGAATTAAATGGGTTGTAGTGAATTAAAATGTTCAATTAAGTGTTTAGGGTGATCATGAAGCTTTGGATTGATTTAATTTGGTTTAGATCAATCTAAATTGGGTTTTGACCATAAAATGGGTTAACTTGGTCTAAATGCCAATTTGGATTGAATTAAACTAATTGAAGTGATTGGATTGCAATTAATGTTCAATCAAGTTCAATAGAGGCTCACATGGGTTTGGGTGAACTCAATTACAATTGGATGAGAATAGCTTTTGATTTAACTCTCTTAGCCCCAAATGGGTTAGATTAGGTCAATCTAGCCACTTGGTCAAATTCAACCAAATTATGTCGGGAATTAATTAGATGTTGTTAAAGTTAAATTAGTGTTTATTTTAGCTTGGATTTGATAGATTGGTTTGATATTTGATTTCAATTGAGTTTAGGGTAGGGTCCATCCATCATAGCCTATGGTTTAACCTATAAGTCTTTATGCTTAGGATTTATGTTCCCCTAACCACCAGAAGTGTCTTAGTTCTAGAAATAGTTTAGTGCCTAGATAGACCCTATGTCTAAAGAAGAGATGGTTAACCTCACTCCAAAAGTGAGATCAATATCTCATGAACTTATAATTGATGGCTAATCAATCAAATGTTATGAAAAACAATAATATCAAGCCATTATCACACTATATTGGGCAGCTACATGAATTCTTCTTCTCCATTATGTCTTATTAAGTGTCAAATTCTCATTTAAATCTAATAAAATAAGATCATTCTTTATATTATCTAACCAATCCTTCTTAACTCTACATCTATCATTCTTAACATAGGTCAAATCTACTACATATGCTCCCCAAATTGAGGCATTAGATGACCAATGTTTCATATAGTTAAACTATATATGATGACTTTCTCTAATCTTATCTACCACTGCTACTCTAACATTTTCATGCATATATCCATTTTCACATTTTGTTTTTAAGTGTAACGTTATTCATCCACTTAAGCATCCTCATCTCTCAACACTTAATTGAATTTTATACTTCTCTTTCACTAACCAACATTCAGTGTCATAAAGCATTGCATGTATCGCCACCATCTTATACAATTTTCTCTTAAGTCAACAATCTCAAAGCATTCTTCCACTTTAACCATCCAAAGTGAATTATGCTAAAAGACATTATTATTTTTTCACCGTCACTTTAAACAATATACTCGAAATATCTAAAACATTAAGTCCTTTTAATGACTTGATCACCCATTATGACAATCCTTCCACTAGAGCTTTCACAACTAAATTTATACTCAATGTTTTCAGTTTTAGATTCACTCAAATGAAAACCTTCAATTTCTACCATTGACTTCCACAAAACTAGTTTTTCTTGAACTCTCCTTGCCCCTCTAGTCTTACTTACCAACAAGAATAATATCATTAGCTAAAAGTATACACCAAGATACATCCTCATATAAATGTGTAGTAAGAACATTCGAGCATTCATAACTAAAGCAAATAAGGTATGGGATTAAAGCTAATCCTTGATGTAATCCAACTAAAATAAGAAAATACTTGGTCAATCATCCTTGTGTTTGAACACGAGTAACAGCTCTAGTATAATATCTTTAATGACTTGAATATAAATAATATTAACTCCCTTCTTTTCTAAAGCATTTCTCTTGGAACTTCATCATGTGATTTCTCTAAATCATCAACAAATATCATATGCAGATTCTTCTTATTCTCTATGTAATTCTCCATCAAACCTCTCAACAAATATATAATCTATAGTAGACTAACCCAATATGAACCCAAATTTACTTTGAGAAAAATTTTATCACATCATAACCTATGCTTGGTTGCTTTCTCCTATAATTTTAATGCATGTCATAATAACTCAATACATAAATAATTTATACACTATTGTGCATCACTTCTATTCTTAAAAATAGAAACAAACAAACTCTTTCTCCACTAATTTCTTATCTTTTTAATAATGAATATATCTTTTCATGCATAGATCAAGAGTTGAAAATGTAAACATCAAACTATATGTGTTATATGTGTAAATTCATAGAAAGTGTGTAGCATGTGTGTAAATCTTTCAAAAATGTAATAAGAAAATAGGCTAAAAATAACACCTGGTCAACATCAACATAAACTTAGATTACTTTATGGTATGCCTTAGAAAAACTCTCCAACACTTGAATTTTTTATTCCCTCAATGCATGCAATAAAATAGATCAACAAACAATAAATGATTATAGATAGATAGCTTCCCTACTTGTAAGGTTCTAGTTATTTTTTGTGATATTGAAATTAGTGTGCAGCTTTAATGCTAAAGTTACTCAAAAATATCTTATTCTTTCTTGTTCACAAAAGAACCACCAAAGGTAAAAAAAACTAAAATAATTTATTAAAAAAACTAAAGATTTTAAAACACTGGGTCATCTTTCAATAAGTGCTTTCTTCAACATCCACATCTTATCTAAATTCTTCATAATGTATTTTCTTATGGTGCTTCATAGGAATGATTTAACTCAAACATCAATTACACTATAATTGGCTTGGCTTGTTTCTACTAATTATGCATGATAGTCAAGACATATAGCACACTTTTTATTGCACTAACAACTTTTATTTGGCTATTAACTATCCATTGTACTCTCTGTTGCTATGCCAATCACATAATCAATTATATTTTTCATTGAAATGCCACTTGAACCTACTTTTATCTAATGATCAACTTAATTGATGGTTTTCATAGTAATACAACAACAACTCCTTTCCATTTGTTGTTGATGTGCTTCTTCATGGATTTTAAAAGCCATTTCTTCTTTCTACACCATGAGATGCAATTATCTCTTCTAGATATTAATTTGTTATTTATCTATTACTACAAATGGATATCCCTAAAGAAACAAGTTGTTTAGGTCCCCATCATATATATCTAAAATAATAAAATTTGCATAAAAATAAGTTTATTAACTTTGATCAGTAGATATTTTACAATTCTCTTAGAATTTGTATTGAACTATCTAGAAATTTGAAAATTTTATGGCCGATTTTAGTTCTATTAATCAAATTTATAATAGATTAACAACTGTATTAGATTTATGCTCGTACCCAAATCATAATGTAAAATGTTAAATTACTTACTTTCAAAATTACAAGGAAATGTGAAACTGTTTGTATCCTTTTACTTCATGGGTGACTTGTTTTTCCAAAATATAATATATATATATATATATATATTATATTTCATTGAAATGCATCTAGTTGGCCTATTTGCATCAAAAAGCAATTGACTATAAAATTCTATTATAATCAAATTATGTTGCATCCTTTATCATTTTAAAAGCATCTTACCTAAAAATGGACATGCGTGAGTATGTGATCGAATAAGTAATATAATGATAAACACATATATCATCCCACAAAGACTACAATTACTTAAATGGCACAACAATCAAATGAGTTTAAACATTGAATGCAAAAATACATTAAAAGGTTGATTTCATTAGGGCTTAGAATCCAATGATTAGAATTTTTTTTTGAATAGTTTAAGTGTTTTTTTTGTAACATAAATACATAAATAAATTGAAAGTGATTGTTTTGTTGCAATCATATCCTATCTAGAATAATTATTTCATCAACATAAACTACTATTATTGCTGAGAAAAAAATTTAAGTCAAAAAATCTCTTTAAAACAAATAAAGAATCTATGTAATTATATGATCATAGCATAAGTATTTTTATTATATGATTAATCCAAGCATTACAATCACGGTGAATTCTTTTTCCTCTTGATTTGAATGAATCTCCAAAACCCATTATTGACATCTAAATAATAACAAGCATAGTAAAAATAGATTTTAAATACACAACAAACGAATGAAAATCAACTGATTGTATTAATAATTAACAAACATAAAAGCTTTGGTTATATCTAACCACTAAAAAGAGGGGTTTGGTTATTGTTAGAATGTTAAAATAATAATGGAATACATAAAAGAAATAAAAAAATTAAGATGTGAGAGGTGAAGGGGGAAATTTGAATTCCAAGAGCACTCTCTCCTATCCTCTTTAGCTACCATTTAAAATTGCTAAGAAATATTACTACTTAAATTAAAAATATAATGTGTGTTTACTTTTATTTTGATATAAACCACTTGTTTAGTTTATATGCAATATAATATGCATGTGATTTCCCTTTATGCTTTTTAATTTTTTAATACTTAACTTTAGTTAGTAAAGCTTTATGGTGGTGATCATAGTAGTTGCAAGAAACTTCCACCCCTTTGTGATAAAAATTACTAGGTATTTATTCTTCCACTTCTAATAAAGAGAAGACAAAATAACAATTCTTAGCTTAAATTAGGTAATGCTTTAAAATATTAGTGTATTTGAAGTACCTCATTTTAAGAAAATTGTTTTCACCGTCCATGTACCCTCATACCTACCAAGGAACTATAACAATCTATGAAGGACTATTAAGGTGTTAGGTAACAACTATATTGGGATGATGTTAAACATTCTCATCAGAAAGATCTTCACTTGCTAATGGGATTTTAATCATTAGGTTAAAATAATATATATGTAAAGGTCCTTAATGCTAAACACATTGTTAGGTTATAAATGATATTTATAACATCTTCTCAGTCAAATCTTTATAGTTTACAAGTTAATCATGCTTAATTTTAAAAATTTTATTATAAAATTAAGATATTTTATTGATGTATAAAAACATCAATCATTACTGATTTCTATTGCAAGATGCAAAAAATGAGTAATTAAAGCCACAAGCAAGTGATAATATGCATTCACACATTAGAGAGATCATGTGCCTAAGCATGAAATCTAGCACCTGATGTCAATTCTACAAAAATGGGTACCCAAGAACATTGATATGTCACCCACATGCCCAAGGTTGATTCCCATGCACTAATTTAATAAATTTCATAAGTTTTGTCCCACAAAAAAGAGAAGGACATAGTGCCCATGTGATCGTTCAAATAAAGATTGATATTTTATTAATAATTTTAACTCATTATTTTTTTAAACATTTATTATTTATTTTCTTGATTTTCCTGTATTTCATAACTCTATTTCTTGACCATTCAAACAAAGTTATTATTAGCATGATTTTAATACTTAGATGTACAATTTCTTACGGGAACATTCTCTTCTTGCCACTTTATTATTTATTAAGGGGCTATTTAGTTGGCTAAGTTTTAAATGTAAATTTTAACTTTTTGAATGTTTGGCTTGCTACAAACTAAAATTCTAAAATATTTGTACCATAATTGAAATGCTTTAGAAGGATGATTTATGGTGTATTTAGAATTCGCCTAATCCAAAAATACCTATCAGTGTAAAGCGAGAATCATCATTGTCATTGCTAGTTCCATGATTCAAATTTCTTATAGATTATCAAGTATATTAAATTTTTGCTTGTACTCAAATCATAATGTAGATTGTTAAATTACTTATTCCCAAAATCATAAGAAAATGTGAAATTGCTCCTATCCTTTTATTTCATGGGTAACTTTTTTTTTTTTTTTTGCAATATAGAATCTATAGATTGCATTTCATTGGGAAGCATCTAGTTGGCCTATTTGCAACATAAATCAATTGATAATAAAATTATGATATAATCAAATTCGATGATGTCCTCTAACATTTTAAAAGCATGTTACCCAAAAATGGTGCATGTTATAGTATGTCATCGAATAACTAATATAATGATAAACATAAATATCATCCCACAAAGACTACAATCACTTAAAATATCACAACAATCAAATGAGTTTAAACATTGAATGCAAAAATACATTAAAAGGTTTATTTCATTAGAGCTTATAATCCAATGATTGGCTTTTTTTTGGAATATTTTTAGTTGTTTTTTGTAACATAAATACATAAATTAATTGAAAGTAATAGTTTTGTTGCAATCATATCCTATGGCATCCCTTATCATTTTATTAAAATTCTAGAATAATTAATTCATGAACACAAGATGCTATTATTTTTTTGATAAAAATTTATGTCAAAAAATCTCTTTAAAACAAATAAGGAATCTATGTAATTATATTATCATAGCATAAGTATTTTTATCATATGATTAATTAAGGCACCAGAATCACGATGAATTCTTTTTCCTCTTGATTTGAATGAATCTTTAAAACCCATTATTGACATCTAAATAATAATAACAAGCATAGTAAAAATAGATTGTCAATTTTCAACAGACGAATGAAAATCAAATGATTGTATTAGTAATTAGCAAACATAAAAGCTTTGGTTATATCTAACCACTAAAAAGAGTTTGGTTATTGCTAGAATGTTAAAACAATAATGAAATACATGAAAAAAAAAACAAATTGAACAGGTAAAATTTGAATTCCAAGAGCACTCTCTCCTATCCTCTTTAGCTACCATTTTAAATTGCTAAGAAATATTACTACTTAATTTAAAAAATAATGCGTGTTTACTTTTATTTTGATATAAACCACTTGTTTATTTTATATGCATGTGATTTCCCTTTATGCCTTTTAATTTTTTAATACTTTAGTTAGTAAAGCATTTTTTATGGTTGTGATCATAATAGTAGTAAGAAACTTCCACCCCTTTGCGATAAAAATTACTATATATTTATTCTTCCACTTCTTATAAAAGAAGAAAAAATAACAACTCTCTACTTAAATTAGGTAAAGCCCTAAAATATTAGTGTATTTAAAGTACCTCATCTTAAGAAAACTAAGAAACCTCTTCAATATCCATGTACCCCTCATACCTACCAATGAACCATGACATCTATGAAGGATTGCAAAGTTGTTAGGTGACAGCTATATTTGGATGATGTTAAACATTCTCATCAGAAAGATCTTCACTTGCAAATGGGATTTTCATCATTAGGTTAAAATAATATATATGTAAAGGTCCATACCACTAAACACATCATTAGGTTATAAATGATATTTTATAACATCTTCTCAATCAACAAATCTTTATAGTTTACAAGTTAATCATGCTTAATTTTAAAAAATTTATTATACAATTAAGATATTTTATTGATGTATAAAACCATCCATCATTATCGATTTCTTATGGAAGAGGTAAAAAATGAGCAATTAAAGCCACATAAGCAAGTGACAACATGCACTCACACATTAGAGACATAAGGTGTCCAAGCACCAATTCTAACACTTGATGTCAATTCTATAGAAATGGGTGCCCAAGCACAAGCTTGATTCCCATGCACTAATTTTATAAATTTTAGAAGTTTTGTCCCACATAGAAGGACTTAGTGCCCATGCAATTGTTGAAATAGAGTTTAATTTTTTGATAATTTTAACTCATTGGTTTTTTAAACATTTATTGTTTATTTTAATTTTAGTACTTAGTTGTACCATTCAAATAAAGTTAGAAGATAATTTTGTGGTGTATGCTTTGAAATTGTTCAAAATTCAAATTCTAAATACACCGATTAGTGTAAAGTGATAATCGCCATTGTCACTTCCCCCTCCCCATCCTCATTGCTATTGTCATCGGCCAAAGGTCGGTTGATCACTGCTGCTAACCACTTGCCCCAATTAACTTATTGTTGTTCATTAAACCCACTGTATCTTGTTACCCCAAAAGTTACTTTACATTGTATGTATTCTACAAAATTAGAAAAAAATAAATTCATGTATTTGTAGAGTTTCCAACCAAACAACCTGAGGTATTCAAAACATATTATACTTCTTTTACATTACATCCCTTTTACATTATGTTTTTTTCAAACAACCAAACAACCCCAAAATTATATACTCTTGCATGCCTATATCTTATAACCCTTGTAACAATTATCTCTAATGAGAAGTCAGAGTGTGAAATTGGTAATAGTACTAAAGTTTTTACTCAATTTTTATAAGAGATTATACTCATATTATTAGAAAAAAAAAGGTGGTTGTTATGACATCAGCAAAGATAGAGGACAACCATCTCTTTTAAAAATTTCTAATGAAGATAAATTTGCAAAAAATAAGAAGGTAAGAAGTAGATGAGATCAAGAAAGGTAATATGAAAGTGCAAGAGAGAAAAGTCAAAAACTATAGCTCAATGAAAGAAGATTTTGAAAGGGGACAAAAGCTGACTAAGCATGTAATGTGTCATCATATTCCAAGTTGCATGCATAATAATTAATATGATGATTTATGGACTTCCATCATTACAAAAATTTTAAAAAATTGCTTGAATTCCATAGGGAAAATTTGGATGATGCTATTATTATCTTGATTACTGTTGACCTCACTTTTTGAGTGAGGATCTAATCTTCCCACCATAGGTCTAGGGGTATTCTAGACATTAAGAGCTCCTCAATCATAAGACACTTCTAATGGATAAGTGAACACTTAACCTAAGTCTAGAGAGTTAGGAGGATTAGCTATAGGGTTTAGATCATGATTTATGGATTATGATGATTTACCTATCTTGTAGCCTAAACTCAATTTATACCTACCTCCTTAGCGTAAACCAAACCTAAATTTTAATTTATCCAAATTCAATTAAATCTACAATCAATTCCAAACTCCAATTCCAATTGAAAATCAATTCAATCAAACCAAACCTAAGCCTTATGATTCAAAACCTATGGACTTAGCCAAATTTCCTTCAATCCAAATCCAATTCAATTGATTTTCTCAAATCAATTTAATCCTTCAATCATCATGCCAAGACATACCCAAAATCTACAATCAAATCAACAAAACTAAAATCAACCCAATCAAACCTAACCTAACACATTTGACTTCAAATATTCAAATGAGCTAAAACTCAATAAAATCTAAATTAATTACAATCAAAGCCATGAATCAATCCCAAATCAATATCCAAACTCAACTGAACTCAATTAACACAATTGATCCACTTGACCCAAAGTAACCAATTTGATCAAATTAAATCAAACTCAAATCTAACCCAAATTGGATTAAACCAACCCTCCAAATCTTCTCCATGATGATTGTTGATAATCTTGGGTAGCCTAACTACAATCAATTCAACTCAATCAAGCCAATTGACCTATTTAGGCTCACTTGACCTAAAGTGACCTAAAGAACCTATTTGAGTCAACTTCCAATCCAACCCAAATTGGATTGAATCAAACCTTCCAAGACCTCCTATGATGATCGTTGATCATTCTTGATTGATCAATTGTAATCAATTGGGTCAAACCAAGTCAACCTAACCATTTGACCAAACCAATCCATTAACCTACATGAGCCAAATGAATAAAATCTTATCCTAAGCTAAATTAATTGAAATCAATGATTCACATAAACCTAAGATCAATCCTTGAACATTACTTGACTATCAATTGAGCCAATCCTAACCCAATTGGCCCTTTGACCCAGTTGACCCAATTTGACCTAAAAGACTAAATTAGGTCAAATCAAAATCTAACCCAAATTGATTGCAACCAATGGCTCAAGTCCATTTCAAATTGATCATTGAACTTGATAAAAGCTTTAATTGAACCCAATTTGACTAATTGAACTCAATTGACATATTTAGCCCAAATTGACCTAAAGGGTCAATTTGGCCTAAATCAAAACAAAATCTAACTTTATTTAAACTAAAGCCTACACTCATCTTCATTTGACCAATTGAACATGAACTAAGGCCTAGCCCAAGCCAATTTGGCCAATTTGGTCAAATTGGTCAACTTGACATATTTAACACATATGAACTCAAATGAGGCAAATCCAAATTTAAGCCAAATTGAACAAAATCAATTATACCAAAATATTTCAAATACTCATTTGAACTTGACCTAAGCTTTGTTTTGACCCAATTTGATCAACTGGTCAACTTGATCTAACCTAGCCCAACTTGACCTACATGGGTCAAATTGAGTCAAACCACTCAAACCAAGCCCAAACCTAATGAAATTTGGCATGACCCATCTTTGGCTCACCTTGGGTTAGCCCAAATCAAATCCAACCTGATTTAGACCTGGTTTGACCCATTATTCAATGGGTAAAGCCTATTACATTGGACAAATCCAAAATTAGGGGGTCAACCACTCTCTTTGGCACTTGGCATCCACCCAAAGCCAAGAGTGGACTCTTATTTAAGTGACTAACCTAACCCGAAAGGATTAGGTCAGCCCTTGGTCAAAGAGAGGTGAGTTAACCCACCTCCCCTCATGGGCTCAACCCAAATGAGATAGACATATCTCATGGCAGCCCCAACAGACCTTCCTCCAACCAAACCAAGCCACCTCACCATACTCCTGTCCCCTTCGACCACCTGCGCGACCGGATGGATAAAAATGGTAGAAGAGATCAAGATCGTCTGATCTAATGGAGGAGGGGCTATACCCCCTCATTTCGATCAACACGGGCAATTGAACTCACTAAGAGCCCTAGTACACTGAGACAAGCTGCTAGAGCACTCTCTCGAGTTCCCCAAGCTTCGCCATCTCCGGAGACGATAGAACCAAGATAAATGAAGGCTTAGCTCTGACCATCTCCACAAAAACTCAACCCCACTTCAATTAACTATCCCATAAGTTCACCAAGCTCTAATAAAGTGAAACGAATCCCCCTGAGCAATTTGAGCACTATAAGTACTCCCTAGCCTAACTCAGGTGAGCATTACAGCGACGTTTAGTCCATAGAGCAACCGGCGGGGAGGCATCGCACCATTTTCTCAAATGGGCTTCGCCTCATCAAGGCAAAACTACCTCAATTGGTTCGCCGCCGATCTTGAGCTCCGGCGAGGTACTATTCCATTAAACTGAGATTTTTCATTTTTTAGGCCTTTTCGAAGAGAATGTGAATGCCATGTGAATCTAGCAATTAGATCTCTTAGGATATTCCTTTTGAAGGTGTGGGATTAATTATGAGCCAATTTGAGCTTTGGTGAGCTCAAATTTAGAGGAGGAAGGCGGACTGTGATCTCCCGATTAGATTTAATCCAATTTAATTCTGGGAACCGCACGATTAATCTCTACAGTCTGATCTTAGATCGAACGATGAGGACGAAAGTGCATCCATAGCCGCCATGTCGGCACTGACTCGAATAATTTGAAATAACAAATCCCACGGTGCCACGTGGAAAGCATTCCACGTCAGTGCTCCGCATGGTGCAGACAGGATTAGGCTTAATTAAGGCTTAATAATTAAATTTAATGTTTGAAACTTTGGAAAGTCATAAAAAATTCTAGAAAAAATAAAAAAAATACAAATAAATACTCAATTTAAAGATAAAATAGAGGAGATTTAATTAAAAATATTTCCATTTAATTTTAAATAGTAATTAAGGCATAATGTTTGAATGTCTACTTAATTAGTTTAATTAAGCTCTAATTACTTGGACAAATGATTTCAAACTTTGTGTGTTTATTCACTAGGATGACCTCTGCCTCCCATAATTTTCTTGAAATTTAATGCGTAGGTAATTAGGGAAATTGATTTTTTAAATCTTAATTACCCTTTAATTAATTAATGATTAATTAATAATTTAAATAATAAAATTTAATTATCCCAAGCTCATCAACCACTATTATGGTTTTTATTTTTAGATATGTATGGGGGTCACAATGTAAATCTGAGAGGGTACTTATTGAAGTGATTTGGTACGACATCGAGATATGATGTACTATCTCAAAATATAGATGCATCACACTTCAATGAACCTAATCACTTAATAAGGACTCCTAAGGCATGATGGTCTTTGAATATACTAGAGATTTTTTTTTTACTTTACATGGATGAATAAAATAGGGTTTATATTAAACCGGGTTCTAAAGTCTTCTATGGAGACAAACCTCCATAGTTAATTACATCCCAAAGAAGGTGAATCCCTAAGGAATACTCTCGATTAAAGTAGGCAATTATTGTCTCCAAAGATTTCAAGATTAGATTATCAATGAATTGGTTATGTTGGAAAATCAAATGGGGAAGATTAGGGAGAAGACTTATTTTTGGAAGTCAAAAGAAAAATATAGGGAATGGTCATAATACTAGAAAATCTAGTGAACATTTCAATATATCCTATGATTGAGCATTATTTATCTAAAATTGAAAAGAATTATTTTTGTTTGAATTGAATCAGTATCAGATTACTGGGGCTTATAATCCACCAGCACAAGGTTAGGAAAATGCCTAAGAGGTAAGAATTTATGCTTGTAACCCGAAGGAAATAGCTACCTCGGATCCTAAATCTAGAAAGCTTTGGCATAAGTCAAAGTAAGACTTAAATCTAAGTGAAGATGTGTATATGGTTCACCTCCACAAGAGAGAATAAATCACTCGACTACTTAACTTATAATCACTTGGAGTGACAACCAACTAACTCCTCATATGCTTTATAATCATGTAGGCAAGTCATATAATTTTGCAAAATGGTTAAGTTGTTATTATTTATAAAGAGACAAAAGTCCTTAAACCCACTCCTTAGGAGACTAGAGCATGAGTGATATGAATGATGACTTAATCTATAAATGCAAATCTTTTCAATTTTTATTTAATTTTTGACACTTCATTTTGATAAAGACCATAGGATTTTCATATGTCTAAATACATGATAGAAATGGATTATGGGCTAAATCAGCGGGAAAGATGTGTTTTCCATCATAGAGGAGACCCTCAAAGGTCAAGTCTTCCCCTATCGTGTAAGGATGGAAACCTTCTCTTAGCAAGAGTGAAGCAATATGCATGCATGATGTGAGACATACAACATTCAACTAAAGGGTTCCTAAATCTTTTAATTATCTTGATTTAATGACTAGGCTTTATATGAAGTTATGAGTTATTTTAAACTTTAGTTATGAGTTGTAGTTGGGGTAGAAAAATTAATTTTTTCTTGAGAACCTAATCGCATACAGGCCATATAATAAACACCAATCATAAAGAAACTATGAAGAGGCATGTCATTTCTATTGCATAAGCTAAGCATAACATCAAATATTTTATAACTAGCATAAAAGAATAATAGGCCGGTGCGGTCGGGTATCGTCGTACAACCGAAAGAGAAAATGAGTAGCCGAGCTCTACCCTTATACAACCCAAAATATGAAAGAATAATTATAATTTATAAATGAATAAATGCTATGGGGGGTCTTCTTTCCTTCATTATTCTTGGCTAACTTCTTTCCTCCTTTGGTTTGGTAGGCTTCAAGGCATCACATGGCACCTCAGGATAAAGCCTTCTAGCCAATGCTCATCCTTATCCCTCATAATACTAATCCTAATTCATAATAAAAAATTATATTAAAAATAGAAAAAATAAATCTAACTATACCTACAAAATAAGTATTAGCTAAACACACTATAAAACCGAAGTAGTTATATTATAATTTGGATTTAACACCCTATACATGGACCAAACTCACTTGTCCTAACTTGAATTATGCTTAGGGGTTTAAGCAACCAGTAAAGAGAGCATTTATATTTATTTTTAAGCCACCCCTTAAGCATAATCCTCTATAGAAAATATGATTAGGCTAATCACGACCTACCATCCAATCTACGAAGCATACACCCTAACATCTAGTATAAAATAATACATCATAAAACCAAACATACATCATACCATGCACCGCCCTAACATAAAATAAAAAATGGTGATTTAGTTCTAATGTGTGTGTATTAAGGCTTGTGTGGTATGTCTTAACTAGGCATTAAGGTTATGATTTTCTAAATATGAAAGGATGTTTAATCATAAGAGGTTGATTTCACTTTAAGTGGTTTAATTGATTTGAGAATTTTGTTTAATGATTTATTTTGTTTCATTTGACTTACACTTAGTAACTAAGTGTTATAAAGAGAAGAAAAAGAGATGATTACTCTTTTTTATCCCTATCTTATGTCATTTCTAAAGCATATTAATTAGCTCAACTCTCTTTAGTGAATGGCTTATTACATATTTTAAATTAATCTAAAGTTTATGTTCACTTTAAATAATCATATTCAATATGAAAGATATGTTAAGATTAATTTAATTGAATTAGTATCACATGATACATATTCAACCATTCCTTTCCATCATATATGACATGCATATAATTAAATACTAAGTATACCTACACGTATAACATATTTCTTTTAGAACACTTTAAATGAAAGATGCATATGTGTACTTTGTAGAAAAATGAGATTTTCACTCATTAGCTAAATATACATTCAAGTGTATAAAAGTTTTAAGCAAGTACTTCACCATTGTTAACCAAGAGAGTGAGGTAAAGACCTCCTTGGGGCTACTTAAAGCCTTGCATCCCCGGAATGTCCAGACTATATATACACATTATTCTTGAATACACATGAATGTACAAGTGACTAAAAGAATGAAAAATTATGCAAAAAGTTGTATTCTTACACAACTGAAATATTTATAAATATGGAGTAAAGTTAAAAAAAAGGAGATTTTCATTCATTAACTAAATGCACATACAAGTGTATAAAAGTTTTAAGTAAGTACTTCTCCATTGTTAATCATGAGAGTGAGATAAAGACCTCCTTGGGGCTACTTAAAGCCTTGCATCCTCGAAATGTCTAGACTATATATACACACTATCCTTGAATACACATGAATATACAAGTAACTACAAGAATGGAAAATCATGTAAAAGTTGTATTCTTTCAATTGAATTATTTATGTATGTGAGCTAAAGTTCTATCTAAATTATAATATAGAAATACATAAGAATGATTTCAAATAAATGTTGTGTCCTTTTTAAATGGGCTATACACTTGCTAACATTCAAATTTTATGTAAATCCATATAGATTAAAGAAAAAGAACTCCATATCACATGTTCTAAGCCATAGACACATGCAAGCTTATATGTATCTATAACTATTATCACTCCAATTATTATAGTTGACTCATAAACTTTTGAAAATAATTTTGATTTAATAGTGATAATAGCCACATATATATATCAAATTAAATCAACACATGCAAATTTGACATAAATAAACTGTTTGATTTAATTAAATTTGTAAAAGATGAATGCATGAATTAAACGACATACAATATTTAATATGATTGGAGAGGAATAAATAAACATAAGCATGTGATTTTATTCAACCAAATTAATTCCCGAAGACAATTATATCAAATAGAATTATTTAAGGCAAACCAAAACTTTTTTAATGTCACTTTTAATTTGATGTTTAACTTGATTTAAGGAAAGAGAGAAAAAGAAAAAGAGGTTTAATAATCCTAATCTCATCCCATGTTTGTAAGCTAATATGATTTAGTGAGAAGGCAATTAGGTCAATTTTATAGATTAATTAAGTTAAGGTATGAATTAATTCAATTAATTAATCCTTACTTATGTTACCTTAAAGTAATTAACTAAATAATTATGAGCCAATGTAATATGCAAATGAATTGAAAAGTAAAATAGCAATGATCCTATAAAATGAAAGGGCTTAATGCAATTGCCTCATAATTAATAGCTAATTAAGTTTAAAAAACTTAATTAATTACTTTTATGATTTTCCCACACATATGTACAAATCATAATTTCATTAAATCTCTTTACATTATTGAACACCTAAAGACCTACCCATGAATTAATTAGATCCAGATGTATTTTAAGAATTAATTAAACTAATTAAGTAATTAATTAATTCATTAATCCCTAATTAATTCTCTTGAAAAAGTGAAGAAAACTTAGGGAAAATATTAGGATAGAAGCCCCAATCCACTTCACTAAGCCTTCTCACTATTAAATAATGATAGATGACCCAATTAATTAAGAAAGTTATTGTTCATATGGTTAGTTATCACTTAATTAAGTTAAGAAGGTAATTAAGGCTTTAATCAATCAATTTTCTTAATTAATTAACTAATAAATTCCAAGAAAAATAGAGTTGTAGAGGTCATCCCCTAAACAGTATTAGAAAATTTAAAGCTAATTGGTAATTAATTAAGGAGTAATTAAGGTAATTAACTTTTCAATTAAATCTTATTTAAGCCTAAATTACTATTCAAAATCAATTAAGAATAATTTTAATGGATTCTTCTCTCAAATACCTTTAAAATGAGACTTTGTTTATATTTTTTATTTTTCTACAATTAGTTATGAATTATAGAAGTTTCAACCTTAAAATCCATTAAATTAGCCGTAATTAAGCCTTAATCCCGGCATGCGGTGAACGCTGCAGCGCTGACATGGGATTGGCTATTTAAGTAGTATCCATTTAAGTCAATACGGACAATATTGATCTTCGCCATCCGATCTCGGATTGGACGGCATAGATCAAACCCATGGTTAATAACGGCTTGAATCAACGAATCTAGCATGATATGATCGAGCGCCGCTCTAATCATGCAGAACAGATAACCGATCTCTTCCTATGAATGATGAACGACGAAGCCCATCCACCATGGATCGCGCGATCTGAACTCACATAAGCTCAGTTTCATTCCAAAATAATCCCACGCATTCACATGAGGGATCTATGATGATCCAACAGTTATGATCGACTCACATGCAACTTTCATTCATAAAGCTCCAACACATTTTCTCCCTAGAGCTTGGTTTGAAGCAATTACCTCACCGGAGCTAAGACCGATGGTTCACACTTAAGGAACCTTAGTCTAGTATAGATGAGGCCTTATTGAGCAGTAATTAGATTGGTTCCACCTGGATTGCTTGAAAGGATAAAGATCGAGCTTTGGACGTTCGGCGTTAATCGAAATCCATCCTTTGGTGGCTTTGGAGCTTGGGAAATGACTTGGGTGGCTTCTACAATGCACATGGAAGGTGTGTGTAAGAGCAATTAAGTTTTGGTTGAAAAATGAGAAAGTTGGAATCGATGTGAGCTCCCCTATTTTGGCTTTGCCTAGGAAGAAAATTTTCAAAGTTGGAAAGGTTTGGAAATGCTCTGGAAAGTGTTGGGAGGTTTTAAAAGTGTCTTGGGAGCTCTCACAAAATGAATCGTGTGATTTCCCATTCAAATTGAGGGGGTATACCCCTCAATTGGCTGAGGTGGACAGACGGGATTGCCTCCTCAATTTCAATAGGCCATTCATCGTTAGAGTGCCAGAGGGGTCGCAATCGAGTTCATGTGGCTCGGTTTGAGTGGAGGAATGCTTGGGAGGTGGCTTAAGGTTTGATTTAGGCTGATGGCTTCTCCCTTTGTCCATGGGTTCTCGGTTTGGAAGGGAGGTGAGTTACCTCACCTTCCTTTGGTCCATGGCAAGCCTAGCCCACTTATGGTGGGCTGGGTGGCTTAGGTGATACCCCATTTGGGTGCTTGATGATTATGAAGGGTGATAAGAGAGTGGACTTTACTAATTTTGGCAAAATCCCACATGAGGAGACATCTCCAAAAGGGATTTGCCTTGGGCTTGGCTTAATTGGGTTTGAGCTAATTTTAGGATGACTTAGGGTGAGTTTGGGTCGGGTTAGGTCAGGTTGCAAAGTCCCATGGGTTATTTTTATGGGTTTTGGCTCAATTTGATAAATTTGGATAATTCAGGTTTGACTTGGGTTAGACTGTCCAATTGGTCAAATTGGGTCAAACTAAGGCTTATGTTAGGTTCAAATGATGATTTAAAGAGCTTTAGTTTGAGTGGTTTCAATCAATTTAGCCTAGGTTTGCTTTTGGCTCATTTGGATTCATATAGTTCAAATGGGTCAAGTTGATCAATTTGACCAAATTGGCAAAATTAGCTTGGGTTGACTGTTAGTTCAAGTTAAATTGGTTAATTGAAAATGATTATAGGCTTTGGTTTGAATCAATTTAGATTTAATTTGGATTTTGGCTAATTTTACATTTTAGGTTAATTTGGGCTAAGTTGGGTTAGGTTGACAAATTGGTCAAATTGAGCTCAATTATGGTTTGATCAAGTTCAATAATCAATTTGGAATGAACTTTAGCCTATTAGTTGCAATCAATTTGGGTTGGATCATGATTTGACCTATTTAGGCCTTTTAGGCTAATTTGTGTCAAATGACCAATTAAGCTTAGTTTGGCTCAAGTGAGGGTCAAATAATGTTTAATCATTGATTATGAGTTGGTGTGAATCAAGGGTTTCAACCAATTTGGTGTATGATGAGTTTTGGCTAGTTTGGGTTTCATATGGGTTGAGGGTTGACTTGGTCAAATGATCAAGTTGACTTAGTTTGATCCAATTTAAGGTAATTGATCATCCTAAGGTGATCAATGATCACAGTAGGAGGTTTAGATGGACTTAGATCAATCTAATTTGGGTTGGATTAGAACTTGGTTCATATGAGTTTTTTAGGCCACTTTGGGCCAAGTGGACCTAAATGGGTCAATTAACTTGGTTTTAGCTTGATTAAGGTTTAGTTGGATTTATATATGAGCTTAGGATTGAAAAATAAATTTAACTGCAATCAATTTGGGCTATGATATGTTTCGGTTCATTTAGAATTTTCAAGTCAAAAGTGCTAACTTGGGCTTGACATGGGTTGATTTCAATTTGTCTAGATGATTGTAAGTTTCATTTATATTTGGATAGATAATTGAAGAAATGATTGATTCAAGAGATAACTCATTGATTTTGGCATGATTTAGGTGAGTTTTGGCCAAGTTCAAGGAACTAGCTTAAAGGGCTTAAATCAGGTTTTGATTTGATTTTGGATTTGTTTTTGGCTATTTAAATTTATATTTCATTTATATTTGTGAATATAAATGAAAATATAAATGACTTATTAGAAAATCACTTGAGTTTGAGTGATTTAGAAGTAAATTTGACTAAACTCATGGAGGTAGGTCAAAAGGGCTTAGAAGGAAATTGATTTAGTTTTGATCATTGGAATATGGGTTTCATTTATATTTGTGAACATAAATGAATATATTATTGATTTACAAAGAAATCAATTGATTTTGGGTTGATTTGGATTGAGATTTGGTTAAGCTCGTGGAGGTGGATCCATATGGCTTAGGAAGAGTCTTGGTTTGATTTAGTTTGATTTGATTTTAGTCATTGAGGTTTATATTTCATTTATATTTGTGAACATAAATAAATGAATAATTAATTTATAAAGAAATCAATTAATTTTTGACTTGGTTTAAAGAGGATTTTAGCTAAGTTTATGAGAGTGGATCATATGGCTTAGGAAGGGTCTTGGTTAGATTTGGATTTAGTTTGATTTAGTTTTTGTCATTTGAGTTTATATTTCATTTATATTTGTGAATATAAATGAAGATATAAATGATTCCTGAGGAGATCAATCAAGTTTGAATTGAATTGGGTGGAGATTTGGCTAAGTCCATGGAATTCAATCATGCTTTGAGGAGGATTTTGATTTTGGATTTGATTTTGGGTTTCAATCAAATAATTTAGATTTTGGATTTGGATTTGGTATTTGGTAAATGATTGAATGATTGAATTGATTTTGGAGAGGATCAATTGAATTGAATTGGACTTGGCTAAGAGTAAGGCCATGGAATTCAATCATAAGGTTTATGAAGGGTTTTGGATTTGATCATGGGATTGATTATGAATTTTGTAAATTTGATTTGGATTTGATATGAACTTGAGGTTTGGTTTAAGAAGGTAAACATGGGTTGGGTTTAAGCTATAGGGTAGGCAAGTCTTCCTAAGTCTCTAAGGCATAACCCACTCCAATGACTAAACCTTCTAAGTCTCAAGGCTTAGGTTAAGTGTTCACCTAATCACTAGAAGTGTCTTAAGACTAAGGAGGTCTTAGTGTCAATAAGAGTCCTAGATCTATGATGATGGTATTAATAACTCACTTCAAAAGCGAGGTCAACAATGGATTAACAATGAATGGATGAGGGAGTGGGACTACGACCTCTTTTCTAATCTCTTTCCTAAATCCATTTCACTTCAAGAGAATTAATTAAGATAAAGATTAATTAAGTGTTTAATTAACCAATTAAATGAATAAATTAAATCAAATTGAATTGTTAATCACTTTACATATGTAACAATGAGATTAAGGGTTCCTCTTTATGTGTTTAATAACATAAAGACCCTTTAAAAAATTTATGATTAACCTATAAGTGTGAAAAAATCATAAGTGTACTTAATTAGATTTTTTAACTTAATTAATCTTTAATTATGAGCTAATTGCATTAGATTTTCTAGGAACATTGCAATTTTATTTCCTCACATGTTCATATCATTTGAGGCTTATGATTAAATGATTAATCAAATTAAAGAAGCATATGAAAAGGTAATTAAATGATTTATTTAATGATTCAACTTAATTAATTCATAAAATCTATCTAATTATCTTTCCTTAAACTAATTAAGATCACCAACTTGGGAATGAGATCAAAATAACAAATAATCTATCTTTTTTTAAAATTAACTTAAATAAAAAAAACAAACCAATAAGAAGCTTTGGTTTTCCTTAAACAATTTTATTTAACATGATTGTCCTTAGGAATTAATTTAGTTGAATGAATCACATGTTTATGTTTGATTATTCCTTACCAATTACTTTAAATGTTGTATGTCATGTGGTTTCATGCATTCAACTTTTCAAATTCAAATAAAAAAATAGAAAGTTATTTATGTAATCTTGCATGTGTTGACATAACTTAATAATATGTGTGACTATTATCACTAATAAATTCAAATATATTTTTCAAAGTTTATAAATTAATAATAACACGTGGAGTGATGATAGTTATGAATACATATAGGATTTGCATGTGCTTATATCTTAATCATATGAATATGAAGCTTTCTTTCTTGGATTCATATATAGATTTACATAAATTTGAATGTTAATAAGTATAAAGTCTGAACATACTGAGAATGCGAGGCTTTAAGTAGCCCTAAGGAGGTTATTTGATTACCTCATTTCCCTGGTTAATAATGACATGTACTTATTTGATTTCATTATTACGTATTTTGGTATTAAAATTTAGATAGAGCTTTAATCCATATGCATAAATAATTCAATTAAAGAAAATACAATCTTTGCATGATTTTCATTCTTATAATTGTGTATACATTTATATGTGTAAGATAGCAAGTGTTTAGTCTGGACATCCTGGGAATACGAGGCTTTAAGTAGCCCTAAGGGTGTCATTTGATCACCTCACTTTTCTGGTTAACAATGACACGTACTTGCTTACATCTTTTATACATGTGTATGTGTGCTTAATTAAAATATAAAAATCTCATTTTGTTATTAAAAATACATGCATCCATGATCATCTAAGTCATTAAAATACATTGCATGTAAATTAGTGTTCTCTTTCTTATGATTTATATATAGATTTACATGGGCTTGAATAATAATGAGTATATAGTCTGGACATCCCGAAAATATGAGGCTTTATGTAGCCCCAAGGAGGTCATTTGATTGCTTCACTTTCCTGGTTTAACAACGACACGTACTCATTTAATTTATTCCTTATGTATATTTGTATTAGAATCTGAATAGAGCTCTAATTTACATGTATAAATAATTCAATCAAGTAAAATATAACTTTCAAACATATCCATCCATCATCGTTTAAGTGTGCTAAAATATATTGCATGTATAGATATACTAAGTGGTAAAGTCATATGCATGTTACATGTGATGGAAAAAAATGACTTAATATATGTCATGTGATAGTAATTCAATCATATTAATCTTAAAATACCATTCATGTTGAATAAAATTATTTAAGGTTAACCTAAACTTAAGATTAACAAGAAAATACTTAATGAGCCATTCACTAAAGATAACTAAGTCATAGAAATGTGCCTTAAAAATGCTTAAGGTAGAGATGAAAGTGGGTAAGCCTCTTTCTTGTCTTTATAACACTTAGATGTTAAGTGAAAATCAAATGAAATGAAATAAAAATATAAATTAAAACATGCAAATCAAGTAAACCACTTGAAATGAAACCAACCATCATGGTTAACTTCAATAATTTCTAAAACTTAGACAAATTACAACTCTAATACTTAATAAGACACATCACACAAAGCCTAACACACACATTAAAATTAAGGCACCATTTCTAGTCCTAAGTTAGGACTGTGTATATGTGATGTATATTTTATTTTGTGATGTAATATTTTAGACTAGATATTAGGGTGTATGTTTCGTAGACTGGATGTTATATCACTCTTATCCTAATCATATTTTCTGCAGGAGATTATGCTAAAGGGGTTGCTTAAAAATAAATATGATTGCTTTGCTTGCAGGTTGTTTAAACCCCTAAGCATAATCCAAGTTAGGACATTTGGGCTTAGTTACCTATGTTCAGGGTGCTAAGCCCAAATTATGAAGATAACTACTTGGGATTGTATTTGTATTTAGCTAACATCTATTTTGCATATATAATTAGATTTACATTTCCATGGAATTTAATTTTGTGATAGGAATTAGTATTAGTGCTATGAGGGATTAGGATGAGCAGTGGCCAGAAGGCTTTATCCTGGGTCCCCAGTGATGCCTTTGAAGCAAATACAATCAAATCAAAGAAGAAGCAAATCAAATCAAAAGAAGAAAGAAGAAATGAAGAATGAAGACCCCCATAGAATGCATCCATTCTAATTGTAAAATTATTCTTTCATATTCCAGGTTATATAACGGCAGAACTCGGCTACCCATCTTTTCTCTTTTTGGGATGTATGACGGTACCTGACCACACAGATCTTTTATTCATTTATGATATTTTATAAAATTGATTGAAGATTTATTTAGATTGCACAATAGGATTGCCTCCTTTTCATAGTTTCTTGATATTTGATGCTTTAATATGTGGCCTGGATACGGTAGGCTCTTAGAATAAAATAAATTTCTATCCAACTAATAACTCATAATTAAAGTTTTAAATAACTCATAACTTCATCATAAAGCTCAAGATATAATCAAGACTATTAAAAGATTTAGCAACCCCTTAGCAGTATGTTGTATATCTCACATTATGCATGCATCTTCTATCACTCTTGCTAAAAATGAGTGCTTTCGTTCTTACATTATAGGGGCCGCTTGACCCGTGAGAATAACCCCTCATGACGGAGCTTCACCCTCTCTCTTTTGATTTATCCAATAATCAACTTTCATCATGCATTTAGGCATAAATAAATCTCAAGCTTTTGTCCAAATGAATGAGTTAAAATGAAGGAAAATTTGTAAAGATTTTGCATTTGTAGATTAAGTCAAATGTTCATACCACTCATGCTCTAGGCTCTTAGGGAGAGGGTTTAGGACTTTAATTTCTTTCCAATTAAATAACAAGCCTAACCATCTTGTAATTGCATAAGACTGGACCACATGATTTTGAATCATAGGATATGTTAGCTGGCGACCACTCTAGGCGGTTGTAAGTCTAGAAGAGTCGGACGATTTACTCTCTCTTGTGGAAGTAAACTATTATGTCCCCTTTTGCTTATATTTAGATTATGCTTTAACTTGTGTTAAAGCTCCCTAGATTTAGGATCTGAGGTTGTTAAGTTTTCTTCAAGCTAGAAGTATAAATCTTCTCCTCTCAAGCATTTTCACAATCTTGTGTTGATCGATTATAAACCCTAACAATCTAATAAAAATTTAACTCAAACAAAATAAAGCCTCTCACTTTCAAACATATAAAGCCTCACCATAGGATAGGTTGAAATGCTCACTAGGCTTCCTAGTATCATGAACATTCCCTACTTATCTTCCTTTGGCTTCCAAAACAAGTCTTTCCACTTGATCAATCCGACTTGATTTTTCAAACATGACCAATCATTTGATAGTCTTAACCTTGAAATCTTTGGAGATAATAATTGCCTACTTTAATCGAGAGCATTCATAAGAAATCTTATTTCCTAGGATGTAATTAACTATGAAAGCTTGCCTCCATAGGGAACTTAAGAACCCAACTTAAAATAAATCTTATTTTACTTTTTCATACAAAGTAGAGGAAAAATTTCGGTATATTGGAAGACCCATAATGCCTTAGGAGTCCTTATTAGGTGATTAGATCTATTGTAGGGTGATGTTTCTATCTTTCGAGATAGTGCATCATACCTTAATGTCATACCCGATCACTTCAATAAGCACCCCCTACAATCTGCGTGGTGTCTACCCCACATCAAAAAATAAACACCACAATTACTAAATAGTGCAAGTTATTTAATAAATAATGTTAGCTATTTCCATCAATACCCTAATATTGGTTCTCTCTAACATATATTGTCTTCTTTAAAAAAATATAAAATCCACAAATGTGCACATACAAAGACTCAAACATAGGACAAAAAAGAAAAGAAAAAACAAGAACTAAATTACTTGAAATGAAATCAATATATTTTCATACAAGGGAAGTCTTGTATGTTTCATGTTTTCAATAAAATATATTTTTGTCAAAAATTTCAAAATATACATGAAAACAACTAAAACAAAATAATATGTTCCTTGATAACATATATTACTGCAACCATTATGAGTACCATGCTCTCCACCATGCTTATTAATATGACTAACCTCGTACTTGGGGTGGGTGGCTAATGTAATTAGGTAGAGGCATCCCCACTAAAATTCCCCTCTCTTGATCGCCATGGTGTTTTACTCATAAGACTAGCTGACCAAACACAAGCTAAAGTTGTGAGCCCCATCTTAAGAAATCACAAGGTACCTTAAAAGGATCAATGATGGTAAGATGAAGCTATGGTTGTCACATCTCATGGTAATATTAGTTGATCAAACCTTGCATGACATTAATGATTTTGGGCATCATCTTTAACAATATGAGGTTAGTTAGCACTGAGGGGTTCATCTACCTAAGGCATGACATAAATAAAGTTCCCTACTAAAACTATTTTATCCTTAAAATATTGAAAATTTTTGGCTTGTAAGATCAATATAGTGGAGCTATGTCTCCACATCACTTAATCTATTACTGAGATGATTTAATGACATGTTTGTGAAGAATACAGGGCCTCATGTATTCACTATTATGTTTGTGTGAAAGTTATTTTTATTTTTACTAACCATCATCTCTTGCTTATGTGCATCCCTAGTTTTCTCAATCATCTCCACCATCTCACCTTAAAGGGCATCTAAATTGGTCTTCATTAACAATTTTTTATTAAAACATTAGTGGCCCCTCCTCTCTAGGATGCCTACATTGGCAACAAAGGACATGGGATCACATTCCATGGCAGCCTAGAATTGGTCCAAAGAGGGCTATAGATTATAGATCTCTTGGTTTTATTATTTAATCACATTGTTAATATCTCTATCTTCTCCATAAGGCTCTTAACTAGACTCGCTTATCCCAAGCAGTGGAAAGCTTCTTAATAAAAAGATGAAATAAGAGAAAAAATTATTTTGCATTCATAACAAACTCATCAACCTTTAGAGAAAGCAATTGTGTAAACATATAATTATGAAAAGTAAAGTATTTCTCATCCTTTTCTTCTTTATTATAACCATGTCCAACAATTTCTCCATCTCTTTCTTCTCTTTCAATTCCTTCTTCTCTTTTCTTTCATTCAAAGGTAGAGCCTTCATGACTCTCTCAACTAATACTTTCCCTTTATGGACATATTTGACACCACAAACAAACAAATCACTAGCATAACATATATAAGAATTTTTTGCATTTGTTTAGAGTTTGGCTCATTCAAATCACTACTTATGACCCTTCAAGCATTATAATCTTAGAACAACTAATGACAATCCTCTCAAACATCTTATGCCTTTTTTTGTTTTAAGCTATTGTGTCATGCAAGCTTATAGAAGATCTCTTGTCATAACTGAAATTACACTTACATGCAAGTAGGTCATAATAATAACAGCTTAGGCAGAAAGAAATACATAAAATCTTTCAAACCCCTATTCATCCTTTATAATTTTATGAAATCAAGTGAAATATGATCAATGATTTTGACATCTGCAAATGGTCCTGAAGCGACATGCAACATGACATCAATATCAACATAATTTGATTTCATAGTTCCCAATAATACCACTTTGGACCTTTATGATCTCTCCTTATATTTAGTAAAGCCTCCATATCCATGATCGAGCCACCTCATCCTCAACCTAACCATATCAACCTTATGATAGTATTAATCTAATAATTTATTGTGAGATAAGAAGGCCATTAACACAATAATGGTAGCATTCAATATCACTTTAATAATTTATTTCTACAAAGCATGCTTCGCCATGTCTCATGAATCCATAAATTCCTTGTGATGATTAGAACTCCAATATGCAAGCTATCAAGCATAGGCACCTGTTCACCTAAGCAACCTCATAACTTTAAGATATTGATTGTGGCATTAGGACCAATGCCATCATACCATCTAACAACATTAATAATAGTGCTGAACTTATAAATACTCTTGACAAGACTATAAATAAGGGGTTTGAGGCCAAAGGAATTACTCTTGAAAGCAAAGTCCCCTATGTGCCTCACATATCTCTATTTCCTTTTCAACTCTCAAATACTTTTCTATTTCTCTCTTATAATAACTATAAGCTTCATAATATCCAAGCTATTGCTTAGTTATCCTAATTTCTTTTTTTTTTGCAAATCATTATATGATATTACATAAGATTTATTATCATAAAATTACAAATAAGTTATATACGCTCAACATCAAAGACATAGTATAATGTTTCAAATCTTATACATAAATTATTATGATATTTGGTACTTGTTTGCCCTTATAATTCACCATACTATGTAAAATCAAGGACAATCATGTCTTAGATGCTTTAAAATACATTGTTTGCATTAAGATTTGTATTTGAATAAATATTCTCTAAAATATTCCGGTTCAAAAAAATGAAGTAAAATCATGTAGTCTCATAAAAATAAATCATCCTAAGATGAGTGATTTTTTAATATTATCTCATTAAAATACATTATATATATATATATATATATATATATATATATATATAAGTTGAGTTTATTCACTTAAGCTCTATTGGCACGTAGTTGTGTAATACATACGCAGGTGGTTTTTACGAAAGATTGGCTTCATAACATTTTCCAGACCTCACCTTATCCAGCTCTCTCCTTTGGTCACTTTGTTCGTTTTCTCCCTTAAGCTCAAAAAAGTGTTGCGGCGAGCTCAAATTGCACATTAAAGTAAAATTTTTAACCCTTCCATTTTCGTCAAGTCTCTTCAATTTCATCCTCCATAACCCCCAATCCCTTATTTCTGTCAGTGTTCCGGAACAAATGGCCTCATCCTCATCTCCCACTCTCTTGTCCAACCTCACTCCATCTTCTTCCCACAAAACCCTTTTCTCTCCAAGAATGTTTCCTGTAAAATCCGAACTCTGCAGTTTTTATATTGCCCGTAAACCTCGCCGAATTACCAGATTTGGCAGAGCAGCTCCAGTATCGGCATCTCTGGGTGGTCTTCTTGGGGGCATTTTCAAGGGAACAGACAAGGGTGAATCGACAAGGAAGCGGTTCTCGGATTTAGTTGGTTTGATCAATGGATTGGAGCCGGAGATGATGAGGCTTTCGGATTCGGAGTTGCGGGAGAAGACGTCGGCTCTCAGGGAACGTGCACAGAACGGGGAATCGATTGATTTGATTTTGCCGGTAAGTGTTTCTCACTGATTGGAATTTGGTTTAAAATTTGAGTTGAAGTGTTTGTTTGATAGAAATGGATTAATATAACAGAGGAATTTTTTAAAATAAGTATTAAATAAATTACTAATTAAAATTTTAAGTACATTTAATTTTTTTTTTCAGTTTAGGATCAGCCTCATTAATTGCAAACCTCATCATTGAGGTGGAAACTGATCGGCGGGCGACTCAAATGTCGATTGATAAGGCGCTTTTATTATTTTTTTTTAAAAAAGGAGAAGTGTTTTTTATAAGAGTTGTATTTGCTGCAGTTTGCAAATATAATCTCAACCAGATATCTACTAGCATCAAATTAAAACTACTTTACATGAAGTAATTGTACTACTAAATAAATTACACAAAAAAAATTTCATTTATATCTTAAGAAAACCCAGTTACAAATACAAAAATACAAAACTATAGAAAGAGCCAGTCACAAATACACAATACAAATACATCTTTATATCTATCGCTTCACGGCGGCGTATATCTTGCTATCACAAGACTACGAGTGTAGTGCATAGGTGTCTGCAATGGATGATCACGCAGTTGATGGGGGCGTCGTGTCCCGATCGCTGCAACAAGAGACTCGTTGCGAGTCTCCTAAAGACACCCAATCTTGTGAAGGTGCAACGTCCATATGATGCTGAGATTGAGAGCTCTCATGAAAAGTGGAAGGTCCTGAATCAACATAAGTAGATGGGTCCGCACCCATATGTCTGCGTGTAGTCGAGTCATTCATGACCTTTCTCGTGACGTCACGCATGTGTGTGTGTGTGTCGCTCGGATCATGATATATCTTCTCATATTTATTTATAACCAACTAGAAGTCTGAGTCACCTGGACGTCCAAAGAAATGTTGAAAAATGTCCTCCGTCGCTAAGATATGCTTTGCCTATATGAAACAAGTTTAAAATGTTACTATGAAAATCTGTAGATAGAGTAGCTAAGAAAATTTGTAGATTGTAGTATTATCTCAACATATGCTGCCGGTGCAGAAGTGCTTATGGTTAGTGGATCAATAGGCGCCTTAAGCAAGTACAACGAAACCCATGACCTGAACCATAACATGTACTATTGGAAGACTTGCTGTACGTCAGCATCAGTGTCATTTATCACGACAATGTGATCTCTGTGAGCCTCCCAGGTAGTGATGTGCTGTTGATGGTACTGATCCCAATCGGTATCAGCTTTCTCTCTGCCATCAACTCTTTTGGGTGGATTGAGATCAATCGTGGTAAGTGACCAAACCGACGAAGAACTTTATCGGAAGGTGCCACTCCACCCTCTTCCGGCTTATCGGGGAACATGTGCCATACATTCGCCAAAGAGGCAAATATCAGACGCAGCTAATCGAATATCGTGCGGCTCGTCACGCATGTTTGAGTAGTTGTTACCGCAGAATATCGTACGGTAAAATTCAGATAAAATATGTTTTAACATTTAAGAGTTGTACCTGGCTCAATAGTAGTCCATCAAGCCCATCCCGAAAAATTTTGATATTTCCAAAGGGCATCTGCCGCACATACCGTTCGTTCCACATGAGTAAACCGATTTTCATATACAAATTAGTTATACACTCGGTGTATTAAAGTGAAAATCGCTTTAGTTTTTCAAACCGATGCTCAGCTCATCAAGATCCTTAGGGTAGGGGACATGTAATGTTAGTCTCTACATGAAGTATCCCGAGGATCTGAGGCAGAAACCATCCATGTTGGCCCTCCGCTAGTAATTGTCAACTCCACATATGGTGTCAATCTGCATTACTCTTGAGAAAGAGTCTTGAATATCCCAGAGGCAATCAAATCTACAAGGGATCTGATCGGCGTGCTCCAGGAAATCCGGGAATGTAGCATAGCCCATTTTGGTGGTCACCATTGTCTCGATCTGCTGTGGCCCACCAGCTCATCGCGGCCGATCAGCCAGGCTTCCCCTCTCCAACTACGATAGACCCAACGATCGGTAGTCCATCTACGCACAATCCCAAGATCATTGCAATGTCCTGCAATATCATAATCATCTCATCTACAGTGAAATTAAAAGTGTAGGTATGAGGAGACTAACACTCAACTAATGCTGTCAAGAGGTGATGGTCAAGTCGAATGTATCGCATCTGGCTAACATAATGAAGCCCCAGTCTTGGGAGGCGTATGAACCGCGGCAAGTATCTCACTAGCATAAGGAGATGTGAAGCTGCCTCCAAAATAGTACCCTATAATAGAAAGAAATCGCTGTAAAGCCAGGTTATCAATTAAAATATTTTGACAAAATGAGCTTGAAAGTAAATTCATACCGAATATGGATGCGCGGCCTTATGTACGCATGATAAGGTATCTTTGGGATGGACTTCGAAGGTGTAGGATCTAGTCGTCATCGCCATCTCAAAGCGCCTCTCTGCCGTCGACTGAAGGCCATCGTACTGTGACAAAAAAAAAACAAAATGGGACAATGTTAAGTCGATAATATTGAAATTGTGCAAAAGTACATAATAAATATGCAAATCCCTAAAGCCTATGTACATGGTATTTTGCTACACTATCCATGCTAACCTTCTAGTAGGGTTGTGGAGCCGATATCCATTAATGATTAACGGTTGCGCGCACATACGAGTACTCTGTACTGCGCTCTCGTCCATTGTGTTCTTATATCTACTTGATCGAGGCCTACCTGATCTTACTTTAACAGTTGGTTGCAGCAAAGGATAAAGTCCCTGCTCCGCATCAAAGTCTGACCAGTTATTTCGATCTAGCAGAACATGAAAGTTCGCGGATTATGTACGCCCATACATTGCCATGGTGTAATACCTTGACACATAAGCCAAATGATTTAATTTTCGATGGACTTAAAATGCTATGGAATGACCACATGGCATGGGATAAATTAGTGTTCGAGAACAACTAAATGAACTAAACTGTTCAACTGTGAAGTCAACTCTGAAGGATCGACAACCTATGTCGAACACTTGCCCTTCATTAGCATTAATATTGATTGGTTATGGATAGTGCCTGGTCTCACGCTCGAATCTGCTGAGCACTGCTTGTGCTTTAGGAGAGAATGTGAATTCATCAGTTGGTTCCCCAGAATTCATGATACCGACTCTCTTATAAAATAAACCCACAATTTATAGTAAACATCAGTGATCAGTGCTTGAATTGGTAGTCTCCGTGCCCGTTTGAGAACTCCATTGAAATATTCAGATACATTTATCGTCACCATACCATATATACATCATGAACCAATGACCACTTGCACACATCACGCTCTATTAACCATTGATATGCTTCAGGTTTGATTTTCTTTATGTCTGCCATGTGACGGTTGAATATGTTGATGTCATCCGTGCTGCCAGACATGTATATTTTCTTACATAGAAATTCAACATCCGCAATATTCATTCTCCTGACTTTTGAAGTTCTCCTCGGATGCCTTAAGTGATGATGCGACCGAATACATCTCGGCAACCGCGTACCAAACCTGCATGCTTATCTGAGACAATATATAAATCGCTCATTGCTGAAACAATAGACAACTGCTGTATGCACATAATGAATTAGAGTCAGGACTCATTTTTTTTAGATTCAACTACAACGAAAGCAAGCGGAAATAATTCATTATTGGCATCAATACCAATAGCTGTGAATGACATACCACGATATTTTTCTCGTAGGAATGTTCCGTCTATGCTCAGAATAGGATGACAAAATTCTCAACTTGATATTGATCGTTTAAATGCACAAAACAATCTTTGAAATCTCCATGTGATAAAATTTTATAAATAGCTCCTGGCAAAACAAAGTATAATGAATCTATGAATAGGCCAAGAGAGCGGTACGAGTCATCCCAACTGCCAAATATTGCTCTAATACTCTTACGCCGCTCATCCCAGGCTTTCATGTAAGATATTTTAATATTAAATTTCGATTCAATCCTTCCAATGATCTCCCTTGGTTTCAAGTTTATCTAAGATCGCATAACTAACATTATGAAATAACTAATGAACTTAGAAGTGTGATGAACCGCGATAATGTGATGCGTATTATGCACCTAATGTTGATATCCTCCAAGCACCTCCTAATCTTTTGCTTCTGCTACAATGCATGCACCATTGATAAGATCTACTAGGATTATTATGTTTTGCACATATAACAATAAAATTCTTTTGATTCAAAGTGATGGTAAGCGACATTATTGGTATTGATTAGATTCACCTGGCCAAGCTCCTTCTTATTTGAGAACACATACCTTCATATAGCTCAATTGAATTTCTCGGCGAATTATCGATGGACCATCAAACACAATGTCTGCATCCCAATCATTTGTGGTTTGGTATGTGCGGACATAGTCGTTATTGCAGATCATAACATCATCATTTGAAGAATTCTGGATTGAATGATTCCGAATAAGTTCGTGACCAATATTGGTGTCACATAAATTGATATTACCAAGGAAAGAACCCTCTTCAGCATCGCTATCATCAGATGTATTGCTTGATTATTTATTCATGTCGCATCGTCGTGACAATACTCTCTAGATGCACTTGGTTGCTCATCGCAATAGGCATTTGAGTTCTGTGTCAATAAAGTTAAAATTTAAAAAAAATAAAATATAGGATAAACCATAAAATGAAGACACTAACACTGCTGTTGAGGTAAGTGCTAACCTTACTTTTGAGTCGTCGTAGTAGTGTTGTGGTACAACAGCTGTTGACAAAGTGAATCATGTGCATAATCAGATGGAACATTATGTTGTATGAGATCGATCGATTAATGAAACATTGTGACTTGACTTAGAAGAATGTCGGCGGAAGTTTTATCCAAGTCACTGAGACTTCATCGTCAGAAATCGTAGATGTTATGTATCCCGCGTGGACAGGGAAACAACATGTTAGCTCCACTATGAAGTTATCTACGTCATAACGTAGAGATATAAACTTTCTTTCTTTTAAATCTTCTCGCGGCGTGAGACTGCGTTGACGATTTTGCCATCATATAACTTGGAATAAACTAATCATTAAAGATCGGTTGTATACATAAGAGGATCAGAAGCGAGCTCGATTCATCCTAATATATGCTCAGCAATCAACCTATAATGTTGAATGAACAAAATGCAAAACTGATATTTCACTAATCTAAAAAATTATCTACTCAATTTCTAATGCATCATAAAATAATTTTCAAACTCATCACTCATCAAACTTATTGCATTACCGATTCAAATGTAGTATATTGTGGAGTACCTCTCTTAATCTATGGTACTTTTCATTAGGACCACAACTTAAATCTTAATCTCACATATACAATCAAACTAATTCAAGCCTTGTATAGATAACTAAACATATTAAAATTTGATGCTTCATCACATGATATTACTATTATTTTCAATAAAGATAAAAAAAAAAATTTGCACATTTCACACCACAAAAACCCTTACAGAGAAAGAAGAACTTCCACCTTACTCATTCTCTAGATTCGAAGCACATACATAATCACCAAATCAAAGATTAACTTCCTCCTTTTACACCACCCAAAAAAATAGAATACTAGGGAAACCAACAATATATCTTGCGGGACAGGTCGTGCGAGCTGGAGACGAGCGTAAGGAGCTGGAGCCGAGAGTCCTACGTGAACTTTCAGTGTGCGGTGGAGCCGGAATCTAAAGGTGGAGCCGAGACCGCAGCGATTTGCGTGGGAAGAACTCTGTCGTCGCGGGGCCGTTGCGGGGTTGGGAAAGAAAAACTTCTGTGCGGGGTCTACCACAGCCGCAGCTAATTATTTAGAGCTACGTCAGCCTCCAATACTAATTTTTTATATGTTCTTATAATTATAATTAGTATTTATTTAATACTTATTTTAAAAAATTCTTCTAATATAACATTGTCATATGCATGTTTGTGCACGTCTACACGGGCGACTGCTCCCCGCCAGAGCTTAGTTCAAATTATGACTTCTTCTAAAATAATATAATAATAAAAGATCAAATGAAGAATGTGTTTTTTTTCATAATAACAATAAAGAAAATATAAAATTAATGGGATGATGAATAAAATAAACTTATTGCGACCCAATCAAACATTAGAAATGACACCACTAATAATTAGTTGAAGGAAAATAAATAAATGTCGTTGAAAGTTATTTCGATCAGGCTCACTTTCGAAACTCAACTCCAATTACTTTCAAATACTTACGTCAAAGCACATTAACTCTTATTGTATAAATTTGGAGAATGTAATGCGGGGAGGCTGAGTTCCTGGACAATTTGTCTATGTTGTTTTAGCTTTTCAATTTCTTTTTGATAATGTTGTAGGCGCCACACTCCATTAAAATGGAAACCAAGTTTATCATCATTGAGTAGTGATATATTTTAAATTCATTAAAAGTGTTTAATTGATAGTATTAGTATCAACCACCTAACTTGTAGCCTTATGCGGTTGATATATGCTCTCCAGTTTACTTTTTCACGCAATTTGGTGATTGAAGGTTGATTGCAGCTTGATGGTAGAACCAATGCACGGGCCTAGGCTAGAGGAAGCCAGACATTAAAGGCTTCGTTTTGTATAGGTGTATTGATGCTTTTTTGCTTTGCTATGTTGTATGGAATAAAATCATTATTCTAGTAAAAAAATTACTTGTGATTCTATAAGTTAGTGCAAATGATCATGAAGTCATAAAAAGGTTGCGCATGTAAATTGGGATTTTTCTAAATACATTTTTCATATGAACCAATGTTGCTATTCAGAAAATTAACCAGGAAAAAAGCTATATCAAACAAAGTATAAGATAAGAGAGATCTCTACTCAGTGAATTTGGTGAACAGAGAAGGTTGAGAGAAAAACTTTAGATTTAGATTTCACTTAAAAATTTATTTAATTTCTCATTTTTTGTCTTATCAATATTTAAGTCCAAAATAATTTGCATTAAGATGTAGGATATTTTGATAATAGTATCTCATTCGGTTGATATTTTATGTCAATACGTCCATCATAAAGTATTTGAATAATTTCATTTTTTGTCACTTTATATCTTATCAACCCTATTTGTTGACCTATCGAGGATTGGATTGGTGATCTTGTATACTATTTGGATTTGCTTATAAATTTATCGAGCTATTGATCTTCTCAACTTTATCTTGAGGATTGGATCTATATGACAAACTTCTTATTGTGTTTTACAAGTGTAACCATATTGAGAGTTTTAATTTTAAGTAATTTTTTTTTTTTTGTAATGGCCCTTTCAGGCCATATGCAAACATAAAAAAATTGATTTGGTGTCTCTCATCGTTGAGTATTCTATTATAATTTTACTTGGTTAGTTAATCCCTTTTAATTAGTGATGTAATAATTCGATGAAAGTATAGAAGTCTTGTCAAGTCTGGTTTTGTGGACATAAAGGATTGGACTTAAAAAAAAGGTGAAATTACCGTCCTATTAGCAAAGCGATCTAAGAGCTTTCATTTTGAAAAAGAATTTTCTTCTGCCATATGCAATTGGAAAATAAAAATAATATACTGGAATTTATGGTTTTTTGATTTCTTTTCTATTATAATGTCAATTTATTTGATTAAAAGTTAACATCAAATTTCATTACTAATTTAGCTGAAATTAGTTGCTTTAATATTGTGAAAAAGCATCAATCTCATGAACTTTGGTAGGGAGGAGAATTGAATGAAGTGGGACTTAGGATCTCCCTCTATGGCAATGATGTTTGCTAAAGAATATCATGCAGTATAACATATTGAAGGGTTTGAGTTTAAAAGAAAGCTTGCACACATTAGAAATCACCATTTTCTGATAGTGGTTGCACTTTTCTTGGAGTGAAGCATTTTTAATTTTATCTAGCCCCTTTTAGTTTGCATAGCATTCTCAAACTTTGAGTTTGAGCATTTAGCATATTAGTTGGACCACATATAGAAGAGTGTATTTTTATTGATTTGATATGTCAAACACACTTTTTCATAATGATAATGTGGCCTGTGACACAAAATAATGAATAATTGATCTCATTTGAAAAAAAATTGTTTATTGAGTGTACTTTGTTTGAGATGTGTACGGGTTTCCTGTAGTAATTGATATGCATGTCTCTTAAGCACATGTGCAACCTATGATGTGTAATAAATCAAATCATTTTGTTTCATTCGGAAGCCATTCACATGAAGGCACAACTTGCACAGTTTATCATCATTGAATAGTAATGCATTTTAGATTCATTAAAAGTGTTTAATTGATAGTAGTAGTAAGTCAACCACCTAACTTGTAGCCTTATGCGGTTGATATATGCTCTCCAGTTTACTTTTTCACGCATTTGGTGATTTAAGGCTGATTGCAGCTTGATGGTAGAACAAATGTACGGGCCTAGGCCAAAGGAAGCCAGACATTAAAGGCTTCGTTTTGTATAGGTGTATTGATGCTTTTTTGCTTTGCTATGTTGTATGGAATAAATTCATTATTCTAGTAAAAAAAATTACTTGTGATTCTATAAGTTAGTCCAAATGGTCATGAAGTCATAAAAAAGTTGCGCACGTAAATTGGGATTTTCTAAATACATTTTTCATATGAACCAATGTTGCTATTCAGAAAATTAACCAGGAAAAAAGCTATATCAAACAAAGTATAAGATAAGAGAGATCTCTACTCAATGAATTTGGTGAAGAGAGAAGGTTGAGAGAAAAACTTTAGATGGTAGATTTCACTTTAAAATTTATTTAATTTCTCATTTTTTGTCTTATCGATATCTAAGTCCAAAATAATTTGCGTTAAGATGTGGGATATTTTGATAATAGTATCTTATTTGGTTGATATTTTATGTCAATACGTCCATCATAAGGTATTTGAATAATTTCATTTTTTGTCACTTTGTATCTTATCAACCCTATTTGTTGACCTATCGAGGATTGGATTTGTGATCTTGTATACTATTTGAATTTGTTTATAAATTTATTGAGCTATTGATCTTCTCAACTTTATCTTGAGGATTGGATCTATATGACAAACTTCTTATTGTATTTTACAAGTGTGACCATATTGAGAGTTTTAATTTTAAGTATTATTATTATTATTTTTTTGTAATGGTCCTTTCAGGCCATATGCAAACATAAAAAAATTGATTTGGTGTCTCTCATAGTTGAGTATTCTATTATAATTTTACTTGGTTAGTTAATCCCTTTTAATTAGTGATGTAATAATTCGATGAAAGGATAGAAAAAAAAAGGTGAAATTACCGTCCTATTAGCAAAGCGATCTAAGAGCTTTCATTTTGAAAAAGATTTTTCTTCTGCCATATGCAATTGGAAAATAAAAATAATATACTGGAATTTATGATTTTTTGATTTATTTTCTATTATAATGTCAATTTATTTGATTAAAAGTTAAGAATAAATTTCATTCTAATTTAGCTGAAATTAGTTGATTGAATATTGTGAAAAAGCATCAATCTCATGAACTTTGGTAGGGAGGAGAATTGAACGAAGTGGGACTTAGGATCTCCCTCTATGGCAATGATGTTTGCTAAAGAATATCATGTAGCATAACATATTGAAGGGTTTGAGTTTAAAAGAAAGCTTGCACACATTAGAAATCACCATTTCTGATAGTGGTTGCACTTTTCTTGGAGTGAAGCATTTTTAATTTTATCTAGCTCCTTTTAGTTTGCATAGCATTCTCAAACTTTGAGTTTGAGCATTTAGCATATCAGTTGGACCACATATAGAAGAGTGTATTTTTGTTGATTTGATATGTCAAACACACTTTTTCAAAATGATAATGCGGCCTGTGGCACAAAATAATGAATAATTGATCTCATTTGAAAAAAAATTGTTTATTGAGTGTACTTTGTTTGAGATGTGTACGGGTTTCCTTTAGTAATTGATATGCATGTCTCTTAAGCACATGTGCAACCTAAGATGTGCAATAAATCAAATCATTTTGCTTCATTCGGAAGCCATTCACATGAACACAACTTATTTGAAATGTGAAGGCTTGATATGGCAATTGTTCACCGACACGATTTTCATTTGAAGTTTATTAGTGCTCGCATTATGTCCGCTTATATATGTTTGTTTGTAGATTTGATTGTGAGTATTAATGACTTAAATATTTGTTATGTGTTTAAAACATTATAGGTGATTTGTAATAGAGGCTCCTTGGTTCAAGTGGTCCACAGATAACCTCTTATTCATTTATAAATAAATGTATTACTTAGTTCATTTTCATTTCAACTTTAGTTCATCAAGTGTGTGTTTGAGGTTTTTGAGTACTCGAGAGAGTTCTTATTGTGGTTGAGGAGTTTTATACTCATTGGCAAAATTTCAAGTTCATTGCAAGTCCCATGCAAGTTTAGTTCAAGTTTTGATTTTATGTCTTGTGATTCTCTTTGGTTCTTTCAACATGGCTTATATTTCATCTTGAGAGTTCATTTAAAAATATTTTGCAGGTTTCTTTTTCATTTTAAATTGTTTTCTTAGATATAGAAAGTTATTTAAATTTATTCTATTTCAATTCTTATCATTGAAGATTTTGACAGTTGTTCTACAGGAGTTTGTGCCTACCCAATACACTAAGAAAAACTGGTATGTGTGATGTTCAGGACACTATAGTAAGGATTTTTACTCCCACCTTGCCAATAAAAGGTGTTAATGGGTCATTGCATTTGCATGAAAATTTGTAGCTCAAGATTTTCCAGTTACATTAAACAAATGCATATGCGTTCTTATTTTGGTAGCTTGTGCCTTTTGACTATCATCTTGCTATAAAAGATGTAATAACCGAAAGTCAGAAAAGAAAAAAAAAAAAGAGAAAATAAAAATAAAATGAAAAATCCAACCGCCACGACGGTTGACTGGATTTGAAAAGTCAAAAAAAGGGAGTTCGGTTTGTTTTGCTTAGAGAACTCTCAACGAGAGAGGAAGCGGGAGGAGAGAAGGAGGAAAGCCTTTGCATGTGTGCGTGCACTTGAGAACCCGTCGTAGACATAGAGAGGAGGAAAAGGGCCTTTGTGTCGTAGAGGAAGGAAGGACGGGTCTGCGTGCCAGGCAGTCGGGAGGCTTCCCTGCCGACATTGAATCAGAGCTGAGCAAGCGGCGAAGGGAGAATCCGTGTAGCGTGTGTCATATATTTAGCCTTGAGGGAAAAAAAGAAAAAGAAAAAGAAAAAGGAGGTATGCATATATATATATATATATATATATATATGTATATAATTAAAGTGAAATTTTGATTTTATTATTATTGCGATCATGATTTAGGATGTTATAAGTTTAACAAGGAAAGTTAATTGAAAATATTATTATTTTAATATATATATATAATTAATCGAAATGTTAATATCTCAATTTTAACTTAGGGTTTATAATTTTGATTTAAGGTTTATCGATTTCAGCAAATAATTTTATTTAGGAATATGTAGCATAAATTAAATTCAAGTTTAAGATATCATTCTAAGATCCTTTCAAGAATCATTTTAAGAAAAATGATAAACATTTAATGAAAATAAAATTTATCTATATCACGTCAATTAATTTAGAATCATTTTAAGGGGTATGATAAATATTAAATGAAATATATTAAATTAAACTTTACATATTTATATTAAGAAAAATAATAGGATTTCGATGTATTATATGGAAAAATAGATATATCATTATATTAAATAAATTAAAGGTTAATTTGACTGGATTTAGAAAATAGACAATGAATATTGATAAATATGAGTGTCGAATAATAAAAATATATATAAGTATCGTAAAAATCATTCTTTCAATATCGATCCGTCAATATTTTATTATAGAATTTTAATTAAGGAAAGAAGCGTTAAAAGAAAGGAGATTGAGAAATTGCAAATTAATGTTGGTAGTATATTGCATTTATGATAAAAAATTATCTTTAATTTCTTTGTGATGAAATCGTGTTTATATGATTATGACTTTTGCATCGTAAGTTGTGATTTATTTTCTTGTTTTATTAAATTGTGATATAGTTTCGTATCTTCATTTGGATAAGAACTTCGAATCTTAGATCATATCGACATCATCATTTTATAAAGTTAATTGATTTACTGTTAGTTATGAATTAATATGTATAGTTGTATAATTATATTGTATGAATGTGTATGTTGAAAGTGGAGTTAGAAACATAGTGCTATGAGGACCAATATGCGCTGCGTGAGAAAAAAAGGACAAAACGAATGGTAATATTCTTATCCTTTGGATGAGTTTTGATAAATATTTTCTTTTGGTAAAGGTTTAGACGGTGACTCCTAAAATGGATGATAAATGTAAAAATAAAAGTTCACATGAAATGTTTATCTGCTCACCTATATGTTTGATTGTTTGACAATTTCATTTATATACGTGTTATAACAAAACGATGCATCTTGGATTCTACCTTTGTTTCTTATAGTGTAACATCATAATGATCTCTTGAATTTTATTGATTGTTAGTTGTTTAAATTTTTTGTGCATCTGCTAAATGACGATAGAAGGGAGGTTATGTTTATCGCCGTAGAGAGACTTCAGGAGATAGATAATTATGTCAGTTATATTGAATTAGTTTAAATTGTATGTCATATGAACTTTGTTAGTATATATATGCGTGGACAAATTGTTAAATCATTTGTGAATTATAGTGACTCTTGTATGATTGGAGATTTTGTTTAAGAAATGAAATGTTAGGAAATGTTTTCTTTTATCCGTCCGACCGTCTGTTTCCGCCTTGGTATTCCAAGCTCCCGGGCCGGGTCGTGACAAAAGATGTGCATGTGTCTTATTCCTACCACACCAAGAAAATCATGCATGGGTGTTTATTTGCATAGAAAAACTACATAAGTAATATGATTTTTTGTTGTATCAAAATGACGTATGTGGCTAAAACATTGTGGCAAATTTTTTTTATTATACTTGTATGTATGCGAGGTATGATAATGATGAAGATGTAGCCAGGTCAGGCTTATGATAAAAAATATAAGATTTTTCTCATTTTTCTTAATTTTTTTTTGGGTTTAGGGTTTAGTCCTTTTATCTTCTCTTCTTCTTTTCCTCATTTTTTTTTCAAAATATTATTTTGAGCAAGTGAGCATAATCCAAAGGCTTTTTCAAAGAATTGAGGAAATTTTATTAGTTGTTGATTTCTTCAATGTTAAGTCCTTCTGTTTCCACAAGACAAGCTAGTCATTTTTTGTTTTCTTCTTTGCTTCCGCCATATCTTCAAGGCTTTTCATAGAGTTTCTAGCATTTCTCTTTAATGTGCTATTTCTTTTCTTAATAGTCACACTAAAGATTGCCTTTGAAAGGAAACTTTTATCCTTCTTTGACAAAGGAATCTAGGACAACAAATCTTTTTGAGGCTTAGTAATCATCATAATAGATAATTCGGAGATTGGATTGACATTACTGTCTTTCTTCTTTCTTCAACTCATATAAGAGAAAATACCTTATTTAGAGAAGAAAGGTTTTCTTTACTTAAGATTTGGACTCAAATTTGATTAAAGTCATTTTTGAATTCTATTAAAACTCAAATATTTTTCCTCTTTTCACAAATTACTTAAGAATTATCACATCTTCACAACATGTCATTTTGAGATCTTTGTAATAACTTAGTTCAAGCCAATAAACATTCATGAAATTAAATATTCAATGATAGGAATGTTATCTTGATTAGTAGTGGAGAGTTTTGTTTTAATCTCGTGAACGAGTGCAACATCCTTGAATTTTGAGTAAATTTATTTGATGACATCTCAAACTTCTTTTGCGATAGATTTGAAGACTTATGACTCACTAATTTTCAACATCATGGCATCCCACAACCATGTCTTGATCATGGAATCCAATTCTTCTTAATGTATGAACATTGGGTCCTCTAGCTTTGCAGGTGGATTCACAAGATGTTGAATCTTTCCTTTTTCTTTTAAAAATATCTTCACGAATTAGGACCTATTCATATGGTTTCTCCTATTCAAGCATTATGAGAATCAATATTTTAAAAACTAGATTGAATCGGTCGGTTCAATTGATTCGATCGTGAACCATCATCTTGTCACCACTGAGAGCTTGGAATACTGCGGCAGCAGGCGGTCAGACGGATAAAAGAAAATCTTACATAACATTTCCAATATTAAACAAAATTTTACATGTTTTTTCGTATAAAATTACTACAATGACACAATTAATAATTTGTCCACTTAATAAATTCTATGAAATCTGATTTAAAACATAAATTAATATAATCGACATAAATATTTAACTCCTAAAGTCTCTCTACGGCGATAAACATAATTCTACCTTCTATCATCCATATATAGTTAGGATGATTACCTGAAAAAAAATAAACAACTAGCAATTGAATAAAATTTAATGGGTGAATTACGCTTTTACACTATAGTAAAACAAGAAAGTTGAAATAGTATGCATGATAGTTATTTTTTTTATAACATGTATATAAAAGAATTTCAACAATCAACGTATATGAGGTATGTAGAATGAGCATTTATTATGAGCTTTACTTTACGTTTATCAACCATTTTAGAAGTTGCGTTTAAACCTTTCTGCAAAACTCATCCGAATGATGACCATTCATTCCATTCGTTTTTTTTGTGCGGGTATATTCATCAGATATCTGTAAGGGGTGAACTTCGACATCTGGCATTCATAGCATCTGATTTATACATTTATGCATATTAATTCATAACAGTAAATCAGTTAATTTTATAAAATGATAAAGTGATAATATGATCTAGCATTCAGGTCATTATTCAACATGAAGAAACAGGAAGATAAATCACAATTTATGAAGAAACAGAAAAGTAAATCACAATTTGCGATAGAAAAAGGTGTAATGTATGCAAATCGTTTAAATTAAAAAATAAATAAACTTTTATCATAAATGTAATAATAATATAATTCTACTTTAATTTGACTTCTTTGAATCTCCTTCTCCTTAACGCTAATTGAAATTTATGATTAAACGTTAGCGTGATCAATACTCATAATTATCTAAGTGTATACGGTATTGAAACATAATTACCTCTCTTATGATAATATTTATAATTCTACTAGTTATTAGAGAGATTAAATTTTTCACATAATTTCTCATTTTTATTTAAATGATCGATATTTATTTAAAATACTTTAATTTACTTAATTTTATTTTCATTTAATATTTATCATTCCTCTTAAAATGATTCAAAATAAATTTAACGATATTATAAATTAGCATGAGTTTAAGGTTTCATTTATTTTGCAATTGTAATTATAAGATAATTAAACTAAAATTATAATTGGCATGGTGGATAAATCAATTATTTATTGTTCTACATACTCATAATTTTTTTTATAATATTTAATATGAGTAAATAGCATCATATAAAATTTAAAATCATAGAATCATACCTATAAATTTGAAAAGTTCATTTATCACCTTTGAATCTCTTGTCTTCGCATCAATTTTTAATAATTTTAACAATCATTATTTAGGATTGAAATGGAGATTTCAGAATTTACAATGAATTTATAATTTAAAAATAAAAACTTTAAATTTAGAAATTCCTAAACCCTAAACCCTTACCTTATTTATTCCTCTTTGTTTTGCCCTAAGCCCCTTTCCTCCCGTCGCTTGTCTATAGCCACGCACGCGCCCAACTGTCCTCTTTCTTCTTTCTCGATCAGCGCACGGACTTTAGCTGTCTCTCTTCCACGCGTCTTAGTCTATCCTCCCGGTCAACTTCCCTCTTCCTTGGGCACATTCATGGGAGGCTACGACATCGACAAAGGCTTTGTGGCGGCTTGGCCGGTGGCTCGGATCATCTCATTTTCTTGGTAGCACGCGAGGTTTCCCTTCTCTTTCTCCTCTCCGTTTCCTCTCTCTCGTTGCTTTGGGAGTTGTTTTGAAACCAAGAGACCCCCCCCTTCGATTCTTCTATTTCACGGCCAACCATCACGATGGTTGGATTTCATTTTATTTTTGTTCCCCTTTTATTTTTTTTTATGATTGCCGGTTATGACATACAGTCGATCCAGTTATTCTAAAAATCGCCATTTGCATTGAACCTCGAGCCGATTGAATTTTGGTTCAACCAATGGTGACGATCAAGTTTTGTTAAAATCGGTTCAATTAATAAATATTTAAAATATTAAACAATTATATATTAATATTAAACTTAATAAATTATGTAAGTTAAATATTTTATATAAGAAATCTTATACATTTTAAAATTTTATTATTATTATAATTATATTAAATTATTTAAATATGTTAAATAATTATATTTAAATATCAAACTTAACAAAATATATCTTTCAAATTTTTTATAAGAAATTTTAATAAATTTTAAAACTATTTTAATTGTTATAATGAGCTTGAATTAAAATAATTATAACATAATCAATAAATTATAACTAATTATTTTATAAGCTCATGCTTTGGAATTCTACTTCTCGATATAAAAAGTGTAACAATATCCCCTTCATGATGTGAGACTAAAAAAATTGAATCTGGTGGAACATGTTGAGTTGGGTACTTGAGCTTTAGGATTGAGATATTTGAAATATATGAAATGAGTTTTAGTAATATAAAAATGAGTTTTGAAAAATAAGAACATAAGGACAATATTTTAATTTTATGTTTATATCTTTATTATAAATTATATTTATAATATAAAAAAAATTAAAAATATAAAATTTGGAATAATATTTTATCAAAATTTTAAAATATTTTTTAATATTATAATCTTATATTTTTTATTTAATGAAATGGTGGTTCAACAAACTATTCGGCTTATAGCTCATTTATGTTCGTTCGATTAGCTAATCAAATGAGCTTGAACACTTTTGTAAATGCTTCGGTTCTTTAAATGAACGAGCTTCAATGGTTGTTGATTCGTTATGTTAAATGAATAGTATCATTAAAGCTGACAGTCGTTAAGGAGCGATTACGATTCGATTAAGGCTCGATTAAAGCTTCATGGTATCATTTATATTCTCATATTTTCTTGACAATCGATTAAGAATGTTTATTTCATTAAACAGCTACATTGCTCGATAAGCCAAATCTGAATCGAGCTCACCAATAAGCTCGAGCCGAGCTCGAACAAGATTTTTTTAAACGAGGTCAAGCTTTAACACCATTCTAAAAACTCGAATCAAGCTCGAGCCAAGCTCGAGCTCAATAATGATAAACGACTTGAACTTAAACAAGCCCGTACTCGGCTTGGCTCGGCTCGTTCACAACCCTAATTTTTATATTCATAAATCTATATTATCAAAATTTTTAAGTTTTTAAAACATTTTTAATATACATATACATATATTTATAATAATATTTTTAATTATTTTGTATGGCTATATTTTATAAGGTTTTTAAAATAAATTTTTATATTATAAATTTATATTTTTATTATAAACTATAATTTTTTATAGATTATATTCTTATTATAAATTATACTTATATTTATAAATTTATATTATAAATTTTTAATATTTTTAATATATTTAATATATACATATAAGTATATCTTATTGAATTTAAAATTGATCTTGAAATTTATAATTATTAGAAATATTATTTGTGTTTATCATATTTATTTTTTGTTATATATTTATATTATTTTATCATTTAATTGGATCAATGTTTAATAATTTTAATTTTTATTATTGGGTTGTTTGGTTGCCTGAAAAAGGAGTGCAGTGTAAAAGAAATGCATTGTAAAAGAAATGCAGTGTAAAAGTGACTGTAATGTATTTGAATTATTTTAAAATTGTCTGGTTGGAAATTTTACAAATACATGAGTTTATTTTTTCTTGTTTGGTAGAATGAATATAATGTAAAGTATTTTTTGGGGTTAAGAGAGGTGGTGGTGGCGGCGGCCGGCGGCGGGTGTTTGGTGGCCGACGGTGGGTGAGGCGGCTGCTCTCACTTTACACTAATTGGTGTATTTGAAATTCGCCCAAATTAGGTGAATTCTAATTACACCATAAATACCCTTTTTAATGTATTTGAAATACACTGCAAATTCCTTGTAATTTTATTTTGCATCATATCAAATACTCCAAAAGTTAAAATCTCTGCATTTGATTTACTATACACCCAAAAAAACATCTAACCAAACAATCCCGAAGTCATCCGATTGAACTTCGGTTCAACGCCGGTCGAATTATTAAACTTTGAACCTCACCTTTTTCTAGTTTAATATCCGGTCTAGTTTTCACAATCTTGAGAATTGAAGCACTTGAACTTCTCTTTTAGTCTGATTTTCACTGTTCATGATGACACTCTTTGGAAGGAAAGCCAAAAAAATTAGACATAATGAAGGGAGGGAAGAACTTTGGTGAGAAAGAGTAGGGAGATTAAAGGTTGAGAGCAAGAAATCTCGCGTTGATATTATGTAGAAAAATAAAAAAGATAAAGATATGTAAAATTACTTAAAATAGTTTATTTTTACTGCTGCTCATTTGTATGAAGTTTAGGGTTTATATAGACATGTCTATAGGTCTCTCAAAAAGGAAATGAAATTAAAGAAAATTACTCAACACCTGAAATATGAAGGGATTAATCCCCCCTATAAGCCTGGTGGCCTTAGGGATCTATGGGAAAGCAATCCAAGGGCTCCAAAGGCTAAGGATCTTAATTCATGTGCATTAGGAGCTTGGCATTTGATTGGAGGAAGATCCATTGTGTGGAGTCCACACCAAGAGACGAACCATATGAAGGTGCAAATAGTGGCTATGGGTCCCACAACTTTCAACAATAGTTATTTAGGGAACATTGTGTATGATGCATCCTTTGAAATTATTGATATTTGCTTTTGGTTTACCATGGCCAGAATCTAATTGGGACCTATTAATTTGCAACATTTATATGTGTTTCAACCGTGTCAACAGATTGGATATTACATATCTCTGTTTTATTCCCATTGTGAAGTTCAAATCGCCAGAGAAAAGAAGTAAAACAAAATTTTGGATGATATGAATTTTAAATGAATTGAAAAGTGTGTACAAGTTTTAAGATCGAGCTATATTGGATTTTTTTCAGTTGATAACTATCTTTGTAAAAATTTAGCCCATCTTTAAAAGATATCGATGAGCACCATAGTGACAAATAGCTATCTCTTCGAAGTTGCAGTTAAGAATCAAATTTTTAGTAGTATGATATTGTGGTAAGTTATCAAAGTGATGATCGGCATGCTAAAATTATAAAATCTGGCTATGAAATAGTTTCTTAAGCTTTTCTATTAACGTTGCTAGTGCAGTTACGAATTTGGAAAGTCCTGAACTATAATGTTTCAATACTTTTTTCATTGGTCTACCTTAAATATTAATGTTATATAATTCGTTGTGTTTCTTCAGCTTCCAAGATCTTCTTGTTAGATTATCATTCATCTCATCTATTACTCTGAATGTCATATAAGCTCTCTGACTTTTATTTTTGGATAAGTTAATTAAAATATTGTTATTTACTGCTCTTGATTAATTTCTTTGCTGCAAGTCTCTTTTGAGCCTTTAAGTTTGATTACCTGATTAAACATTATCACCTCGAATTCACTTGAATGTGTAATTCACTGCTTTTTAATCATAGTTCATATTCCATATGTTCTATCCTTATTTTACATGTCATTAGGATGCTAATGAATTCCATTCTAAATGTAGCTCATAATTTTAGTTATTGGTGAATACTGTCTTTTATTGGCAGGAAGTATTTGCTGTGGTAAGGGAAGCATCAAAAAGGGTTTTAGGCCTTCGTCCTTTTGATGTGCAGTTGATAGGTATGTTTTAATTGATCTACTTTACGTTTTTATCAGTTTAGTATTTGTGAAGACATATTTGTGTGCCAATATGTTGAGAATTTGGGAGAGATTAAATCATAGAATACTTGCGGGAAACCAGTTAAAGTGTTTTAGAACATACACGGAACAAATGAAAATCAAAATAAAAATGATTACATAGAAGACACAAATTAAACGTGGAAAATCTCGAAAATGGGAAAAAATCATGGAGCCACACTGCTAAGAAATCCACTATGAAAGAAAAATCAAGGAGAATAGTACATATTACACTTATCTGGAGCATCTTTCTCTTCAGTCACTTACTTCACTATCACAACTAGTCCTTAAAACTGTAGAAAAAATTGCCTAAATACGAAGTCTTCTGACTCATAGCGCTGTAGTATCACGACCTTGGCTTCGTTGTCCTCTAGGCTTTTTTGCATAGGTTTGAGCGCTGCGGTGCTGTTCTGCAGTGTCAAGGCGTTAGCTTCTCTATCATTTTTGTTTTTGGTGCCCTGATCCTAACGCCGCAACTCTAGCTTGAAGCGTTGAGATGCTATAATCCAGTGCCATGGCCCCATCCTTCTGGCATCGAGGCGCTGCCTCCTCTGATCCTTAAGTCAAGAACTCCTGTTCCAGCGCCAAGGCGTTGTTTCTCCGGCGCCAAGGTGCTGACCTCCATAGATAAAATCAAGCTCCACGAAATAACACTATAAATATTTTTTTCACCAAAATTAAATATCTTTCTGTGGAGTCTCAGTACTTTTTCTGTCATGCCATCATTTTATTGGCTTTACAGCCTCTTTTTTATGTGAGAGGATGTCTTTATACATACTTGTCAATACAGGCGGCATGGTTCTTCATAAGGGAGAGATATCAGAAATGAAGACAGGAGAAGGAAAAACACTTGTGGCTGTTTTACCGGCTTATTTAAATGCATTGACTGGGAAAGGAGTTCATATCGTTACTGTAAATGATTACCTTGCTAGGCGTGATTGTGAATGGGTTGGTCAAGTTCCTCGATTCTTGGGGCTGCAGGTTGGCCTAATACAACGTATGCCACATTATTATAGTCATGCAAGCTTTATTTTTCTTCATTTTCTTTCTTACAACGTCAGCATTCTTTGAGAAATGTTGTTTTTTTTTCCAAGCTGATCCACTTTTCATTCTCTCATTTCATATGTAGATATTGTGTGTTTATGGTTTTAATGATGCATTGTCTTGCAGAAAATATGTCCAGTGAGCAAAGAAGAGAAAACTACTTGTGTGACATAACGTATGTCACGAACAGTGAACTTGGTTTTGATTATCTGAGAGACAATCTGGCTATGGAAAGTATTCTTTCCGAATCCATTGAACTTCATGTTGCTATAGTTGGAAACTTTCTTAAGAGTGTTTTCCTCTTCCATTTTCTTGAGGAGCTGATTGCTTTAGCTTTCCCTAATAATGTTTTTTGTTCTTTTTAACATTTTCAGTCCGTTGATGACTTAGTCCTGAGAGGATTCAATTACTGTGTAATTGATGAAGTTGATTCAATTCTTATTGACGAAGCTAGAACACCACTCATCATCTCAGGTCCTGCAGAGAAACCTAGTAATAGCTACTACAAAGCAGCAAAGATTGCTTCAGCTTTTGAGAGAGATATACATTACACTGTATGCAGTTGAAAGTCTTGATACTTAGATGCAATTTATTTCTCATAAATATTTTAAAAGGATTTTTATAATATTTAGTAGAAAAAAATTATAGATACCATAGTTAGCTTCACTTATAAAGCCAATCCTAAGTGATATTGATCAGCAAGACACAATCTATGCCTCAATAAATAAAAGCTATAAACTCTCACAGTTCTCTTTTGCTGAATGGGTTCATTACAGGTTGATGAGAAGCAGAAAACTGTTCTGCTTACTGAGCAGGGTTATGAGGATGCTGAAGAAATTCTGAATGTAAAAGATCTATATGATCCTCGAGAACAGTGGGCTTCATATGTTCTAAATGCTATCAAAGCGAAGGAGCTCTTCCTTAGGGATGTAAACTACATTGTTCGTGGAAAGGAAGTTCTGATTGTGGATGAGTTTACTGGTCGGGTTATGCAAGTGAGCATTTCAGCCTATTGGAAGCTATGTAAATGTTGATGATCCTTTTGCAGTCAAGACAGAAAAGAGATTTTTGTATTGAGACTTATCGTTACCAGTCAGAACGATGTAGTTTTAAATTTATTATATCTCTGATGTTTGAATTCCAATTTGTTTATTTTCATATACTTTCATTTGCCAATTATGGTCCTTGAGGTTTTAAATTATTTCATTCAAATCTAAATTTATCTGAGAATGCAGTAAATGTTTGTAAACCCTCCTTCCATTCTTCTCTCTCTCTCTCTCTCTCAACCATGCCACTCAAATCCCATGTGGAGTGGGGAAGGAGAGGGGATTGCAAGTGGCCCACCCAACATCTTTCTATCTTTTTCTTCTTCCACTCTTTTCTCCTTTGACCAACTTACCCGGATTGTAAAACTATATTATTAAGAATGTTCAAAATTCTGTTTTTTGTTTTTAATTTTTTCTTGTCATCCTTATTACATGCATTCTCTTGTGTTAAAGTAAACTTGTTTCAATAGTTTCAAGTGATTTATTTTTTCCATTTGTTACTAATTTTACAGGGCAGAAGATGGAGTGATGGACTTCATCAGGCAGTTGAAGCAAAAGAAGGCTTGCCAATTCAGAACGAAACTGTTACACTTGCATCTATCAGTTACCAAAATTTCTTTCTACAGGTAGCACGGTCTTCACCTTCTACTGTTTCCAGTCAACTTTAATTCTACAAATTTGTTCCCATTAAAATGTTACTAGATCACATCCTACCAACTCTAAATCCTACAATTATGTTTCCATTAGAAAATTTGTGGCAAGTATCTGCAGCGTTTTGAATCTACTTTTTCTGAAAGATAATGACAAACTTGTTTTTTTTTCTTTTGAGATAAGTTTAACTTGTTCTCTAATCAATTCAATAGGCAGGCGGTATAATGATTATATGCTCTACCATGAACAATCAATCTGTTAAATTTCTTAGCAAGTTTTTTTCTGCTTATTTCTAATACCTGAACTAGTTACATGTTTTCTTGGTAAATTACAGTTTCCCAAGCTTTGTGGCATGACAGGCACTGCAGCAACTGAGAGTGCAGAATTTGAGAGCATATACAAGCTGAAAGTTTCAATTGTACCAACAAATAAACCCATGATAAGAAAGGTATTGAGCCTTTAGATCTTTTTACTTAATTTGGAAAAGTTGCGACAAGGTTTAACTGTAATCTAGTTTGACACTTGTATATCAACCTAAGCTGAAATCTAGAAGTACAAGCATATTTATATGCTATCGCCTAACCAGCATTCTTTACCTTAAGATTACATAAAGCATGCCATAAATTCTGGTCGTTGCAATGCAATGTATGCCTTTCTAGAAAAAGTGACTGTGTACAGAGATTTTTTTAAGATTTTATTGAAGGGTAAGTAATCTTTCTAAATTCAACAATTATAAGACAAATCAGAGAAGGGATTATCACAGTTATTTTCATCTATTGAAACTTAACCATATTGTACCTGTGGGATACCATTAAGATATAAACATCTTTTGTTTTTTAAGGATGAATCGGATGTAGTTTTTAGGGCTACTACCGGTAAATGGCGTGCTGTTGTCGTGGAGATATCACGAATGCATAAGACTGGTCGACCTGTGCTTGTTGGTACAACTAGTGTTGAGCAGAGTGATGCTTTGTCAGAACTGTTGGAGGAAACTGAAATTCCTCATGAGGTGAGTCTTTCTTCGGTTTCATGTAATTTTTTGAAAAGGAATAACTTAGCATTAATTGTAAATTTTGATCGGCTTCCATCTTTGCATTTATTTTTTTTCAATTGATTTTACAGCCTAGGGATTTTAAGAACCATCTTTGACTTCCATGTATAGTTGCTGTTATTGTGATTTATAGTGACTCCATCTTCCTCATAAGCTAAAATATAATTTATTTAATGGTTGGGTGCAGAAGAATCCAATAAAATGCCCCAATTCTTTAAAATAGACCGGATATGCTAACCAGCAAGGTGTTTAATTTTGTCATTTGTGCTGTCTATTCTAGTCACTTGAGGTTAGTATATTTTGATTGACAATTTTTAGGCCTAAAGATCTATGCTGAACAAAGTTCATGTGAAGAGGTACCGGCTAGGGGATACAAGCCTATGGAACTTATAAGCTAGAGAGTTTGCTCAACATGTTGTGTTTTGTTTCTGATGATGGAATGCTTTCATCAATAAAACACAAAATACAATTGTATGCTTTAAGCTTTCATGATAATAGTTATTCTTTTTGTGGTTAGAATTGGATTAATCAGCTTTTAGGATCAATGTATAGTAAAAACTAAATAGTTGAAGGAAATGGTGTTACAATGTCTATAGTGTCTATATATTAAATTAACATATAAGATGTAGAAAAAAACAGTTGCACTTGATTTTTTAAGAAGTGCCTTCTATATCATTGTATTCATGAAGTTGCCCTTTTACTTGTGAAGCTTCTTAATGCGAAGCCAGAGAATGTGGAAAGGGAAGCAGAAATAGTAGCACAGAGTGGCCGTCTTGGGGCAGTAACAATTGCAACTAACATGGCAGGGCGTGGAACAGACATAATCCTTGGTGGTAATCCAGAATTCATGGCAAGGCTAAAGCTCCGCGAGCTTTTGATGCCAGGGTAAGACAATCTGTTATAAGAGAATAACTGTTAATCATAACTCATATCCTGCCTGAAGTTTTGTGGTTTAATGGGATCCCTCGTTATTATTGGACTGTACATCTGCAGAGTCGTCAAGCCTGTCGAAGGAGTTTTTGTTTCTGTGAAGAAACTTCCACCAAGAAAGACATGGAAGGTGTACCAATACTATATTTAACATCAGTATTGAGAGTTTGATAGCCGTATGCCTTTTTAGATCCATTCATGGCATTTACAGGTTAAGGAAAGCCTATTCCCATGTGAACTTTCCAATGCCACAGTATCATTGGCAAAGGATGCTGTGGAATTTGCCGTTAAAATGTGGGGCTTAAGATCATTAACTGAGCTTGAAGCAGAAGAGAGACTCTCTTATTCCTGTGAAAAGGTTGGACTGCTAATTTGATGCTGTTTATTTATTGAATGGAAGTCCGACAAATTCAACTTGGAAAAGCATAGTATGTTTTTTTTACATATTTTCTATCTTTAATTTAGATGATCCTATCCTCCACTAATGTTTGTATTCTTTGTTCATTCCAGCATTTAGAAATGGTTATATTCTTCAAAAAATCATTTAGTTCTATCTATGTTCATAGTAGATAGTTATATACTATTTACTGGAGCCATCCTTGATAATTTAACATCCAAAACACAAGAATGAAGAAAAAAGTTAAATCTTGATGAATATGGAAGAAAGAACAATTAGCTCTTAAACTTAAACTCTAAGTCAATTTGTACTTTATTTCCCATTCCCTTATCCATTTTGAGTTTGTTTTCCATGTGAAGATTTCATATTTGCTAAAATTCTATTAATTTGTTATTATTATTTTTTACTACGGAATCAGACAAGATGAATCCAGACTGCTTTGTTGTTGAATGCTCTTTAAAACATGGAAAGAAGTGCTATTTGATGATATACTTTGTGCAAAGTACATTGCAGGGCCCTATGAAAGATGAAGTCATAGCCAAGCTTAGGAATGCATTCCTGAAAATAGCTGAAGAATATAGAGTCTACACAGAAGATGAAAAAAAGAAGGTTTACCATCATATTCACATACAGTGTAATTTGATGTGGCTGAGGTTAGATAATCACTCTTGCAATTTCCTTACACATTATAGGTCATACAAGCTGGAGGACTGCATGTCATTGGAACAGAACGGCATGAATCTCGACGAATTGATAATCAGGTTTTAACCTCTATTTGCTTAATTTTAAAGGAAGTGTAACATATTAAATGCATGTTACATTGGCTTTTCTCTCTTTTTTCTTCACGCATTTTTTAACATGATTTTGTAATTTTTGAGATCTAATTATGTGTGGATCTTCTTAGTGAAATTGATATCAGATTTATATCTCAGGCTGGTTTGATATCAGATAATTGGTACCTGTCTAAACTGACCTTTCCCAATATAGAAAATTAATTATTTTCTTAAAAATATATATTTTTTGATGAGTTATTGTTTGGAAGACATATAATAGAGCTGACCAGAGGTGCTATTTTGATAACTTTGATATTAAGGAGTACTTTCTTTGATTAAAACAGGCTCTTTCCAACTAATTATTTGGATTTGATTCAGCTATCTCAATTTTCAGTTTTTATTATTAAAAAACCGATTGACTTCTATTGTGGATATATCTTCGAATGCAAACTCAAAACAGCATGTTGCAATATTTATGACACAAATTATGGTTGTGTATAAAGTTCATATTATGATATGCTGGTCTAGCTTCAGATATTTGTTTGTGAGAGCGTAGACAAATATCTCAATTCTTAATTCTAACTCTTTATCAGAGAACTCAAATCCATAAATGGACCAAAATCCTATGTGGATGCTAAACTTACATGACTTGTCACAATTGATGTTACATTAAAGAGGTCAAATTTATATGGCATGTGATAATTTAGTATATGCTTCAAATTTTCACGAATTATCATAATTATCATTATCCGCAACCTCATCCTAATTATTTATGGTTGATTTTATGAATTCTCATTTTTTAGTCATACTTGGTTAGTGATACATATAGTGTACTAAATGTTACTACATTTATTTATTTATTTTGCACAGCTTCTATTAATGCTATATTTGATCTATTTCTCTTTTTATGTTTATTTATTTATTTCCCACATTATGGATGGATGCGGACAAATAAGTTAGTCCATGAAACTAGAATTAGGTTAAGATTTTGGAATATAGGTACTCTTATGTAAATTAATGGAATTAATAGATATTATGGTTCATAAGATAAATATTTTGTGTTCAAGATAATGATCAGATAAAAATAAATCAAATTATCGCTCTGTGATTGATGACACTTTAAAGAAGACAAATAAAAAATATTTTTAAGCAAGTACAAATTAATGATGTTCACAAAGAAGCAATGCTAAAAAGAAGAAGTGAAATTAAGTTGTTAAAAATCTCGAGAATCAAAAGAAAACTTTTAATAAAAAAATAATGAAATCGAAGATGCAAGAAGATAATAAATAGTTAAAACATTGTTATAAAACTTAATTTAGATGTAAAAATTTGGAGAATTAAAAAGATATAAAGTACCAGAGATTCTAAGAAAAGAATATAATTTAAAAAAATTTAGTTTTAGTGATCTATACACAGATTGGGATACCAAGAAATGCGAAAGATACAATATTAATATCCAATTGCATGCTTTCCTCTGATAAAGCCCCGCTTCGATCAACTTCTAGTTTCAGAATAACTGTTCTTCTTCAATCTCAAATCTCATTTTTGTGAGTTATTTAATATCACACATCTAAATAGCACAATGCAATGATGAACGCTATATCAGATAAGCTCGACATTTCGTAATATGTCGTGCAAAATAACTCAATTCACAAAGTATTTAAATTTTAGCTTTCAACTTTCTCATCGCAAAAAAGATCAAAAAAAATTTTACGTGATCATTCTCACCATATTCATCCATAGTAGCTATTTGTCCACCATCTTCGAGTTCTTCGAGTGCAGACTTGACTTCTACTTCTTCATCATTTTTAAGAAGAATTTCATGGGAATCATCTTCTTTGTCACTATTAGTCTCGATCTCAGCTTCTATTATATTATAACAGGTTCTATTTTGATGAGATTTATGGATGAACCCAAGACCTTTAGTGACAAATTTATCACTTCTCCGTGATGCCTAAGGACTTCTTTGACTCTACATCTTGTTAAAAATTTGAGCCCTATGTTTAATAGTTCCAATATGAATTCCAAGCTTATGCATCATTCTTCGCAATTTTTGTGGTTAATATATTGGTATTCTTGTTGACACTCATCATAATTTTCATGTTGAGTAGGTTGATCAAAATTGTGAGGCTGAGACTCTTCAGATTTGTAAAGTAGAGGTTACGCTCTTCATTTCCTTCGATGGCGGCGTAGAATGTTATCAATTCTTGATATTATAAACCTCCGATTTAGTGATTTCTTTGATGGATGGTATAATTTTGAGTGGAGTCGTCTATCACAAGTGTGATCATTCTTGATGCGACCATCGAACTTATTACCATAAGTAGATTCAAAATCATAGTTTGAATTAGAATCACTTATTTCATCTCAGGTCTTTATAAGTTCTCTTAGGTTTGGCAGAATATCTTCTCCTTCTTCTTCACTTCCCAAATGAGGAACTAATTTTCTTAATTTAGGTGTAGAATCAAGTGCTTTAGGAGAGTCGACATTGCCTTCTTTCTTTCTTTCTTGACTCTTTCACTTTGTGAAATTGCTTTTAGTTCAAGTGGATCTCAGAGGCTCTGTTGGCTTAGCTCTTTGAATGAAATATTTTGCATATTCATAAATCTTTGCTTTTGAGAATTGTTGTAGGTTACCGTGAATTCTTCTTCTCCTTTTAGGTACTTCATGCACGATGCATAATTGGGGGACCATGCCATACTCATCTCGGCCCAAGAGAGAGCTCTAAATGATGTATCGACATCGATTACATGAAACTTGACTTCCGTATATAAATCTCTGAACAGAGAATAAAAGAACGTAGAGTTTTCGCCTTTTTTTTCATAACCATCAACTTATCTCTCCCAAGATGTTGAATATCAAGTGATAATCCTCTTAATACCTTTAGACTCATAAGATTGATAGAAGAATTTGGATCAATCAATATTCGGCTGATCAATGTGCCATCATTCTCTATAGTAACATAAAGAGGACGGTTATGATCCGTTGTTATTGCCTTATTGAGTCACTAAACAAAATTCAGATGTTAACTTCTCAAGCACTTCTTCCTTTCTTGATAAGAATTTTGACGGGTTGGTCGAGTCTGTCTGACTACCCTTGTTATTTTGGAGTAACTGATGCAGAATAACATCTGATATCACATAGATGATCCGACATGTCTCTACTGGACAAGATTCATCATTATCTTCTTCATCTGATTCAGCAATGCGAAGTTTAGGCATAAAGTTTGCAAGCTTAAATGATTGTCTTGTCGGCTGGTGATACTCTTTTAAATTGTTAATGATCTTTTGAGTTGTAGTTCTCTTCTTGATCTTTTGTTTCTTAGCCGGCTTCTTTGACTTATGAGGCCCGCGTTTAGTAGATTGCTCCTCATGCTGTGATGAAGTAGCCTTATCAGAATGCCACTGAGAAGCTCAAATATTTGATTTAGGCATCTCTTTTAAGTCCAATATATATTCAAGTGGTGATTTCCACTTAACACTAGGGACGCCTTTTAGCTGCTTCAACATTTTCACGGTCTTTTTAGAGATTATTGTTTTTCATTCTTCAGTCTGAGCTGATTTCTTATTCTTTTTGTCTTTGTTGGATGATACAGAAGAGGATGTAATCATCTTTGTAGACTATTTTTTTGGGTTGACTAGAACACTGTCAAATAATGTAAATTTACCTCGTCGATATTTCATTTCTAATAATTTTGAAGACATATTCTTCGATAGGATGACCATCGATGATAGAGATAATAATTTGGATTCTTGACTTCACCTTTTAATTTTTTGGTAATTTGTAGCAAACTTTGAAACATTTGAAACAATTTGATTCTCCTAAATTAATAATCTTTGTTCATCTTTTTCTTAAGAGATTACCTCATTCGCTCATCATCTTTTGTTGTTGTTATGAACGCTCCCCACCACTTGGAAAAGTCTGAGGTTTGTCATTGTCTTCTAATACCAATTTTGGCTGTGGATTAGAATAATAGTCTTTCTCTTATCATCATTGTACATTGGCTTTCCTTTATATATTATATATACGCTTTTTTTATCATTTGAGCTAGTGAATTTCATTCTTGAGTCGAAGGTTTGTTTCTCTTTTCTTTATTTACATTTGACTTTGGATTTAGCTAATTTCAAAGCCACTCGAACAAGTCCTAGAATGTTGCAATCGACGCCATACTTAAAAATGATGTCATCTTATCATCCATATTACCCATTAGCAATTGGATCGCATGTTCTTCTTCCAACTATTGCTCGCATTTCTTATGTAGGTTACGTCAATGACTTATAAATTTTGTCACTGACTCATCTTTTTTCCTTTTAAGAGGCGTGATTATGATTTTCTCGGTTTGCTAACCTCTTCACAAATATAGTCTCTAATTCAAGAAAGGTTTTAAGCGAATCATCATTCTACATACCATTCAATAAGGTTATGCTTCTTGATGAATTGAAAGCAATGCATTGTTCCTCCTTTATGTTTTGGTGTTGGATTATCAAGGCCAAAAGTATTAAATTTCAACATCGAGTAATCTTTTGATACACGATCATATTCAATTTGGGTAAGGCGACCCACTCCGCTTTTCTCTCGAGGTTATGACTGCCTTTATCTTTTCATTGATTATCATTTTCAGTTGAGCAGATGTTACCCCTCTAGGTGTGTTAGCTAGATTTTAAATTATCGGCTGGAGAAGTGTTTGATTAACTTTATTCCTTATTGATGTAGCGTGTCTTGTAGGAGCTTGAGCCCGGTAGTATATAAGTTATATTTATTACCGATTAGTAGATAAGACATGTGCTACAGTTAATGTGATATTCTTCTGTAACATCTCCATCATGATATTTATTTATACCATCATATCATTCATCTTGGTATTAAGCTGTGCAATCTCCTTATCTTTGACCTCCATTTTGGCGTTGCATTTTCTCTCTTTGGTAACAAGTACAAATCTGATTCTTCTTCTTTCTACTTCTTTTCGTTCTCGCTCATTTTCATTTTCGGAAGAACTTGTCATTCTCCTTATGCATTTGTTGAGGCATGTCTTTGGGTATATGAATGACGAGTATAAAAGTGTGTACCAGGCTAATCATTTCCTCGTTCAACTATATAGACAGCTTCGACACCCATGATTTCTTTCTCATTATGATATTCTTCTTCATCTTTAGCAAAGATCGAAGATCCATCCTCTACTTGTTTCTATGAAGACTCTTCTTCATCAGTTCAGTTCACGGATCCATATTCTTGATAGTCGGCGGAAAGTTCATCTATATCTCGACCATGTATTTCCACTTCCATAATGTCCTCTTCATTATTTTCTTTCTTCTTGCACGCAATTTTGATTGGCGTTTCCAATGCATCTCGGTTCAATGTACTAAACAAATACTTCTATTAAAGGTGCGATCAAAGTCAACCTTGTAGGGTGAACTGATCGATGATGGGATCCCAGGATTCTCTTCGTGTCATCATGTCTTTCATCAATGATATCCATTTTTTAGGTATCCACTTCTGATGAGTTATTTTTGAGACAGATTTTTGAGTATATATCAAATGTCACACCTCTTTCATTATTCAAAGTTTCATTACGGGGCCTTGGCCTCCATATTTATTTACCCTTTATTTGGGACCTTTCGGATTTTTTGAACGCGTGGTTGGCGCCAGCACCGTGAAACATACTTGTCTCGATGACTGATTACCATAAGAGATGACAATCTCCTTGGTGGAGCTTCAGTATTTTCCATCACCGCAGGCTTCTGAAATCTTCTTTTATTAAACCTCTATCTTTGGCTACTTTGAGAACTTTGTGTATTCTAGCAGACTGTCTCCTCTGTGGTAGTGTAGTTTGACGTGGTTGGTTCAGGAAGCTACTTTTTACTTGTTAGTAAATATTCTTTTTACTCACTGGGTGTCAAAGTGTGGGTAGGAATACTGGAGGCGATTGTTTGTTCACTAGATCGTTCAAAGGGGATCTGCTGAGCACTCAGCTCATCATTTCTTCTTCTTCTCTGCTTTCTGGTTAATTTGCTTCTTGATGAGGAAGCTTCATGATCATGCTTTCCAGGTACGAAAGGTTCAATCGATAAGGAATCGTACCACGAGACATTTTGACATTAAAGACATAGTTTGCCCATTGACGATTCTTTTCATCACAGGGGCTTTAGATTGATTTAGTATTTTGAAAATTGAAGTTCTCTGTCGGGAGAACTCCTTAAAAGCGGTTGGCTGCTGAACTGATTGGCGAACGTGGCTAGTAGGAGCTTCAGTAACTTGAGGCCTTCCAATATGGTCTCGGATGAATGTACCACGGTGGTTACTTCAGGAGTTGCAGCTATGATAACCGAGAAATTCAAGCTACCAAATTGAATGGTCGCTCCAACAACTCTTGTGTTGATGACGACATTGGCTAGGCAGATGTTCGCACTACGCCCTAGCTGGATAGTGAAAGGAGTGCTCTGTGGATCCATTTTGCAAAAGTGAAAGATGAGAATTAGTAATTAATAATTATTATTTCACCTCATACTTTCAAAATACAGATGTACTACATAAAAAAATAATAGTGTAATACAAATGTATTCTACAGAATAATTAATTCAAAGTAGAGTCATATTGAATTTACTACACACTTAAATCACCATTTTTATTTTGAATTTTGAAAATTTTATTCTTCTTATAGCATATATGGTAAAGATGGAGAATCTTATCTCTGAGTCAAAAATCGTGAGGAGAAATTCACTATCTCTGATATTGGATTTAAGAGAGTGATTTAAGTGTCGATATAATTTTCAGAAGGATGATAATAGATAAGACCTACCCATCGGTTTTCATTCTTATAGGCGCACATGCATAGTTAATTATCCCTCCCAATAGGTGAGAGAGAATTTTAGATTAAGACTAGTCATTAGATAGCTAAATGCATAGCGTATAGTAGTAGATATGAAATTTTAGAATTTAAGATTATGAAATTCATCATTTCAACTGGATGGTTGGGGAATCTTGATGTGCCCGATCTAGATTATGGTTCATCGTCCGTGTGGTCTACTACTTAGTTAGAGGTAGTCGGCCTGCTTTAGAAGGATCCTTATCAAGACGCGCATGGGTTCGTCGTCTAGACGGGTGGTGTTTGTCCCAAAAGACAATCTTAAGTCTACCTTGACATATGATTGCGCTTATCAGTATCTACATGATTATCAAGGGTAGAGCCATTGGGGGATCACATCTGGATTGATCGTAATATAATGGCGTGGCCAAAAAACTCGATCAGGACTTTATTAGTAATTGTATCATCATGGAAGCTATTAAATCGGAGGACAGACCACGTCACTCTTGTGAGATCGATTGAGAGTGACATAGTAGAATCTTGATTTGGCGTTTAGCTTTTTTGAGCTAAAATTTTTTATTAATTTGTCACTAGATAAACAATTCAAAGGTGGATAGATTGAGTTTTGATTTAAACTTTTAATGATAGAGTTTCATTTAAACAGTTTTAGATTGATATTTAATTTGAGTTAATTTGATTTGAAAAATTGATTAATTTGAATATGTTTAAGAGCTTTAGATCGCATCAGCTGTTTAATTCTAATATAGATTAGATCTACGTGCAGAATTAGTTTTTTAGATATTTCATCGATTTGAAATTTTTATAATAGAGTTTTAGGTTTTGTTAGCGAGACTACATCTAAAAAACTAAGCAGACGCAGAACTCTGAAACTTGAATCTAAACATTCAATATGGTGTCGGGGCCCATGCAGGTGTATTTGAGAATGACTTAATTAACACCTTCTATTTGCTTGTACGATGTGTTGTGGATCCGGTAACGTTGATTGATACTTGATTTAAGTTAATTTGATTTGAAATCAGATTCACATTTTGATGGAAATATCCTCTCCGGTTAAAATCACCATTCAACACGAGTATTAATTGGTTGATTGAATATATTTGAAATTTAGATCCTATCTGCTAACTCTTAACAGAGGATCGATCTCTCGCGTAATGTAAACTACGATATTTTAATAAGTTGAAATTTTATAATAGATTTTTAAGTTTTGTTAGCCCCAATCTAAGGTAAATTGAAGCCGCGTCTCCGCCAAACACTTGAATTTAAGCGTTGTGGTGTGGGTCATGCGGGTGTATTTGAAAATGCCTTAATTAACGTCTTCTGTTCGCTTTACAAAGTGTTGTGAATCCGGTAGCGTGAAAGGCATTGTAAATTGATCTAATATCTTTTTAGATTTTTTAGATTAATATTTAATAATTGATTTTACTACATTTTGATATTAAAATTTGCCTTTAAATCTCAAAGATAGATATTTATACTAGATAATATCATCTAATTAATGAAATCACTGACATTAAAAATCATAATTAGAATGAAAATTCTTTTATTTTTGGATTGAAGTAAAGTTCTTTTATTCATGCAGTATTTAATTTAGTGTCGTCTTCTGTCTGCTTGTACAAATAATTGCATATCCGGTGGTGATTGATGAATTAAATATAAAGATATCTTGCAAGTATCCAATTCATTCATTAAAAGCTTTAACAAGCTTTGAAGCACTTGGACAAAGCAGATAATTACTTCAAAATATGTGTAAGCACTCATTCTCTTGTTCAAACTTTTACATGTATTTCAAAATATCTAAATCAAGAAAGTGATTGCCTTAGCATATGCACGAATATTTGTTTTTTTTTAAAATGTGTGGATTTTAAAATATTTAGTTTGAAGCAAGAATATTTGCGGAAATATCTATATATTTATATTTAGCTTCATATATATATTGATGTAACTAGTCGGATGTGAATGTATCTCATAATGTATGAAAGTGTCGCATCGTTGTATTTAAAAGCTTGCACAAATTTGATTTGAGTGAATAAAACTACAAATCTCTCCAAAATATGTGCAATCAAGCTTATTTGAAGTTCATTGCATTTGCTTTGTGACTAAACACCCATATCATATATCTCATAAGCCCTTTGCATTTCAATAACATAGCCAATTGAAATTCTTTTTAATCATTTTTAAATGGATTACAAAAATGATCCAAAAATCTAGTAAACGATTTTCTCCCTATTCATTTGTAAGCATTCAACTTATTTTAATCTCAATTAAGCTTAATTCTTGTTAATTTATCATCTCAAGTTGTGATTTTCAATTTTAAGCTTAAAATTTCATTTGGATTCATTTTTTGTTTTAGGATTTTAGGTTTCATAATTAATTGGATATTCAATTAATTTCGAGTTTAAGTTCCCAAAAGAAATTGTTGAAATTTTGGCATCTCCGTGTAGATTGCATTGAGAGTGTTTTCTTTCGATTAATGAAGCATGGCGTGGTGTCTTGTGGCCGCGATCTTAATCTCTTTCTCTTAATGGCGGAGGTCTTTTTGCGAAGAAGATATATAATACAATATATATCCATTCTTTTTTTTTTCTAAGTCTAGAAATTTGACAAAATTTTGGCGGCGTTCGTCAGAGTGTCAACAAATGTTGAACTTCTGGTATCTTGCCTAATAAATGTGAGCGGTCTTTAGCCATGATCGATTTTATCTCGTTCATCTCATGGCGTGATCTTCAAACATATGAAAGCGTGTATATATCCACATTTACTTGATCTCGCGTGTTACATTTTCTGGCGTTCTGATGATCGAATGAGGAAATGGGGTTGGGTATCCAAGAGGAATCAATAATGGCCTCCTCTTGGTTGTAAAGAAAGGTCGGGATGGAAATGGGAGGCGTCGAAAATCGGAGAAGAACGCCTCATACGGTGTTTTCTCGATTGCGATGAAAAAAATTTGAAAGGTATCTGAGGGCGATCGAATCGAAGAAGCATCGATGATCTTCTCCGATTCGAAGAATGAAATGAAATAGGAAATTCAGATTTGGAAAAAAGAGAGAAATTTCGGATTGAGAAATGCGGGGAATTTTTAGTTTTGGAAGAGTGAGGAAAGAGAGAGATGCCAGAATTATTTCAGAGCCGAAGTCATTATGGGAAAATGCCATCTGACCCAACAATCATGCATAACACTTAATGCACCTTAGAAGATTTAATAGTATCTCCTTCTTGAACACATAAACCTCCATTGAAGCAATGAATGGATCCTCCTTTGCCTGTTCTCGTGACAAGCCAAGGACAGAAGTATCCACTTCCATTGCTTTTAAGTCTTGTCCTTTAGGTTTTCACTGAATGAAAGGACCCTTCCTTTGTTGTCTATCTTCATTAGACCAAAATCTGATGCACGGCTGTCATCCATAGGCACACAAGAGATTGTGATGTTTGCAGCACTTTGTCTACGGTAAAGATGATCTCCAGAGAGGATGAGTACATCCTCAATTTCCTTGCCTTTGGCATCCTCAAATAGCCAATGGAATTGACAAACAACATCAGCAGTGCCTTGAAACCATCTCTTTAACCATGGGCACCGCAGGCCCTTGCTTTGTGAGAGGAAAAGGCATGTTCCTGCTCCGCCTTCTAAAATGACTTCCACAACGTCCCGAGGATCTCATCTCTCCAACTCCAAATCCCGCAACTTCACTTTTTCTTTTTCAGTTTGCTGGAGGGAGGAAGTCAAGGAAAAAGGGAAGACTAGAGGCAGAAGGATCCTAGCTCCTTGTGAGGAGTGGGAGAGCAGCAGGGAATAATGCCTGGTGGGAACACGTAGCATAGAAAGGAGAGTTGTTGTGGCCGAACGACGCGATTTTAGAGGAAAAGAAGTGGGAGAGAGAGAGAGAGAGAGAGAGGCAGTGGGCACTTACTGTTTCTTGCGATTGAAGGAGACAAATCCAGAGAAGATCCAATGGGTAGGTATCGCGAGAGAAAGGGAGTGGAGAAAAGCTTGCCGTTCGGTTTCCTCTTTGCTTGAAGAAGGTGGGAACGGTTGACGGAAGGAGAGGGGGGGAGCGGTTGGCTTGCGTGGGGAGAGAGGAACGAACCGAGAGCTGGAGAAGAGGGCTTCGTGCGTGCGTGAAGAGGAATAGGGTTAGGTTGAGCCGAGTGAAAATGAGGGGATTTAGGTTAGGTTTTATTTTTAAATTGATTTTTAAATTGATTAAACAACTTTAATGTGAATTTTATGATAATATATATATCATATTGAAGGTTATTGATTTGACGCAATTTAGTCGTTGCGATCAGGCCGTTTAGTTGAGTCCGTCAAATGAGATTTTAGCTCAAAATCGCGCTTTCGACCGCCGATTTTTGCTGACTTTGTCCGAATTAAGTCGAAACGATCTTATTTGATAGATTTTGGCGTTTTTGTCGATTTTCGAGCGGTCGTTTGGTGTCGGTCCTCGATCTCGATATGTGTGCAAGCGTTTTGACGACTCGATCGCTTGATCGGTTGATCATCAAGTTATGCAATGTTTAGATTATGACCATTTTCAATATTCTGAACGCGATGGTGAAGTCCGTTCGTCGATCGGAGGTCATTTGGGTTGATTTTGGCTACGTTACGTGTATTTTGGCTTGATTTGTCTCAAATCATTCGGCGTTTCGCGACTCGTCCAATTAAGCGTGAGCGGTCTGTTTGATAGATTTTGATGTTTCAAATAGCGATCGATTCGTAGGCGGAGGTCGTTGGGCATCGTCGTAGCTTTCGGACTCGATATCGCGTCCGATTGATTTCGATCGCGATCGGATCTTTAGATTATTCAATATTTATATTGATCTATTTCGACGTTTGCAGTCAGCTTCATCGATGGAAGGTCATTTCGACCAGATTCGTCAGGTCGCGATTTTTGCCTCATTATCAGAGTCAAGTCATCGATTTGTGGGCGACTCTTATGACACATGTGTGGAGGTTAACATAAGAACATTTAAACAATAAATCTACCAATTCATGGTAGGCAGAAACAATCCAAATTGAAACTTTTCCTGCTAACTACAGAGCATCTAAAACGTTGAATATTAAAATAATACTATTAAAATTTTTTTGAACTTATTTCCAAAACTTATTTATAATATTTCCCCCACACAACTTTCAAAAAAGGGGGCAAAACCTACTCCACCTTCTCCTTATCCTTCCCTGAAAATGGTTATAATCAACTGTTAAGTCATATGACTAAGATAATGATCAATACATATTTGAATTATAGAAGAGTAGAACATTTTTAAAATGTGCGTATAATTACATTAAAATCTAGCGTGCATATTCGTTGGTTTGTCTGCAGATACTTATTATATATATATATATATATATATATATATATATATATATATATATATATATATATATATAATCATATATATACTTTAAATTTATATCGTGTGTAGTTATCGCGTTCGAATGACATATCATAATGAATGTATTCGTGGAATTTCCTTTCTTTATATAGGGGCTTTTCTTACGTATCATGCATTTGAGCGCCTCACGGGAACCTTTTTGTCTCAATTCTTTGCCGGATAATATATCGTAATATTTGGCTATTATTTGATTCTTAACATGACATAGCGTATAATCTAAGTTGTTGCGTCATATATTTTCACTGATGAAATCTGATTATCTGAAATAATCGAAATAAACTAAAAACCTTATGAGGAATGAGACAAATTTATCGTTGTGTGACATAAATATAAAACTATGCATATGATTTGGTTTAAATATAAAATATATAATGTGAATCAATATTTTTCACAAGATTGAAGGATAAACATATCTGTATTAAAATTTGCAAATCTTATCTAAGTAACGAACTTCTCTCGCAAAATGCGGTGTCAGAAACCTCTTACGCACCTAAACAATATCAACAGGGCTTTTCCTCATACGAATATTATTCCAAAACGCTTGATGCTATAAAAACATAAATTTCAAACAACTAATCAATCACCTACTAATTTGTAATGATTCATTATCATTTATTAAAACTTACAGGTGGATGTGACATTTGTCATGCATGCTTCCTATAACAACCCTTCTTTTCGTGCTTTAATCCTGCTTAAAGAAAATAATAATATAATTAACTTTTCTTTCAATCTTTAAAATAATATAATTAAAGCTTTATTCCTTAGTTAATTTAAACCCATTTAATTAATTCAATTAAATTGCTATCAAAACAATAAAAATCATATTTAATATATATCTATTTATTAAAATCCATAAAATAAAATTTTACCAATATTTTATCATTTTATCATTTACATATACTATCAATACCAAAATAAATTTCCTTCCTTAATTATACTATATTAAAAATAAATATTAAAAATAATAAAAAGAAAATTGATTTACCTCTAAATCCCACGGCCAAAAGAGTCGCACGCCTGCCCCGAGCCACAGCACAAGCGCTCGACTCGCAAAAGCCTGCGGAATGCGGCTTCCCTAGCGCAAACAAACGAGGCTCGCGTCAACCCCCCCCCCCCCCCAGACCCTCCCGCGTCCCCTCTCTCCTGCACGCCTGTCGTCTCCCGCGTGAAAGGCCGAACCGAGAGCTAGGGAAGGAAATGTGAAGGAAAAAGAAGGGTTCTGGCGATTTAAACTCTATTGACGCAATTTTTAATTTCCCTAATCCAATGCATGTCGAGGAAAGTGCGTTTACTCATTCTAGCTACAGTGAAACTGTGGTTTACGGCTAATTATGGTTTAATTAAATTATAAGTATAATTAAGAAATTAATTATTATTAATATATTTTATTAGATAAATTCATACCTTACAATACCCCATGCCACACTCAACATATGAATGAAAGATTGAGGACTCATAAAACCAACCCCAACTAATTAGGGATAAGATTAATGATAATGGTGATGACAAGTAGAATAGTTTGCATATGATATCAGGTCCCTCTTCCTTCGCTTGTTCTCTTCCTTGAAACAAAATGCTTACATTATGTTAATTCTATTGAATGAAATATACTTTATTGAATATTTATTTCTTTTGAATTTCATGTAATAGTTACTTGTTACTTCAAGTTTTAGAGATTGCAGTTTCAACTTCTTTAACTTGAATTGTCAATTGTAAACAGCTCCGTGGTCGAACTGGTAGACAAGGGGATCCGGGAAGCTCAAGGTTTTTTCTCAGCCTTGAAGATAACATATTTCGAATTTTTGGTGGAGACAGAATACAGGTTTTTCCTCATATTATTCTTGTCTTCCTATTGTTTTATCAAAATATAACAATTGATTTGAAACGTTAACAAGTATATAGCTTTTGACATCAATGAATGCATAAATGAATCATTAGATATTTCAACTTGTCAAGAATCATATTGATATTTTTTTTGTAGTTAAATCCAACAGATATGTTCAAGCTAGTCGTAAATATAAACATGTGAGGTCAATTCATTTCACTCGTCTTCTTTAAAGAGACAGCTTACTGCAGCTCTATGCAACATGCAAAATGCAGGGTTTGATGCGAGCTTTCAGAGTTGAAGACCTTCCAATTGAATCACAAATGCTAACAAAGGCCTTAGATGAAGCTCAGAGAAAGGTTGAGAACTATTTCTTTGATATAAGGAAGCAGTTATTTGAATATGATGAGGTCTTGAACAGCCAAAGGGATCGCATCTACACTGAAAGAAGGCGAGCTTTGGAATCTGATAACCTCCAGTCTCTCATTGTAGAATATGCTGAGCTGACTATGGATGACATCTTAGAGGTAATCTGATGGGTAGCTCAAAAGTGGATATATAGTCTTTCTAGTTTATGGTCATTGACACTATTGCATGCATCTTAGCTCGCATAACTATATCTATCCTCATTTTTTTTAATGTTGGTAGGCAAACATTGGCCCTAATACTCCTAAGGAAAGCTGGGAACTTGATAAACTCATTGCCAAACTTCAGCAGTAAGAGATTATTTTGTGATATATTGTCGATAGATTGCTTATTGAAGTTATACAGTTAGACTTAGTTGTCACTCTAAGCCAACTATGCTACCACTATAGATGTTAATTTCAATTGACTTCGTGATTTACACTATACAAAAATTTTCAGGTACTGCTATCTGCTGAATGATTTGACCCCAGAATTGCTTAAAGATAAGTGCTCAAGCTATGAGGAATTGCAGGCATTTCTTCGTTCACGAGGACGTGAGGCCTACTTCCAGAAAACTGTATGTTGGATTATCTCCTCTCTGCTTTAATATGAAATCTTCAATGTTTTCTACATGTTTGCTACTAATTTTACATTTTTTAAACGAAAGATCTTTAAAATTGGTAAGCATCTCGAGTGTTGAGGGGTTTTCTGTTCCAGTAGTGCAGGTTGACCTTTTAATCTGTTCTTCGAGCCATAGTCGATATAATAAGAACTAAGTTACTATTGCCTGCTCTAATTAATTAATATTATTATTATTAATAAACTTAAAAAATATCAGAGGAAGTGTGAGTGTGGATCTGTTATTATCTGCACTGGTTTATCCAAAAGTTTAGTTCTTGCTGCTTACATATATGTAGTCTAGCATTTATCAAGAAAAATTCGATATTTTTAATCAGTTACACACTTAAATTAAGACCATGTGGGCTGCTTAGCTGATAAGGCAGCTGAGGCACCGTTTTAAAACCTACAATTGTTACCCAGCTTCATATATCACGTACAACTTCTCACCTCCCGCTTAGTCAGAATATAATATTTCAACAGATGTATGTTGTTCAGACAATAGTAAGGTATTTCACCCAAATATAAGGTATTTTACCCAGTTATCTCATTTAAGTAAAATTTATTTCTAGTTAAGTACCTTATTATATAGTGGAGTGAAATATCTTATAATTGAGGATGTGAAAAATAAGGAGCACATATCTAATACTCAGAATTATGCTTTTTTGTTGATTTTAAAGGTGTACTCTCACATTTAAATGAGAATTTGACATTTAATAGAGCCCAATGGAGAAGGATTTATGTAGCTGACCCTACATAGTGAGATAAAAGCTTGTTGTTGTTATTGTATTGTTATCATCAATCAGAAAATGACACTGAAGTTCAATTTCAGGAAATGGTGGAGAAGCAAGCGGCTGGTTTGATGAAGGAAGCTGAGAGGTTCCTAGTCTTGAGCAACATTGATAGGCTATGGAAAGAACATCTTCAAGCAATCAAGTTTGTTCAGCAAGCAGTCGGACTAAGGGGTTATGCACAGCGAGATCCCCTCATTGAATACAAGCTTGAAGGCTACAATCTCTTCCTCGATATGATGGCGCAAATTCGCCGAAACATCATCTATTCTATTTACCAGGTTGGTTCTTTCAGAGTCATTTAAGTCATTTTTCTCAAAATGGTCCCTCGACTGTTTACATGTGACTAATTTAGTCTCAGAGTATCGCATTTCTCCAATTTAGTCTTTCATTATATAAAATTGATCCAAAATAATCCCTTGAGGACTAGATTGGGATCACTTTTGTATAATTGAGGGATTAAATTGGCATCAATTTTGTATCACTATTTATACATGAAGGACTATTTTGGATCAGTTTTATTAGTCAAGGACTATAAATTAGAGAAATGTGATACTACTCAATTGGCCACATGTAATAATCAGGGGACTATTTAGAGATTTATTTCATATTTTTCTTTATGTAATACTGCTTTAATCATGCAGTTCCAGCCACTAATGGTAAAGAATAACGAGCAACAGAGCCAGAAATCAAAACGAAAGGATTCGAAAGGAAGAAAAAAAGATAATGATGCAAACACAATTGAAGCTGCACAAGCTGCATCTTAGATCATTTGCTACAAGGAAGCTGTGTTTGTTCATTGAATTTTCTTCCTGCCATTAATAAAGTGATCCTAGAAGGTAAGTATAGTGGAGAAAGGGTCGATAAGCTGATGATTACAAGGCGTTCAGAATGATATCAAGAGTGTAATTTATTCATCATTTCATGTGTTTCGAAAGGAAATTTTGTTCTTTACAAGCTTTCTGCTGGCTACTGTACAAGACTCTACTTTAAATGTCTTTAAATATATAAGAGATTTAGTAATAGCTCTCTTAAATTAAATTTAAGTTTTTTTATATATATATAAGTATTTCTTAAATTACAATTTTCAATTATAATAAGTATAATATTTATTTAAATAAATTATCTCTTTTATTTAATTTATTAATTATCATCTATTTTAAATTAATTAATTAAATTAAAATTAAAATTAACTCATTTTTTTTTCTAAATGCTTTATATATAGTAATATGATCATCTATTATATATATATATATATATATATATTCTTTCTCCATAAATCTACATTATTTATTATTATTATTAATTATTTTAAATCTCTCTAATGTATCTATATACATATTTATCTTTATTATCATTATTATTACTGTTTATAACATTATCATTCTTTTATTTTTAATTATATTTTGTTCAACTTTAATTTCAATTTAATTTATTAAATCAAAATTATTTATTTTCAATATGATTCATTATGTTATTATTATTATAATAATATTTATTATCATTACTTTTAAAAGGTTATTATTAGGATATTATTATTTATCATTAAAATATTAATATATCATTATCATTATACTAATATTGTCAGTATTATATATTGTATATAATTATCATACTATTATTATTGTATTATTGTACTAGTGTCATTGCTAATAATATTATTAATGCTACAATTCTATACTATTACATTATTGTTTCTACTATTATCATTATATGTAATCAAAATAATTCAAAAGAAACTCTAAATTTACCTTCTTAGTCTGGCTCCAGGCCCAAGCATGCCTGACTCGGATTTGACAAGCAACTCCTTGTGCAACGACTCAAACGCGCGTGAGGAGTTTGTGTGCTCTTGGCGAGCTCCTTGTTTGTTCTCGCTCGTCCTCCCTCTCTCTCTCTCTCTCTCTCTCTCTCTCTCTCTCTCTCTCTCTGCCTCTCTCTCTCAGTATATATATAGTACACCAACTGCTTAATGAAATTTGTGTTCTTCCTCAAATTAATGTGAGCTGGTTGATGCAAATTCCTTGAGAGTGACTCAAGCCTTGATAATACCTTTTGTAGGGCTTCTTCATATACTACCTTAAGGTTAAGATATTTAATTTGAAGATTTTATCATGATTCGTTTTTCGTCTTTTCACATGTTATTGAGATTTGGTCTAGCATGCAACAGTCTAATTTTTAGTTTTTCTTTGCAATGTAAAGTCTCTATGTTGCATGCCTAAGGGCTTGTTTGAAATCATTTTTTATGTATTTTTGTTTATATTTATATTTTTAATAATATATTTATTTAATGTATTTTTAATGTGTTTTTATTTTATATTTTTTAAAATATTCAAAATATTTTTTTGATGTTTTTTAAAAATAATTATAACATTATCTTTGCCGGTCCCAAGTCCGGATGTGAAAAGTGGAGGGTTGCAATAGATAGTCGACAGCTAGCGTAAAACTTGTTGAAATAATCATGACATGAATCTTTTAAATCATTGTGTTAATGCTAGGGTGTCCCTTGGAAGCGACGTGCTGTATGACTTGAATATAGTGAAAAATGTCCACGATCATGTCTCTGCGAAATAAGTAAAGGGTTCCCACATTATGGATGGATGCGGGCAAACAAGTTAGTCCATGAAACTAGAATTAGGTTAGGATATTTGAATATATGTGCTCTTACAGGTATATTAATGGGATTAATAGATATTATGGTTCATAGAAAGATAAATATTTTATGTGTTCAAGAAATTAAATGGGTTGGGGAGAAGACCAAGGAGATTAATAGTTTAGGTTTTAAACTTTAGTATTCAGGTATAAGTCGAACTAAAAATGGTGTATGTGTGATTATAGATAAAAGTTTGAAGGATAATGTTAAAAATATTAATAGATGTTGAGATAAAATTATAGCTTTAAAAAATATTGTTGATACTAAGATTATCAAAGTTATAAGTGTTTATGCTCCTTAAGTAGGTTTGGATGTAAGCTTAATTTTTTTTAAAAAAAATGAATTAGAGGGATTAATACAAAAGATACCTCTTGAAGAAAAAATATTTATTGGATGAGATTTAAATGGACATATTGGTAGAGTGGTAGGAGATTTTAAAAGTATTCATGATGACTATGAATTTAGAGTGACTAATAAAGAAGGTATGAATATATTAGATTTTTTCTTAGCTTATGATTTTATAGTTGCTAATATTTTATTTAAGAAAAGAGATGAACATATTATTACTTATAAAAATGGATCTAGTAAAACACGTGATTGATTATTTTCGATAAGAAAAATAGATCATTTAGATTGTAAAGATTGTAAGGTCATTCCAAGTGAAAGTTTAAATACTACATCGATTGTTAGTTTTAGATTTTAAGATGAAAGATTATAAGAAGAAAAATAAATCAAATTATTGTCCTAGGATTAGATGGAGATACTTAAAGAACACATATAAAAATATTTTTTAAGAGCAAGTTATAAGAGCTTAGAATTTGGGATGTTCATAAGGAAAAGTAAAAAAAGTAGTGAAATTAAGCAAGTTACAAAAAATATGCTTGGAGAATTAAAAGAAAAAACTTCTTTAATAAAAATAGTTGGAGTGTAAAAGAAGACAAAGAAATAAAGATTATTATAAAACTTGGTTTAGATGTAAAACTTCGGAGAATTGGGAAAAATATAAAGTGACTATAGAGATTCTAAGAAAGCAATATATGATGCAAAAATTTAAATTTTTTAGTGATTTATACAATATTAAATACCAAAGAAGGTGAAAGATGTATGTATAAGTTTGCCAACAAAAAGAGATGAGAACTAAAGACCTAATTCAAGTGTGTATTAAGGATGAAAATAATAAAGTGCTTTGCTCAAAAAAAAGATATTGAAAATAGGTGGATGAGTATGATAAACTTTTCAATGAAAGATTTGAAAGATTGATTTTAGACCTTAATACCTAAACAAAAATAAAGAATTTTATTTTATCATCATTAGTAAATATGAAGTTAGAGAAGCTATAAAGACAATGAAATGTGGAAAAATAGTAGGATCTGATGATATTCCAATAGAAGTGTGGAAATGTTTAGGAGATCAAGGAATTTCTTAGCTTACAAATCTTTTTAATATTATTTTAAAGACTAAAAAGATACGAGATGAGTGGAGAAAGAGTTTGTTGGTTCATATATTTAAGAATAGAGGTGATGCACAAGTGTGTGCAAATTATAGAAGAATTAAGTTAATGTGTCACACACTAAAATTATGGGAAAGAGTAATTGAGCATAGTTTATAATGTGATACAAAAGTTTCTCACAATCAGTTTGGTTTCATGCTAGGTAGATCTACTATGGATGCTATATATTTGTTAAGAAGTTTGATGGAGAAGTATAGAGAAAGTAAGGAGGATCTACATATGATATTTATTGATTTAGAGAAAGCTTATGATAAAGTTTCAAGAGATGTTCTTTGGAGAGTTCGGAACAAAAAAGAGTTAATATTGGTTATATTCAAGTCATTAAGGATATGTATATCAGAAGTACTTGTGTCCAAACACAAGGAGGATTGACACAATATTTTCCTATTTTAGTTGGATTACATCAAGGATCAACTTTAAGCCCTTATCTTTTTTTTTTTTACTTTAGTTATGGATGTTCTTACTAGGCATTTACACGAAGATGTATCTTGGTGTATGCTTTTTGTTGATGACATTCTTCTTGTTGATAAGACTAGAGAGGGAGTCTAAGAGAAACTTGAATTATGGAGGTCAACTTTAGAGTCTAAAGGTTTTCTTTTAAGTAGATCTAAAACTGAATATATGGAGTGTAATTTTAGTTATAGAAGTTCTAGTGATAGTGTTGTGACATTAGGTGAACAAGTCATTAATAAGAATGAGTGATTCAAATATTTATACTCTATTATTCAAAATGATGGTGAAATAGATGGAGATGTTATTAGTAGAATTCAAGTTGGATGGTTGAAGTGGAGGAATGCATCCGCCTATTGTGATAGAAAAAGTTCCACTTAAACTTAAGAGAAAATTTTATAAGATAGTGGTAAGATCTACAATGACTTATGGGAATGTTGGCTAATAAAAGAGAAGCATAAGACTAAGTTAAGCAGATGAGGATGCTCGGTGGATGAGTGGCTTTACTCTTAGAGATAAAATGTGAAATATGTATGTTCGGGAAAAAGTTAGAGTAACTCTAGTGACAAATAAGATTAGAGATAATCTCGCCTTAGATGGTTTGGCCACATAAATCGTCGATCATTCGATGACCCGATTAGGAGAGTAGATGCATTAGATTTTTCTTATGTTAAGAAAGGTAGAGGTAGGCCTAAAAATACTTGGTTAAGATGTATAGAAAATGACCTTAGTATACTTGAATTAAATGAGAATTTGACACATAATAGGACACAATGGAGATGAATGATTCATGTAGCCGACTCCACTTAGTGGGATAAAGGCTTGTTGTTGTTGTTTTAAAAATAATTATCACTGTCAAATATATGTTTTATTTCAAACAAAAAAGCCAAAGTGACACCAAATGGTCTTTTCAAACATATAGTACACAAACACATTTATTTTTAAAAAAAACATAAAAAAAAAACATAAAATCAATTTGATCCTTAGCATACTCTAAAGCTTCTAATTTTAGGGGATCTTTCAATTATTGTTTAGAGTGAACTTTATGTATATATATATTTATTTATTTTCACTAAAAATTCTAAACTTTGCATTAAATAAATGTTGATGATGTGCATTTTATTAAATTTTTGTGTTCATTTTATCCTATATTTGTATTAGTAAACTTAGACCATAAAATATGTTGCATCCTCATATATCTATGTGTAAAATCAAGTCATGCTAGTGGGAATGACAAACATTAATTTTGTGAGGATAAAAAAAAATCATTTTTAGCATACTTTTTTTAAGTTTAATATAAGTTTAGAATAGTTTTTTAAGTTTACATTTTGTGCTTTGCCTCAAATTACAAGAGTTATGATATTATGCAAAACTAATATTTTCAAAATTATCATACAAAGAGAAAAAAAAGGGTTGATATTGAAGAAAGAAAACAATATTTGCATGAATATTTTTTATTAATAAAGAAAAAAAGAAAGGGTTTATAGGGCCTAATCATTACAACACGGTAAAGTGATGAGTGGAGAGAGGAATTTAAATATAATACAATGATTCGAGATTGAAGCCTATGTCTTTGACACGTGGGCATAAGCCTATGATAACTTATGCAGATTAAAAGTTTATCATTGTCTGATTGGTAAGAAATTCTCTTATAATCTTTTATCATTAAGAGATTCTATCTGATCAATCTCATATATTCAAACCTACAATGTTTGCTTAGGACTTCACTCCCACCAATTTAAAGTGAATTTTCATTCTAAATATTCAAGTTTAAGTGATCACATTAACTTATTTGTAGTAATGATTTCTCTCCATAAAGGTCTCTTTCATTAATCTTTTAAGTTTCATGGTGAGATTTTAGTGAAATAGGTGCTATAATCTCATGCTTTGTACTTAAATATGTTTCTTGTAATGCTATGTATTAAGTATGATAGTATTAGAATAGTATCTTGTCTTTCAAAAAGGAAATGTTTTGCATGATAAGCTGATTTTAACATAGAATATACTTATCCATTTCTTTTCCTTGAGAAAAGAAATGAAAATAGCCATTAAGCCATGTCTTATCAACTTAATTTCATTTAAAGTATCAAATATCTTTCCAGCACAAAAAAATAATTAAATATTTAATCTATAAAATTAGTGTGGAAAAAATAATAGAGGGCGGTATTTATTTATAATTTTTGGTCAAGTCTCAGGTTACATAATAAATCAACAAAATATAAATTATAAGTGTAAAGGCTAACATGGAATAAACTTCATTATTAAACTCACATAAATATAAGCATAGCAAATTATATTATTATTTTAAAATTAATTCTCCTGAGGGCTTTTTTTAGTCAATTTACATGAATCTCCATTTCAAAATCTAATAATTTTGTCAGGATAAATTTGTAAATTAAAAAAAAAAATTAAAATGAGTGTAATATATAGATAATGAATATTGCATTAAATTTAAGAGATATTTATAAATCAATTATATAAAATATATGCATTTATAATTTGATCAACTTTATTATTTTTTTGAACTATGAGATTCATTTATTTGAGTATGCCACGATCAAAATGAATTTTATGAAAATAAAAGTATGGGTTGGACTTTTATTATGAATTTCAATATTTGAATGTCAAATTTCAAATTTTGATATTAAAAGATGATTAATTTGTAAATATGTAAGAATAGAATGATAGTGTACGTAAATATCCCAAAATAAAAAAAATATATAAAGTCACTACATAAAACTTCAGAATTGTTACACAAAAAAAAAAGTACATAATAATGATACTTTTCACAAACTACTAAACATCGCCAAATCATTAATCAAAACAGACAGATTAATCTACTTTTTACATTTTTTTTCCATTCAAAGTGCAAATTTCAAAAGCAAAAAATCTCCAAAACAACATTTTGCTCAAGTTCTCGCCATCAAAATTGATGATTCCCTCACCCAACTCTATAGACGTCGAAGATTTTCCCCAAATCTGTCGGCGGGAAGAAGAACTTGGTCGCCGGCGGCGGCGGCAGCTCATGCGTCCGCCAGCCATGGTCGCCACTGGCCTCACTCCTCAGCTTCCTAGGAGCGGGAGGGCAAGTGGTCGGCTCTGGTATCCGGCATTCTTCCGCCGTCGGAGTTCGGCAAGCCGATTCGTGCCACTCGATCTCCGCCGATATCGCCGCCGCAGAGACCGCCACCGAAGGAGCCATGAGGGTCGAAGACGAAGATTTGGAGGAGGAGAAGGGTTGAGAGTGGATTTGTAACGGAAGTGATGGGTGGTTTATCAGTATGGATGGCCGCCAGAGTTGACCGTGTGGAGTTGGTTGACCAGTGCTTTCCAAGAAACTGAGACACGCCGCGTACGATGCCGCCGTGTCAATTCTATTTAGTTGTCGTCTAAGGGTTGACTCGTTGACACCTCACGAAAGAGGTCGGTGAGTTGTGATAAGATAACATGATTATTGATAATAATAATAATAGATTATTATTATTATTATTATTAAGTTTTAAATATTATTTATATGAGTTGCGAATGAACTCGGTGTTCGATAAACTACTCCTGACTCCACTCGAACAGAGCTCATTCATGTTCATTTGATTAACTAATCAAATAAGCATAACGCTTTTTTAAATACTGACATAAATAAACAAACTCAACAGCTTTCGTTCGCTCATTTATTTTAATAACATTATCATTTCAAAACAATTTCTCGCTAAAGACGATTATATGATTACACCGATTAAAACTTATTTGTGAATAGTAGTGTACAAATTATTATTATTTTTAGGCTTAATAAGCTTTTTTTGATATAGCTCATATATATTTCTCAACAACCTGCTCTTGAACAAGATAATCCAATTTGAACCGAGCTCGTGAACAAACTCGAATGGAGCTATAATGATAAACAAGCTCAAGCTTGAACACTATTATTAAAAGCTCGAATATAGCTCGAACTCGATAATATTAAACAAGTTTAAGCTTGAACACATACATGCTCGGCTCAACTCGATTTGTTTGCAGCCTTACGCCTAAGAGTTGACTCGTTGATATCTCCCGAAAGAGGTCGATGGATTGTGGTAAGATAACATGCCTAATAATAATAATAATAATAATTAGTAATAATAATAATAATTATTATTATTATTACTAAGTATTCAATATTATTTATATAATTGTAAACTTAATTTTCCATGAAATATAGTTTTCTTGTTTTATAATTTTCACCTAAAAAGAATAAATATAATTTTTTTTTTATAATTTTGAGTAGATAATTTCTTTGAATGAAAGAGAAAATCAGTGACAAGACTGAGAAAAGTTACTCTTTTATGGAAAAGCTTATACACACAAAAAATCACATTATCATCCTTTCTATTGAAAGAAATGAATAATTAAGAGTATTTTATGGTCGTCAAGCATACAAAATAAAGGCATAAACCAATGAAGTTGATATCAATTGAAGATAAGAACATGAAGTATGATAAAGCTTAATTGGTTAGCATAAATAAGAGCTTATATATGAAAATATTTATTGATTGAAATCAAAATTTTATTATATTTTAAGGAATTCATTCAAACTAACTAAAAATTTATATGAGTTTGTGAATGACCTAATTTAATGTGATAGGCATAATAAATCAGCTGATTTGGATGAGGCATTGATGATACTACAAGCAAATGAAATCATAACTAATAAAGGCACTTGAGATGATTTTCTTAGTGGAATAGGATGACTTTTACTACACTATCATATTTATTGAAATTGCTCATCACAATGTATGATTAAATAAGATTTAAAAGTGATTATTAAACTTTGATATATCTCTTTAAAATTCATACAATAAAATTAACAGTGAGATGAGTCCAACAATATTAGAATCGAGTCAAATCGAGCTCAAAAGTTATATATGAAACTTCGCAATATTGACTGAATATTCAAATGACTTCCAAATTTGACGTGATTATAGTCGAATCGAGTGGCTCGATGAGACGAATCTAACGATCCTAAGATCACTCAAATCAAATGTTATTTTAATGATCACATCACCAAAAAATTATCTATGATCAAATGAATCGATACGAACTGTCTGATGGAATGTTTTGAGATTTTAGCTATAATGACTAAAATGCAACTCTCAGAATCCTATAAATAAGATCTCATTCTTGTCATGAAGGGAGGGAGGAGCTAGAGGCGAACTCGGAAAAAAACTAGAAGAGAGCTATAAGTTCGAAGTTCATTATCACTACCGTCAGATCACTACCTATCATTATCGCCATCATATCAACAAGTATAAACCCAACATCAGATAGTGTACTTGATTCTAGAATTTCTTGTCGCTTTCACATATAATCTAATCCGTATCGGAAAGATTTAAACATTGTATTCTAAAGCATATATATAGTAGAGTTTTTTTACTATGCTAGACCCCATGATTTTGTTTCCCTCTTTCAAAACGTGTAAAATTCTTAAGTTTCTTATTTTATTTTCAACTATCTATGTGTGCACTTGATTTCTATATAAAGCTAAAGTGTGAAATTTTACTTGACCGCTGTAAATTTTCTAGCATGCAATAGTTTGGTGCGAACTGCCCCCCATCTTCCCATAATTGCTCTCAAAACGCCAGCCATTATTAAATTTTAAAAAAATTCTTCCTCGTCTCGCTTTCTCTCTCTCTCCCCCTCTTTTCGTCTCTTTTTAGGGGTGTGCATTTGGTTGATTTGGATGGATTAGATGATAAATTTTTAAAATTGATTGATTTTGGATTCCTAAAAAATATTGAACCAAACCGACCAAATAAAATGCAAAACCAAACAAACCAAATAATTTGGTTCCGTATTTTGGTTTGATTTTGAATAAATCGAAATTGGCTACATTTAAAAATTATTTGCATAATTTTTTATTGTATAATGAACAAGCAATAAGCAAAATAATGTAAATATAATAAAAAATACAATTAACTATTTCATGCGCTAAAAAAATATATTTAAAACTAATTTTTTACTTACCTGAACTATGTTTTGAACTTAGAAGTTGATAAAATCATATTATCATATTATAAGACTAAAATATTTTGAAAAATTGGATAATGGTCATCTAAAAAAATATTTACTAAGTATTCAAAAATAAATATAAATAAATATATAATAAATAAGCATATTATATATAAATTAATAATACCGTATTACAAATAATTAATTTAGTTTATTTGATTCCATTCAAAATTTTATTTAACAAACCAATCCAAAAATCAAAAACCAAAGTTTTCCTTAATTAAAACGAAAATCCAAATTACTAAGTTCAAAACCGAACCAAATTACTCAAAAACTTTGGTTCGGTTTGATTTTTTGGTTAATGCCATCCAAATAAAAATAAAATAAATAAATTATATATATATATATATCGTATTAATTTTTAGTTAAAGTGATTTTATTTGTTAAAAAATTTAATATATTTTTAGATGAAATAAGTTTTATCATCCAAAAATAAAAGAGTAAATGATATATCTCTTTAAAATTTATAAATTAAGCACGAATTTCAAGTTAAAACATGTATATAATAAAATTAATCGTCTCAGTGAGATGAGTCTAATAACACTAGAATCGGGTCAAATTGAGCTCAAACACTATATATGAAACTTCACAATACTGATTGGATAATCAAATGATTTCTAAATTTGACGTGCTTATAGTCGAATCGAGCGGCTTGACGAGACGAATCCAACGAGCCTAAGTTCACTCAAATCGAAGGTCATTTAAATGGTCAAATCACCAAAAAATAATTTATGATCAAATGAATAGATACGAATCATCCGATAGAGTGTTTTGAATTTTTGATTATAATGATCAAAATACCCCTCGCAGAATCCTATAAATAGAATCTTATTCTTGTTATGAAGGGAGGGAGGAGCTAGAGGCGAACTTAGAAAGAAAGTTGTGAGAGAGTTACAAGTTCGAAGTTGATCATCACCACTGTTATCGCCGATCGCCAACTATTATCATCGCCGACTGCCACCAACAACAAGCATATGCATTCATAATGTTGTTATCGATTCTCAAATTTCGGCATTCTCGCATACAATCTTTAATCGGACGATTTTTCCTATTTCGTGAAATTTTTCACATAAAATTGAGTTTCTTAATTTTGCAACTATTTGGTTTCTGTAAAGTGAATCATGTAATTAGTTTACGCTTTTTTTCTTTTGTTGTTTGGATAAAGTAATGTAAATAATTTTAGATTTGAAATACACAATTAATTGAATTAATTTGGCGAATTTAAATACACAATAAAGTTATGCAGCTGGCTGCCCGGTGACGGCTGCTGCCGCCGGCTTCATTCGCTTCATCTGGCTGCGGTTGCTTCATGCCGCCTCATGCTGCCATTGGCTGTTGGCTAGCCAACCATTAATTATAAGCAACTGACGCTGCTGCTGACGTTGTTGGCCATTGTACTATTGGCTGCTGGTTGCTGGCTTGTAATTGCCAGCCATTCTTCATCAGTTCATTACGTGCCGCTTCATTGTATTCGAATGGCTGGCTTTGGCTGGCTTATTTCCATAGCCTCGTTCATGATTGCCACATTGGGCCGCCATCATCAGATCTGCTGGCTATTGCGCCGTCGCCGCCGCCGAGATCGGTGACGGCCGGTTGTCGTGGCGTATTGGCCATTGCCGTTATGCGCTGGCAGCCGGCACAACTGACACGTCTAAATCTTTATTTTTACATTACATTTTGTCAACCAAAAAAAAAAAGTCATGAATTTAGTTTTCAACCAAACAACTATAAAGTAATCCTTACATCATTTACATCAGATTCCTTTTACATCAGATTTAAATACAGAAAAAAATTATATGTATGTGTGGATTTCCATATAAAGTTAAAATGTGAAATTTTACTCAAATGTTATAAATTTTCTTGCATGCAATAGTTTGACGACGACTGTACTTATCATCTCATAATCATAACAAAGATTAACCCAAGACTTATTGAAAGTCAAAGTTTATCAACCACTGTAAGGTTTACATATATTATGTGTAAGTTTGAGATTAAATTCTCTCAAATATCCCAAAAAAAAAAAATATTATATTAAAAAGAAAATCTTTTTTCCTAATCTCATTCTCTCTCTCCACTTCTCTCTCTCCCCTATTTCCGTCTCTTTCTATCCTCCCCCCCCCCCCCCCCCCCCCCCCCCGCTCTCTCTCAGAAAAAAAAAATTGTGGGGCTGCCCCTTTTTTCAAAGCTAACGCCACCCAAACATAAATAAATAAATAAATAAATAAATAAATAAATAAATAAATACATATATATATATATATATATAATAATTTTTAGTTAAAATAATTTTATTTTAAAAAAAATTTAATATATTTTTGAAGACAAATTATATATCTCTTTAAAATTTATAAATTAAGCACAAATCTTAAGTTAAAATATGTATACAATAAAATTAATCGACTCAGTGAGATAAGTCAAACAACACTAGAATCGGGTTAAATCGAGCTCAAAATCTATATATGAAACTTCATAACACTGACTGGATAATCAAATGACTTTCAAATTTGATGTACTTGATATGACCTTAAAAATTCTTCTAACAAGACGAATCTTGAAATTAAACCTCATCGAGCTCAAAATATCCTTAAACTTTGGGATATCAGTTAAATCTCTAAATAGCTCTCAAATATAAAGTGTTTATAATCAAATCGAGCGTCTCGACGAGCCGGTTCCAACAAGCCAAAGATCTTACAAATTTCATTTTGAGCATTCAAGTGCACTAAATACATCATATGATCAAGGGATCATTTTGAGCCATCCGGTCTGAAATGGTACGTTTTGCATGTATTTACAGAGATGCCACTCTCCCAATCTATAAATACTCTCATTCCTCATATGAGAGGCCAAGTGGCGGAGAAGGGAGGCAAGCAAGAGAGGAGAGAGCTCTAAAGATCCTCCAAAGACACCGTGTCGCACTGACGGCCGTCGCCACCATCGTCCGCCGCCATCACCGCCACCGTGATCCTCGCCGCCGTTAACTGGTTGTCGACTTTCGGCAACTCCGTCGCCAACTTCATCGCAACATCGCCATCAACTTCGCCGTTGCCGACTCGTTGTCAACTCGTTGCCGACCGCTTCGTTAACTGTTGCCGACTTCGTTGTCAACCGTCATTAACATTGTCTATTACTAAGAACTATTGTCCATTTTCATATATAGTTCTGTAATCCCAGATCGGGAAGATCTTGTACTAAAACAGATACATCATGGAAGCTTTTACTCAGCTGGTTTTCCTCTTTTGAGGTTTTCCACGTAAAATTCTGAGTTTTATTTTTCGCTTTTAAATTGTGTGTTTGGACTCCAAAAGAAGCTAAAGAACTTTTACTCTACCACCGGTTTTCTACGCACTGCCGTCGAGATAAGAACCCTCAATCACAATTTCTGAAAACTCGGCCATGGCTAATAGCAGATTGAATAACGGAGCCTCCCGCTCCAACTCTCGCCACTCTCAAAACCAATCCTTGAACCAAGGACGCCAACCTTCTGCCTCACTTCCCCCTGATAGGCGTGATCATGTCGAAGGCGCTGACAGAATCTCTTTAGAAGATCGAGTGCCGAATGGAAGAGTCTCAAAATGAGATGATCCGACTAGGAACACAGCCACTACGACAAACACATCTCCCCAAGATCGTTAGCCGCGGAGGTCAAAATGCTAATCTCGACGATGAAGTTCCTCCGCTTCCGGATCGGATGCGATCTTCGACATCGCGTTCTACTCATCCATCACGTCAATTGCTAATCCACCAATTATTATGGGTAGCGTGGCACGTTCTTGTCCTGTTGACTCCACTCGTCATGTTATACGTGCAGAATTACGACGCTTAATACAAGACGAATTTCACCTCCAAGATAGAAATCATCTTCTCACCGCGGCGAGGAATCCTCACCTTTACCGCTATTCTTCAATATCTTATTCCGCTTGGTTTCAAGCTTCCAACATTGATTCATACGATGGGGGACCCACATGAACACATCGACATTACAGATCCATGCATATCCAACGAGCTCACACACTTTGTCGCTTTCCGCATTCTCGGGACAAGCTCACACTTGGTTTTACTCCCTTCCAAGGGAATCCATCCATACCTTTGACCTAACTCGCCAAGATTTTGTAGAACAGTTCATTGCAAACCGGAGGATCATTAAAGATTCCTCCCATCTCTCCGACATTCGTCAGAATGAGGGTGAATCACTTAAAGAATACTTCCAGAGATTCTCCTCAGAAGCTTGCCAAATACCTGGGGTAGACCCTGAATTACTAAGAGGAGTTTTTCTTGGGGGGCTCCATCCCGGGCCTTTCTACTCATCACTAATGCGAGATACGATCCGCTCATATGTTGACTTAGTTCACTGTGTGGAAGCACAGATTTCTGCTGATGAGGCTATTAATGCCCATCGAAAATAATTTGAACAATCCACGTGAAAACGTAAGAGTGCTCAGGAAACATGATCAACAATCCCATCGGAAGAAGCAACAATGTAGTCATGATTTCCACGCCCACATCAACGACAACCACGTGGAATACACGCCACTGAACACATCTCGTGTTAACCTCCTAATGGCTATTCGAGATGAAGAAAATATCAAGTGGCCGCATCCATCAAAACCAAATTCGAAATCGGAGCAATATTGTCACTTCCATCAAGTCGGACATACTACCGGCATGCAAACAACTCAAAGAGGAAATTGAGAGGCTCATTCAGGATATCTACGCCAATTTGTGCAAAACCAACCAACTCAAACAAACATAGCTTCCGGGGCAAGGGACAATCATCGTAAACAACATAATAGTTGCCAAATAGTTGGAGAAATTGAAACGATGAAGTGGGCCATTACTATCTAATCAAATCTTCATCGCACCTTTGAGCCGAGTTAAAAAATCTAGTATTAATCATCCCATCACTTTTAATAACTCGGACTTGGAAGGAGTCCAAGTTCCACATCAAGATCCTCTTGTCATCGAAGTGGATTAGTGACCCTTACATTGTTAAGAGAATTTTGATTGATAATGGAGTTCCGTTGATGTTTTATTTTACTCCACATTTCTTAGCATGGGTTAAGGAAAACTTCAACCCGCCGCAGACCGTTGTATGGGTTTGATAACCGCCCTGTACGAATGGAGGGGACAATCACCCTTCCGTTGTTCTGAGAATTTCTCAACAAGTCACTCACTCAGTTCAATTCATAGTGGTCAATTCAACATACAACGCTATATTTGGAAGACCCCTCCAATCAATCTTCTGTCTTCTGGTACCTCATCTTAAGATAAAATTTCAAACTCTGTTTGGGAGTGGTCGTGGAAATCAATAAATAAAGACAATCATGTTACCTCAAACAAGCTCAACCACGCCTTCGGTGACCTTCAACATCGAGAATTTTAATCTTCAAGATAAAGAAGTACCTCGAGGGTTTTGCTCAGAAAAGACCTCGCTCCCACTTCTTCGAGATGACCAACCACAAGCTATGACCAACGATCCAGAGGAAAAAAACATTCCTTAAAACTTGGAACATGGAGGGTCTCTAAAAGTGTTATATGTAATCATTGGTGTATAAATATTATAATCTTTAATTTATCCCGTTTGTCCTTTTCTCTCCATCTCTTGTCCTTTGTTAACTCTCTCTAAAAATATATCTCGTCCCTTTTGTTAAGTTATCTTGTGACAATATTGTATCACCAACATTATTAAAGTAATGAGTTTATGATTTTTTTCTCACAAAGCTTGTTTCTTCTTCATTTAATCCTCCCACTGAGAAATATACTCACTACCTGACATGATCAATCCCAGGACTTGATGGACCTTCCATACAAGCATCGAGCAAGACTCGACAAACAACCTGGATAGGTCAAAGGTCCTGGACTTCCCAGATCTCTTCTATATAGTTAACGCCATCGTAACACTCGACAAACAACCTCCGGATAGGTCAAAATTCTTAGCGATTCAATTGACCTCTTCCATGGTTAACGTTATCGAAGTCACAAACAACCTCGGATAGGTCAAAAATTCTAGATTCAATTGACCTCTTCCATACAGTTACGCCATCGAAGTCACGCTCGACAAACAACTCGATAAAAAATCCTCCGGATCTAATTCAACCTCTTCCATAGGTTAACGCCATCGAGTCACACTCGATAAACAACCTCGGATAGGTCAAAATCACACCATCACCGCCGGCCGCTGCCATCTTATAGTCATCGCCGGTCATCACTGCCGACCATCGCCGACAATCTCCGTTTCTCTAACCTCCGGCCACTAAATAATCGATAACTGCCGCGATTGACGCCGATACCCTATCGGCCGCCAACCACTATAGGCCATGCCGACTACTGCTGCCGATCCGCTGCCGACTACTGGCTGACATCGCTGCCGACATCGGCAACCTCCGCCGGTTATCATATCGCGGCCATTATCTCGCTGACTATCGACGCGGCCGCCACTGCCGATAACTGCATTGATGATCGCTGACCGCTTCGGCCGCTAACCACTTACCGGCCACCGCTGCTGACTACTCCGCCATCGCCGCCAACTATCGCCGTGAATCACGGCTACCACCATCATCGCTGTTATCTTGCCGACCACCCTCAGGTCACCATCGCCACAATGTTGCCATCGTTGCATCTTCGCCAACCGCTCTCCGGATCGCTTCCAAACCCGACGGTCCGACGAGGCCGATTGACGCTTTTCGAGGGAAAACTGCAACGACGTAAGTACGGGCCTTGATCGCCTTCCAAACCCGGCTGGTCCGACGAGGTCGGTTGACACTCTTCGAGGGAAAATCGGAGCCTTTCCAGATGAACACGGTCTTGATCGCCCAAACCCAATCGGTCCGACGAGGTCGGACACCTCTTTCGAGGGAAAATCGAGCTCACTGATGAACTACGGTCTTGATCGCTCCAAACCCGGGGCCGGTGACGAGGTCACTGACACCTCTTTCGAGGGAAAAGCGGAGCTCCAGATGAACCACGGGTCTTGATCGCCTAAACCCGGCCGGTCCGACGAGGTCAACACCTCTTTCAAGGAAAATCAAGCACTGATGAACTACGGGTCATGATCCTCACCGGCCGGTCCGACGAGGTCGAACACCTCTTTCAAGAGAAAACCTGAGCTCTGCCATATGAACTACGGTCATGATCGCCCGATCCGGTCGGTCCGACGAGTTAATTAACACCTCTTTCGAGGGAAAACTGAGCTCTATGAACTACGGGTCTTGATCGCCTCCGAACGACCTTCTCTCAAGAAGGAGAGAAGGTGACTTTTCCCTTGACCAGGGGTTTTATAGATCCTTCTAGGGCAAAAGGTAAAATGGCCCAAAATCGGAAACCGCCTCAAACCAAAACCGTCGCTCGCCAGGCTGACGCTGCCGCAGCAGAACACCGCTGCCCACGGCAGCTGGCGTTCCATGGTAATCGCATGGTTATTCGCCTGAAGTCACCCTCATGACGACCCGCTTCACATACAATTCGCTGCTGGAGGACCGATCTTCTCCGGATCATGACCGATCCGCCCGTTTCAGGTCTGTTCATGACACTCGCCGAGGTTCCGCGTTCATGTTCATGAAGGCCATGCGCCATGTACATGAAGGCTACGCTTGCAGCTGCTACGCCATGGGCGCTGAGTCATTCGCACCGGATGGGTCAACCTCAAATCTCGCCGCAAGATACCTACACACATTTTACCTGATCACTTCCGTAGTCATAATCTTGTGCTCTATGAAGATCTGTTCTCAAAATATGTGGTTAATGGATCTGCAGATTTCATTGAAGAATTTACTATTTGGAAGATTGACATATATTTTTTGATGAGATAATATCATCCAAAAATAGTAGAACGATATGACTAAAAATTCCTCCAAGCACTAATCTTGATGCCAAAAGCAAACTAATCGAAATTGAACCGGTCGAGATCAAGCTCTCAAAATATTTTAGAAACTTTGGGATATCGTTAAATCCCTAAATATTCTCAAATATAAATAAAAATCGAAGGCTTCGACGAGTTCCAACAAGCCAAAGATCTTATAATTTCGACTTCATTTGAGCATCTGCACGAAATACATCATATATGATCAAGGGGATCATTTTGAGCCATCCATGAAGTGGTGGTATGGGTTTTGCATGTATTTACATTTACTCCCAATCTATAAATACCTTATTCCTCATGAGATGCCAAGTGAAGGAGAAGGGAGGCAAGAGAGAGGAGAGAGCTCTAAAGATCCTCCAAGCACAGCCGCCACTGACGGCCGTCCACCACCGCCGGCCGCCGCCATCACCGCCATGCCGACCGCTGCCGCCACAACTCGTGCCCACTTCGTCAACTCGTTGCCGACTTCGAACTCAATCAACTTCGCCCATATCATTATCAACTTTCGCCAACTTATCATAACTTCATCAACTGCTGCCAACATCGCCCAACATTGGTTTCACAAGAATCGTTGTCCATTTCATATACATTAATTCGTATTGGGAAGATCTCAAAACAGATACATGGAAGCTTTTCTCAGCTAGTTTTTCCCTCTTTTGAGGTTTTCCACGTAAAAATTCCGAGTTTTATTTTTCGCTTTAAATACCTGTGTGTGTTGGACTCCAAAGGCAGTAAACTTTACTCTACAGAATCGGTTTTCTAGCGGTTTATAATAATCGTTACCGACGAGACGAATCCAACGAGCCTAAGATCACTCAAATCGAAGGTCATTTGAATGGTCAAATAACCAAAAAACTTATCTATGATCAAATGAATCGATACGAACCGTCCGATGGAGTGTTTTGAAATTTTAGCTACAATGACCAAAATACCCTTCTCATAATCCTATAAATAGGATCTCATTCTTGTTATGAAGGGAGGGAGGAGCTAAATGTGAACTTGGGAGAAAACTGGGAGAGAGCTAGAAGTTCGAAGTTCGTCATCACCACAATTATCGCCGATCGCTACCTATCTGCCGCCGACATATAACCAACTACCGTTACATTGCATTACACCGATTCTGAATTTTCATCACGCTTTCTCACATACACCAGTAATCTCGTATGGAAAATTTATATTTTGTATTATAAAACAGATATATAATGGAGCTTTTTTACTAGCCTAGGTCTCGTGATTTTTCTCCTATTTCAGGAATTTTTTCACGTAAAAATTCTGAAGTTTCTTTAATTTTTTCAACTATCTGGAGTTTCTTTAATTTTTTCAACTATCTGTGTATTTATTAAATTTTATATAAAGTTAAAATGTAAAATTTTACTCTACCACTATAAATCAACAATTTGATATTGGCTCCCCCATCTTCCCATAATGATTGGCAAAATGCCAACCATTTATTAAATTTAAAAAATTCTTTCTCATCGCACTCTCTCTCTCTCTCCCCCTCTTTCCGTCTCTTTCTATCCTTCTCTCTCTCTCTCTCTCTCTCTCTAGCTCTCTATCTTTCTCTCTCTCTAACACGAAAACTGGGGCCCCTCTTGTCAAACCTAACGCCACCCAAACAAAAATAATATATATATATATATTGGATAAAATAAGTTTTATCATTCAAAAATAGGGAGACAAATAATATATCTCTTTAAAATTTATAAATTTAGCACAAATCTCAAGTCAAAGTATATATATAATAAAATTAATCACAGTGGTAAGATTTAACAAGACTAACGGATCAAATCAAAAGTTTATATATGAAACTTCACAACACTGATTGAATAATCAAATAACTTCTAAATTTGACATGCTTATAGTCGAATCGAGTGGCTCGGCAAGATGAATCTAACGAGCCTAAGATCACTCAATCAAAGGTCATTTAAATGGTCAAATCATCAAAAAATTATGTATGATAAAATGAATTGATACGAACCGTTCGATGCAGTGTTTTGAGATTTTGGTTACAATGACTAAAATACCTCTCTTAGAATCTTCTAACTAGGATCACATTCTTGTCATGGAGGGATGGAGGAGCTAGAGGCGGACTTGAAAAGAGAGAGAATAAGTTCAAGTCATCATCACCACCATCACGCCGCCAACTACCACCAACAAATTATACAACCCGGATACATACTGTTGTTACGACCAAATTTTCATTATCGCTTTCTCACATACATCTTGTAATCCCGTTACAAGATTTAAACTTTGATTCTAAAACATATATATGGAGCTTTTTTATCGCCAGCGTGATTTTTTCTCTTTCTTCGAGGTTTTTCACGCATACATGAAGTTTTATTCTATTTTTAACTATCTCGTGCGTCTATATATTTACATATAAAATTAAGGCGTGAAATTTTACTCTACCGCTATAAATTTTTTGGCACTCAACAAACTTAATATGAAACTTTACATAAATAAGAATATGAACTACAAGTGGTTGCAAAATTATGATGCATCATAAATTATTGCAGAATATAATTGTAAGATTGAAAATCATTTGAGAATAAATTCTTAATGAATTGCAATGATGAATTCATGAAATTGTGGTTACCAAATAGCAATAGAAAGAAGTTCATAATTGACGAAGAAGAGAAAAGAGAGAGAGAGAGAGAGAGAGAGAGAGAGAGAGAGAGAGAGAGAGAGAGAGAGAGAATTTTATTTTATTTTACTTCTATAATCACTCAAAATAGATTGCAATTAAGGATTCATAAGCTTCTATAGATGAAAAAAAAATATAGAAACTCAATAAATATATAATGAACATTAAGAAGTGCATATAGTGAACATCTCTTCATAATTATAATGCAAGTTTTATATTTCTAAGATTAATTTTGAACTCTTTATCAACAAAAGCTAATACAATGTATTACTAGATTAAATTAAATTTATTCCAAGCATCAATTTCAATCAAAAATCAAGATGGTTCATAATATCTAGAGAAGTAATCATTGCAAATTCAAGATAATATATCTTCATCAATGATAGAAACTCTCATTAATAGGTGTGTAATGTTTATCTTTCAATTAGACTTTCTTACTTTTAGATGTTATAATTAAATCTTTACTTCCATACCATACATACAATAAATTATACAATATTACATATGTGGACTGATCACTACAAAAATACAAGAGTTATAACTTTGGAAAGATTATAGGGACAAAATAATAATAATAATAATAATAATAATAATAATAATAATAATAATAATAATAATAATAATAATAATAATAATAATAATAATAAGAGATAAATGATAGATTAGGGTTCATAAGTCTTAAATATGATTGATTGCAAATTAATCCAAAAGCTGCTAGGACTAACTCTTTGTAGATATAAATTTTCTCAAGAGATCAAAAGTTATTTATTATTAAATCCCTATATATATTTAAAAAAATAACAAGAAAATACATTAAAATTTTTAGTTGAGAATTCATTCATAAGCTATAATAGCAGCTCTTGAAGATCTCTTTATAATACCACTTCAACTTAAAATATTCAATTAAATATATAATTGCTTCCCATAAATCTTTAATTTGAGTTAATTTATATGATTCTAAAATATATCTTAATATTTAAAATATTTTCTCTAAATAATAAATGATGACATCTTGTTTCTTTAAAAAAAAAATATAAAAATAAAATAAAACAAAACAAATTGGCATAATAATAAGTCCTTGAAATCAATCATATGAAAAACCTCTTTAACTATCTTCTACCAACCTCCATGAAAGGTTCATTACCACTCGCCAACATAGCAAATTAGTAGCCCAAATAACAACTTATTCTCAAATATATATATTTTTAGGAGAATTAACATACAATTCTTATATATTTACATATCGAACACTTAAATTTCAATTTTTACATATATAATTCACTCAATCTTCAATATCACATCTAAAATACTATCATCACTCACTTTTTAAAAATGAAATACACTATTTTAAATATAATAAAGTGTTATATAAATAAATATCTAATTTTAGATATTAGATATGTAAATTCATAAAAATTGTGCGGTATGTATGTAAATCTTTCTTTTTTATATAGTAGTTTAATATTCAAGTGAGAATCATTTTTAAGTTGAAGAAAACTCATTTATTTTTCCATACCCGTTTAAAGCTGTGCTCATGATATATCCCAAACAATCATCTACATAACTCCAGAATGAAGAACAGATCTAAGGATGGAATGTGGATGGATAAATCCAATCTGGTCAGGTCGGGCTAAGGTCGGGCTATACCAAATCCGGCCCAGATATTATGTGCAACTATGGATCGGGCTAGCTAGTCACCATCCAGATTTCCGTTGCATGTATAACCCCCAAACTGGTTCTCTGCAACTGAGGGGATGCAACTTAACTTTTCTATGGCCAGCTTCTTGTGCCCTGATCAGCCCTTCATTAGTAAAGAGGTCTCCAGCATTAGCCCATCCTATTAGGCGCAGGGTTGTTGCCAATTGCCGCCTAAATGAGACGCTGAAGGGAAGGAGTAGGACAACCACCCCCCTGGCAATTAAGGGGGCCACTTAAGATCACTCTCTAATTTATTTTTCATTTGTTGTGTTTTGTTATATTTTAATATAAAATAAAATTAATATTGGTATCCAAGATAAGTATTATTTTTGTTGCATGTTGTATAATGTATAATGTCATGATGGTGAAATAGATGGAGATATTATTAGTAGAATTCAAATTGGATGGTTGAAGTGATAACGATCCCTATTATGTGATAAAAGTCCACTTAAACCAAGAAAAAATTTTATAAGATGGTGGTAAGACCGAATGACTTATGAATGTCACAATGTTATAAACATAAGTTTGCTAAGAGATGAGGATGCTCGGATGAGTGGCTTTACCCTTAGAGATAGAACGCAAAATGAGTATGTTCTAAAAAAGTTCAGGTATAGATAAGATTAGGGAGAGTCGCCTAGATGGTTTGGCCACATAAAGCGTCACGTCCTATAACAGAGAGAGAGAGATTAGATTTTCCTATTAAGAAAGAGTAGAGACCAAAAAGACTTGGTTAAGATGTATAAAAGATGATCTTAGTATACTCGAATTAAATGAGAATTGACACGTTGACACAATGGACGAAGGATTCATGTAAATGAACCCTAGTGGGATTAAGGCTTGTTGTTGTTGTTGTTGTTGTTGTATAATGTATAATGTGGTGAAGGTGATTGACAGTAGTGACTCGTGATGGCAACAGATTGATGATCGATAGCAAAAGCAGTGACTAGTGGTCAATAACAATAGACAGTGTTCAAAGTGTTTTCATTAAAAAAAAAAAACAAATTATTTTAAGCATTTTTAAATGCAACTTATTTTATTGTGGATTACTGGATATCAATCAGACTTATTAGAAAGGATCATATAAATCCTAAGCGCTAAACCCTACCTACATTATAATAAAACCCACCTTATGATCTTGAGTGGGAAAACACACACACACACACAACTTGCCCAAAAGCAACTAAAAAAACATAAACCAAATATTTTTCCAAAAAAAAAAGAAAAAAAAGATTCTAGATGGTCTCTAAGCCAATATATTGATCGATAGGCTCTAAGAGATCCTTTCTATCCTATTCACTAACTTACGATACTCGCCACTTATCAGGTCAGAGTCGCATAATAAAGAAAACGATGAGGCAGCTAGCAACACAGAAACCCATCAAAACAAAAGGCACAACAGTCAAATATTGCTTGTTCATGCTTATCGAATTCGTCATGGCATTCTATGCTACCCTTATATCTTTGAGGGACGTCAAAAATATCTATAAAAAAAGGTTTATCGATCAAAAGGCTTCGTGGAACACTTATCACTTATAAACATAACGTCCCCAGGTGGGTTTGATTCCTTCTCTTCAGTTGGGGGCCTGGGGCTGCCGTTCGAGTGGTCTAAAAGCCTGAGTAGATCTTAAGTTTGAGATTGGGAAAATTCATTAAACTAAATCAATCTCTCTATTATTCCGGATTCTCTTGAAGGGACATGCGCTTCTATCTTTCCATACTACACACCATAATGACGGTTTACATGGTAGCTCATTATGGCAACCTCCACTGTTATAAAGCTCTCTGAACTAATGAAAATTCCTGAAGGATATGTTCCCTTTGGATTAGAAATTGCTGTCTCAAACCTCGAGCTCCCCATCAAAATAACTGTAAGAGGAACTCTCCTCAGGATGGTGGGGTATCTAGTACCTATGCCACAAGTGGTGGTGTGGAGGGGTAGAGCAAGCTTGTCCCTACAAGAGATTCCCGTGTTGGTCGTTACTGCACCTAGGAAACCATGTATAAGGAGCAATATAGCAGCATTGAAGCTCATGTTACATCGAGCAGTAAGTTTAGTGGACAAAATGAACTCCCCATTTAGTAGGGTAGCCTCTAAAAGTCCCATTGGGTAGTTCATGGAGCAACTAAGGTATGCCACAAGACAACTCCGATTAAGGTTTAGGAATAGTTGTGAAAATAGAGAGTATGACAAAAACCATAGCTCTAATAGTACACTCATTAATCCTTGGGAGTAGTTAAATAGTCAGGGGGGCAATGACCAAAGCCATAGCTCCGATAGGATTCACTTGTCCTTAAAGTAGTTGTGGCCAAAAGGAGCACAACCCAAACCAATGGTTGAATAGGATTCCTTTTAAGTTTTTAGAATAGTTGTCAATAAGGCGTGTACGACCACCCAAGACACCACTGCAATGGAGTTCTCCCAAATGCCTGGAGACTTGGAGTTGAAGCGTGAAGTTGAAAATAACTCAAGAGACGTCTAATTCTTGATTCAAATCGAAATTGACACAACCTCATTTGAGTTCAGTTTGTGCTAGCATTTTGTTCTGAATTGAACTTATAAGAGCAATCACGCATCGCAAACAAATATTTCATAATAGAGAAAAGTTTATGTTTAAGAAAAACAGTACTGAGATTAGACCCTTATGTAGTTATGTGCAAGAATATTCAAAATTCAAAAGCCAAGTTAAGAAATGTCTCTCTTGAGTGTGAGTTTATGCTAGCATTTTGGCACGAAAACTAATTATAAATCTCATAGTTCTTGCGCAAAGTAATGGTAATTCCTAATCCTCATTGGATTGTTCAGAATCTCAACACCCCCCTTAGATTGGATGAATAATGAGACCTACTTAAGATCTCCAGTTATAGTTTCCTCTTTTATGCAATAATTTAATCTAAATAAAAATATCATTATGGATAATGACCAAACAAAATTTCTAATAAAATTTGGCCTACTAAAAGCTCTATAAGTTCCTTCATAATAACTAGTTTGATTGCAAATACACAACCCAAATTTCATGATCATTAACGAATCTGATGAAACCTAATTGATGGCTTGATTTAAATAAGGTGAAAAGGTGACACTTGATCGCACTCATCATAGGTCACGAGCTTGCAAAATTGATGATTTGAATATGGGATGATCAACAGATGGGATGTAATGATTGATTGATGGTTCTAGTGGAGCCACATCAATGGTTCAATTTCATACCAATCAAAATGAGACCTTATCTAATGCAAAAAATATTTAAGAAACAATAACAACCTTATAAGAAGTTGGCTTGAAAAGAAAACATAAAAGTTTAAGCTTCATTTGGAAACACGGTATTGTTATTATGATCTGATGTTTGGTACAAATAAAGCATAACTATTCTTAAAGAAATAAATAAATTGTTTTGAAATATGTTGATTTCAGTGGACTCCATGGAAGCTTGAAAGACAACAACTACTAAAGGTACAACCCAAAGAGGCTTACGAGTCTCAAAATAATGAACTTGTAAGAGTGACAGATCATTTGTTTGGCAATGTTGAAGAGTATCATCCTATCTCCATGAATTAAAGATGCCATTCATAAAAATGGGCTACAAGTGCTTTTTTTGAGGGAAAAATTGGCTAAGGATATCATGAGTCAACTTCAGCACAGGACAAAAGAACACTTATTTTTAGTAACAAGGCACTTCCATCTGAGTAAAAGATCTCTTTCTGTTTTGTAAGATAATAATCGAGACGGTTATTTTATACAAGACAAAAATACTAATGTTACAAAACAGGAAGAGCTTTTTTGCATCTTGAGTTAAACAAGGATATCATGAATACAAATTTTCCTTTTCTATGTGATATGATGCGTGCATTTCCAAAAAAAAAAAAAAAATTGTGCTAAGTTATTAAAAAAATTCATTTGCAAATGATATGCAGCATGATAAATAGAATTAACAATAGTAATTCTGAAAATTTATTTCACAAAAAATGAATTGATCGCCACACTTAGAGGCTCAATCTGTTAGGAATATACATACAACTGAACAAATGTAATATGCATTGGAGCTAAAAGAAAACTTAATGATACAAGAACCTCCTCAGTTTAACTAACATAAATTCAATAAAAAATACTTACAGCAAGGAGGTATTATAAAAAATTTAAGATCCAAAAAATGTTAAATTCACAAAGAATGCTAAGTTACCGTAGATCCTCAGGTACTGAGATTACGATGTCAGTGATAAGATGAAAACTAGGAAAGCAAGCATCACAAAACCTAAGAACCTTGGTGAGGAGTTTCAATCCTTGTTTGGATATATTGGTTATATCCAGAAGGAGAGAATAGTTGGCCAGAGCTACTGCTGCTCATTGATCTCTCAATATCCTCCTTATTTGCTATGATAGATATAGGGCGCTCAGGAATCGGCGGAACAGTTAAATCGCTATCCAAAATGTTCACAACCTGATCCATAGTCGGCCTAGCGTGCAGCTGCGGATGCGAACACAGCACTGCAACAAGCACATACCTTTCCAATACTTCCTTTGGCCCCAACTCCTCCATACCTTCCTCAATTACATCCAATGTCTTCCCTTCTCTAACCAGGGACCAAGCCCAGTCAGTCACAAGCCAATTCTGCCCATCTTCAGTTGTCGTAAAGGCCTTCTTCCCACTCAAGAGCTCAAGCATTACAACTCCATAGCTAAAAACATCACTCTTCTCAGTTAACTGCCCAAAAAGAGCATACTCAGGAGCAACATACCCCAGAGTGCCAGCAACTCTAGTGCTCACATGAGACATGCCTTCAGGTGCAAACTTAGCAAGACCGAAATCCGCTACCTTGGCCTCAAATCTCTCGTCAACTAAAATATTACTTGCCTTTATATCTCTATGAATAATTGCTGGCCGTGCCCCAGAATGCAAATAAGCTAACCCCTCGCCGTCCCCAATGCAATCCTCTGCCTCACCGGCCAGCTCAGTCTCCTCCCTCCATAACCGAAAAGATGATCATGAAGGCTACCATTAGCAATCAAATCACAGACAATAATCCTCTGATGGCCTTCCATTGGTGTAGTCGCCGTGCAATACCCTCTAAGACCCACCAGGTTCACATGACGAACACTTGCAATCACCTCGACCTCATGCACAAAGCTCGCATCCCCAGAGACAGAGCAGTTTTTGAAACGCTTGACAGCAACCTCACTCCCATCCTTGAGAACGCCTTTGTAAACATTCCCATATCCTCCCCTCCCAATTATATTCTCTCTGGAGAAATTTCCAGTCGCCGCGCGAATCTCTTCAAAGCTAAACTTGGTCAGAGTAGTACTGCTGCCAATCAACGGATCAGATCTCGTAGGCGTCCGGCTCCACCTTTTCCACCGCCGCCGCCGCCGCCGGCGGATTAAAAACCAAGTGACAAATACTGCGATGGCAATTAGGGCAGCCGCAGCGGCAGAAATTCCGGCCGGAAGAGCGGCGCCTCCACCGGAAGAGGATGACGATGATGGAATCTGAAGAAGAAAGAGACAATAAGCAGTAGAGGAATCACCTGGACCGTAGCGATTGGCCGCTGCCGCAGCATAGATGAAGAGGTAATCGGAGCAATCAGTGACATTGGAGACATCCGGTCCAACGAGATAAGTGGCCTTGACACGGTTGATGGTGGTGGTGCAGGAAGTGCAGAAGGACGAAGAAGAGAGCGGCCTATCGCAAGAGGAGTTCAGGTCAGCGAGCGTTTGGGAAGGTAGGAAGGCAGTGAAGGCGGCGCGGGAGGTAAGGTTCATGCAGGGAAGGGAGATAGAAGGGACAGATAAGTTGCAGGAGGAAGGGAGGGAGATGGAAAAATGGGAGAGAAGGGAGGAAAGACCAGACCAACAAGAAGACGCGGAGGAAGAAGGGGGAACGAATAGATTGGAAGTGAGGAGATAGTGGGATTCGACGAGGTGGAGGATTTGGAGAGAGAAACCGCAGAGGTCGGAGGGAGGGGTCGAGGAGGCGGCGGAGACGTAGGGCTTGGCGATGGAGAAATCGAGAGGGCAGGAGCTGGAGTTCTGGGAGAGGACGCATGGTTGGAGGAAGATGGTGAGGAAGAGGAGGATGGGGTAGAAGTGGTTGAATGGCTTCATCACTGGGACGGCGGTGGAGAGAGATGACGGTGTATAGTTGCGGCTTACAGGAGAGAGAGAGAGAGAGAGAGAGAGAGAGAGGAAATGGAAAACTGGCGAGAAGAGAAGACGAGGTATCTGAGTTTGAGGCTGCCGCCGGTAATGTTGAAACCGGGAGGGAAGTACGGATCTTCCTCGAAGAAAAATTGCGATGCTATTTGTGGTGCTGTTTTTGAGAAATTATCACACATGCATTATTCTTTTATTTAGTTAAAATTGTTAAGATAAAGATAATGAGACTTTTAAAAAGATAATTTATATTTATTTGAGAAATGGATTAGATGTGAGAAAGGTGAAAACGAGATTTGATCTTATTAAATTTGTTAAAGAATTGATTTATAATAACTCAACTTTTTTTTTTTTGACAAAATAGGGAGAGCTAGATAAAATTTGAAAAAATGGAAAAAATATAGAAAAATTAGAGAGAATTAAAAAAAAAAAAAGGTGCTCTTAGATTTTAAATTATGATTCTCTTTGATTTGAACCTTAAATCTTACTTATAAATTATGTGCATGGCAATAAAAAGATTAAGGAAAATTTACATACATATCACTTAAAATTTTTCTAATTATATATCAAATTCTTAAATTTATTATTTATTGATATAACACCACAAACTTTATAACTTACCAAATTACCATCTTTGTCATGGAGAAGAACCTTATCGTCTCCTCACGAAGAACCTAGTCTCATCGACATCACGAGGTATCTCAGAGAGAGGAGTAGCTATTGCCAGTGAGGTTAAGGTGACATCGAGAGTAGGAGGGCATGATGAGGTAGGCCAAGAGAGAACAACCCACATGTTTTGAGTTGTAGTTATAGAGATAGGTAGAGCAAGAGTGAAAGAGGCCGAGGAGCTTAGTTGGGAGAGCTTACTATATGCCAGGGCAGGGATCTTAGTCTTAATAGGTGATGATTCACCAAGTACTTACCATTATGAAGAGAAATAATTCATTATTTTTACAAGTCAATGTTGTATGAGTGTGTTGGTAAATATTACATCATATTAATCTAAGGAGCATTGACAATGATTTTAGAGTCATAATTTTTTGTGTGAATTGCAAGAATAAAATTGTTCCCTTGTTCTTCTTCAGCTTGTGTGGTCCTTGCCTTTTTCCATTTAGATGGTTATGTGTTATGCTCCTCTTCTATTGCATGAACATTTGTTTCACTTAAATTCACATTTGTTATTGGTTTCTGTATAATTGATTAATTGATCAAATATAAAATTATGGTTTTTATGATTAAATTATGATTCAAATTTTAAATTGGTATTTTATGGAGATCTATTTTAATGAGAAGTTGCACCATTATTTATCTGGGCAATTTATTCATTATTCTTTCTTATTATAATGCTCTAGTTTATTGTGGAAGGGGCTTTCACCTAAGAAGAAGACCTTGTTTGATTGGTTTGCGTCACCATCCTCAGTTGCCATCAAAATCATCTTTCATTTAACCACTCCTCTTCTATGATTGACATCATTTTCTTAGCATTCTATTGTGTAAAATTGCTTTATCTGAAAAATGATTATGATCCAAACCTCAAGGTAAGAGTGGAAAGGAGAATGACTACTTAGAGCATAGTTACCCCTCTCAATTAAGCTCCTTATTGTCGCAAGCAGTGACCTAGATTAAGTGATCGAAACTACATTGTGTTGTCCACCCACTACACTCTCGCCCTCGACCTCACCAATAGCATTTACTCCTTCCTGGGATCCAACATGATGCCAAACTTGCGAGGAGAATAAGTAGTTTTTTCTTGTAATTATTAATCTAAATTAGTGATGCCCTACCACTCTCCCTCTCACCCTTAACCTCACCAGCAACAGCTACTCCCCCTCCCTGGGATGTGACCTTCGTGAGTGAGACGGTGAGAATTTTCTCTGTGATGAAGATGGTAATTTTGATGAGTTATAAAGTTTTAGGCGTTATGTATGTAAATAATAAGTTTTAGGTATTTGATATGTAATTAGAAAATTTTAAGTGTTATGTATGTAAAACTCGACAAGATTAAATGTTGTATGATCTTTGTTAACAATTACATAACGAATGAAGTAGCTAACTAGTGAATTTTAAGTCGAATAAGTGAGTTATATTAAGTCAATACCTTGGCAAGTTGTATTAGTGGATTGGCAATCAAGTTCTTGGAGTCAATTCGGCTTTGGATGACTTCCAAGTAAAACTTCAAGGATGTGTTCCAAGTAAGCAAGTTTTAAGTTGTTAGTTGCTCAAGTTGGCTTATCAGTTAATAATCATTTTGACCCAATTTTGGTTTGCATAATACCTTATAAATCTAACCCAAATTAGTATGGGTTTATGTCAATTTCATAAGTATTTTACCCCTTTCGAAAAGTAAGGAATTGAAGGCAAACCATGTTGCGAGTTTGTTCGAAGTGTTGTTACATCTTGAGTATTGAAGATAGTACACCTCAAAAATATGAGATTGTGATGAATAGATCAACCTCAACTTTTGAGATATTCTTCAAAAATCCAGATCAATTAAATATATTTTATACTCATAAAAAAATTCACATACTAATAATTATAAGAAGAGCATATAACAATAAGCATGAAAAATAACATTGTTATTGCAATAAAGACTATTTAAATAAGAAAATAATAATAACAAAAAAAAATTTAAATAAGATAATAACAACATAAGAAAAAACTATTTAAACTAAAGTATCAAATACAATAGCTCCTATAATGTTGCTCCACTAAGCAACCTAGTAGAATTTATTAAAAGAAAGTTTTACAAAAAAAATGTGTTGGGCATTTCAAACTCACTAAACAACTCTAGTTTATTAAATAACACAATGATAAGGCATTGGCCATGTTGTAAGAACAATAACAAAGATATGGTGTATAATATAATATTATTGTAATAATACTATATAGTTATCATGTTAGATTAATTTTTCAAAACATGAATAAAAGCATGTCACATATTTTAATAAAATAACTAATGGTGATGACTATTATCTTTTATATAGAAATATTGGTTAAGGCATTTTTATAGGGGTGTGTATTCGGTCGATTTGCGGTCAACTATTTTTGTTAAATCGAATAAATAGAACTAAATAATTTAAAATAACCGGACAATCCAAACAATGTATAAAACCTAAATGAACTAAAATTTGGTTATTCGGTTCAATTTTTGTTTAAATAGAATATCATATGAAAAATAAATTTTTTTAATTTTTTATGAACTAATTAATTGTATGGGTGTTCTTTTGGTCTTTTGGTCTTTTGGTCTTTTGGTTGGTTCAATTGATATTTTGTTTAAATTGAATTAACCAAATAAAATTACTTAAAATAACCAAGCTATTCAAACAATGTATAAAACCTAACTAATTGAAGAGAACAATAATTCAGTTTATTTGGTTCTATTTTTGGTTATATCGAATAACATATACAAAATATTTTTTTTATTTAATAATTTTGATACATTAAAAACTCTTGGACAAATAGATTAACATTTATAATTAAAATTACATACTTATATTTAATTTCTTAACTATTTTAATTTATTCACTTTAACCAATCTTTTTTGTAAACCAAACCAAAATTGAAAATTGAAAGCCTAATAGCTTAGTATTTACAACCGAAAACTGAATCAAGAATATTTGAACTGAATCAAATCAACCAAATAACATCAATTCGGTATAATTTTTTGATTCAAATCGACTAGCGCACACCCCTAATTAATTGAAATACAATTTCATTAATTTTATAGATTAAATTTTCTTAGACAAATAAAAATCTAATGATTTATATAAATAACTTAATATTTATAACCAAAATTACATACTTGTAATTGATTTCTTAACTATTTTGATTTGTTCGATTTAGCCAATCTTTTTTTTTTAACTAAATTGAAAACAAAACAAAAAATATAACTTAACATGCATAACCAAAAATTGAATTGTGAGTTTGCAAACCGAACGGAACCAAACCAATCAAATAACTTTAGTTCAGGTTTGATTTTTCAGTTTAAACTAAGAGTGCACAATCTTATATTTCAACACCAACAGATTTGCATGTAACAACATTAGGTATAATCATACATATTTATAGTTGACTCATCAATCATTTCTTATCTTTATTTTATTATGATACATAAAACTAAAATGGTAAACACCAACCCATAGAAATATAATAATTTTTTTAAAAAAGTCATCATTTAATAGTCCCATTGGCTTGGCTTGCTAATACCAAAAAATATTTTATTGACCAAAACATCCATTGCAACATTGCATATATATTTTTATAGTTATAATAAGTAATTATTTAGTAAATAATTTAAAGTAATATGATCAATGCTAATTTTATAATAAAACATAATTATAGAAAAAAATTATAAAATTCAATTGAGGCTATATGTATAAAAGTAAATCTTATTATTATAAGAATCATTTTAATATTCAAAAAATTATGCAATAATAAATCAAGGCAAGCTAATCTACATTATATGATATGATGTTTTATTACTATTATCAAATATAATTTATGAAAGCATGTATGATAATTATTAAATGTGAAATGTAGGATTGATAACTTATAAAATATCTAAGAGCCTACACACCAAGAATAATGCCCTTAATAATGAACAATATGCTTATCTTTTAATAAATAATAATTAATTATATTTTGTTTGATAACACACAAACCACACATTATCGATATCCATAATAAATAACACCAGTTAGGTGATAACTCACGAGTCCTAAGTAATACAAACTCTCTAATAAATGAACATAAACATAAATAGTTTTTCAAAATTAAAACTGATTAACATAGTAATAACTTAATTTGTTTAAGCTACCCTAAACAAAACTTGAATTAATTATTATAGTTGAGATTTATCCTATCTTTGTATTAAAATAGAATTCCTCTAAATTTATTCTCAAACACAAACAAATCAAAATATCCAAATAAAACTTGAATTACTTAACCTAACCATTCGATATTAATAAAATGATTAATCAACTTCTTAAGTTAAAAAAACTTAATAATTAGAGAAGTATAAGTTTATAAGTTAAGAATGTGAATGATATGACTCCATATCCTCAAATAGACAACAGAGGCAAAAGGGAGAGAAGAATTCCAAATTGGCTAAAGGACTTCACAACATAACATAAGTAATTACTCAGGACAGTAAGGAGGGACAAATACAGCCATAATTTTATAGAGACTAAACAGACAGAGACACGATATGATAACAACAAAGAAGAAAAGACTACAAGTATACTAATTCAGAGCATAAAATAAATACAAATATTACAGAGTACAAATACACAGGTCTAGAATAGCATTAGAACAAAGATCAGCTAGAATGATAATAACTACAACAGCAATAAAAATCCCAAAGTAATATCACGTGACAACAGGATCGAACATAGATAGTTCAGAAAACCACAGCTTATCCATAAGAATTTAGATCAACTCAAGAAGCAAGAAATAAATAACAAAGAACGGTTTTCTCGCTCAAATAAATGAATGGATGAAATGAAATAGAACCTATCAAGAAACCAAGAAGATCGAGGACTAACAACTTTAACCAACTAATATTCCAGAGAGACAGGAGTAAGAAAATAGTGAATAAACAACCCAATGTAACAGAAAGTAGTTATTCATGTAGAGAAAGCTTAGATCTAGGTTAGACAAATAGTATAAATAGAGGATGAAAGAAAAACAGAGAATGTAATCAATCTTTCAGAAAGAACTTATCTTCTGCGGCCTCTTCTTCCTCTCCCTCCTCTTCTCCTTCTTCTCCTAAGTTCTTCCCTGTTTTTCCTCGCTGGAAATCGCCACTCATCACCGCTTGGAGAACACTAGGGTTTCTCCTCCGCTCTCAACCCCTTTCTCTATGGAGGCGGCCGAACGTCGAGAAACAAAGCAAAGGAAAGAATTAAGGCAATCAATCAAGCATCATCTCACGCCCGTAATGACGTGTTTTGAATCAAGGGTCTAGATTACATCATCGGTTCTAAGATCAAGGCAAGAGATCAAACCGCTCAATCGAAACACAGATCCAAGGGCAGAAAAGAGGCGAAACCAATCCGACGATTCAAGGCTCAGCTCAAAAGAAACACAATCCAAGTGCTAGATCCAACGACCAAGAGAAAAAGGTGCAATCCAACGGTTCAGAAGGCACCCGATAATCTCCCCTGATTATCAATTAACCGCCTGTGTTGAGACCACGTGAGTGAGTCAACTCACTGAACCAAACTCAACTCTCACCCAAAACCAGATCCTATCATTGGTGCTCTTGTTGAGAGTTTCTTTGACACTGTATCACAGCAACTGAAGAAAAACTTACAAGAAGCTCAGAATAGAATGCAACAAATAACAAACAAACACAAAAGGGAGCTTCAGTTCAATATAAATGATCTAGTGTTAGTGAAATTACAACCATACAGACAGATCTCAGTATCAAAGAAACCCTATACAAAGCTGCAAAGACAGTATTATGGTCCTTTTAAAGTTCTACAGAAAGTAGGGACTGTGGCTTACAAAGTAGACCTTCTAGAAATAGCAAGGATTCACAATATCTTCCATGTCTCTAGACTTAGGCAATTCAGGCAGGATTCAAAAATTCACCCAGCCATATTACCTACTCAATTCTTAGAAGGGCATCCCCTGGTCAGACCCATCAAAATTTTAGATCAGAGGATAAGAATATAAGGAGACAGACCAATCACAGAAGTCTTAGTACAATGGGAGGGTATCCTAGCAACAGAGACTTCTTGGGTGAAAATTAAGGAATTCCAGGGAACTTTTCCTGACTTTGACCTTGAGGACAAGGTCAATGTCAATGTGTGTGTGTTGAGTAATGATATGACTCAAATCCTCAAATAGACAATAGAGGAAAAAAGGAGAGAAGAATTCCAAATTGGCTAAAGGACTTCACAACATAACATAAGTAATTACTCAGGACAGTAAGGAGGGACAAATACAGCCATAATTTTACTGGGACTAAACAGACAGAGACAAGATATGATAACAATAGAGAAGAAAAGACTACAAGTATACTAATTCAAAGCATAAAATAAATACAAATATTACAGAGTACAAATACACAGGTCCAGAATATCATTAGAACAAAGATCAGCTAGAATGATAACAGCTACAACAGCAATAGAAATCCTAAAGTAACATCACAAAAGGATAGCAGAACTGAACATAGATAGTTCCAGAGAAAAAAACCCTACAACAGTTATCCATAACAGAATTTAGATCAGAACTCAAGAAGCAAGAAATAACTAACAAAGAGCTTTTTGCTCAAATATAACAATGGATGAAACAGCAGAACCTATTAAGAAACCAAGAAGATCGAGGACTAACAACTTTAACCAACTAATATTCCAGAGAGACAGGAGTAAGAAAATAGTGAATAAATAACCCAATATAATAGAAAGTAGTTACTCATGTAGAGAAAGCTTAGATCTAGGTTAGACAAATAGTATAAATAGAGGATGAAAGACAAACAGAGAATGTAATCAATCTTTCAGAAAGAACTTATCTTCTGCGGCCTCTTCTTCCTCTCCTTCCTCTTCTCCTTCTTCTCCTAAGTTCTTCCCTGTTTTTCCTCGCCATCACCGCTTGGAGAACACTAGGGTTTCTCCTCTGCTCTCAACCCCTTTCCCTCTCTGGAGTGTCGACGGCTCGAACTGTCGAGAGAAACAAATCAAAGGAAAGAATTAAGGCAACTGAATCTAGAAGCATCATCTCACGGTCCAGAATAGCCAGCGTGTTTTGAATCAAGGGTCTAGATTACATCACTGGTTCTAAGATCAAGGAGATCGAATTCAATCAAACTGATCCAAGAAAAGAGGCGAAACCAATCCGACAATTCAAGGCTCAGCTCAAAAGAAACACAATCCAAGTGCTAGATCCAACGACCAAGAGAAAATCGCAATCTGAAGGCACCCGATAATCTCCCCTGATTATCAATTAACTCAGCCGGGTTCAGACCACTAAGAGTGAGTCAACTCACTGAACCAAACTCAACTCTCACCCAAAACCAGACCCTATCAGCGAAGGGAAAGGGGAAGAAAAGGAGAAAGAATGCTTGTGACTATGCTATAGTTGAAGAAAGAAGTTGAAGGTAAAAGCTTGTTGTTGGAGGCACTCAGTGAAGAGAGAAGGGTGAAAACAAAATGAAGATTCATTATCATTAGCCATGAGAGATAGAGAGAGAGGCGTGGTGCCCTAATTTTCCTGTAGAGTAAGATTTTTTGCATTTGATATGGTGACTATGGGTTGCAATTGATTTACATGTACAAGAGAGGGATGTGTAACAATAAAAGTTCACTTGAAGGGCATACAATTTGAATGAGGGGATGCATGGGCTAGTTCGATTTGGCAGATTTTACACTCTAAAAAGAATTTAATTTTGAATTTATATCTTATTTCTAAAATATTTATGAGTATTTTATTAACATCTTTTTATTCTATCTTTCATTTTGTTTCTCATGTTTATCTTGCTCTCTCAAATTAATTTGATAAAGGAAATAGACCAACAATGAGTTAATCAATGCTCAAAATTGAAAGTATGTCCTATGCTCTAATACCACTATGTTCACTATTGAGATAACCTTAATAAGTTAAAACAAATAAACTATGTTTCATGCTTATATAAAAAAAAGTTTCATGTATAAGATATTATAAGAAGAATGTGTGAAAATAATCATTAAAATAAATAATATTATTGCAATAATATAGATTTTTTTTAAATAATGGTTCAATAAGAAAATAATAACAACTATAAAAGATTAAATGGGAGAATAACAAAATAAGTAAAGACCACCCAAATCTAAGAGAATACTAGTGTAAGTACAACATAAACTCAAGTATCAAATATAACAACCAGTTGAGAAGTCTTCTTGTATGAAAATAACCTGCCAAGCAACTTGGCAAAACTAGTTATAGGAAAAGTCTTATAATGTTTAAGTTTAACATTTCAAATTACAAAAACTGTGCAAGGCATTTTAACCTAGTGGTTGAGAGCCTTTGGCTTTTAACTAAGAGGTCTTTGGTTAAAGTCCTTGCACATACGTTGTGTGTGTGAGTTTGTGATTAAATTTGCTCAAATATCTCAAAGAAAAAATTACAAAAATTGCAAGTTATTGAAGAACAAATGAAGCATAAGAGAATGCAGTATGATATGATAAAAGATAAGATGTATAGTATAATGATAATGTAATAATTTTATCCCATTATTCAGTTAGAATAATATTTTATTACATGAATAAAAACATGTCAAATGTTTTTAATGAATGTCCCACTGAGATGTTTTTGATTATTTATGTAGAATTAGAGATTAATACATCTCTACATATACAACCACATCAAGTATATAACATCTCAATTATTTTTCATCCTTTTTATTTGTATATATCCAAAGTCAATTTTACTATGACGCCTAAAAATAAGAAGGTAAGCAACAATCCATAAAAATCAATTAATTTTCAAAAAAAGTCATCATTCTATAAATCCATAAGCTTCGCTAGCAAATATCAAAGAATTTACAAACATATACATCTATTGTAAGCGAACATACACATTTTATATTCATAATAAGTATTTATTTAGTAAATATTTTATAATCAATATTATTGATGCTAATTTTATATTAAAACATAATTTATAGCATCATGTGTAAAAAACATCTTGATGCCATAAGAATGATTTCAATATTACATCACATAATATTTTATTATGAAACTTAAATGATTCTAATAAAGCATTTATGAAAATTATTGAATGTTAAATGCAAGATTGGTAACCTAAGAAATACAAGAGTCAATTTGTATTGATAAGTTTCATTGTAGTTAGATCCAAAGTTAACCTAACGTGAATATGATTGACCCAACTTCAACCCATTTATTATATGAATTAAAATGTTTTGGCCCAAACTTGACTCAACTTGAAATCACCTAACTTGAACCCAAACTATCTAACCAGTTTATTATATGGCTCATGCAACTTTTTGGAGTAATAGGATGGAATTAACCAAAATATGACTTATTTATTCTAATCAATTCAATTTAAATAGCAATTAATTTAATTTTGGATTGATTTCAAGTTATTCAACTCAACTTAAACTCGAATTAAATAATAATTGAATCTATATACTTAAACTGAACCTAGCTTATATATCAAATGAGTTAAATCAAACTTGAATTGTTAGAGTCATGTTCGAGTTGAGATGTCAAATTATATAATTTATTAACACTTTTACTATAAAAAATTTGGGTCATAAAATTCCACAACTTTATCATGAATATATTTTCTTTGTTAGAATGATTTATAAGAACTAATCATAATCTAAAGTAACATGGGATACAAAAAAGATTAAATTATACAATACCCATATAGCTATTCCAATAATATGATGCAACTTTTAAGATTAAATGTTTTAAAGGGAGTAGTATGAACCACATTGAACTAGCCCAAACACCCCTTTGTGTGAACCGCCCAACCTTTACTCCAATAATATATATATCTGATACCATTTCATTGTGGCATATATGGCATGGTGGTTAGTTGTGTGGGGGGATTGTAGAAAAGGAATGTCATGGGTTTGAATCTCCCATGCCATCATTATTTGTGTTTTTTCTAATAAAATTTTATTTTTATTTTTTAATTATATTATATATTTTAGTCTCACATTTTAAAGAGAGAGGAGTATGGGAGATCCAATGTGAATAAATAGTTCATTTGAATAGTTGGGTGAAATAGATAAATTAAGTTGTTATGAATTTATTGGCTCTAAATGAGCCAAACACAAGCTAGAAACAAACTCAAATATTATTTCAACTTTGAGTTGAACTCAAACAAGCTATTTGCGAGCTTATTTCAATAAGTAAAATAATAAAAAAGTAGAAGTCGAGCAACTGCTTGGTTCACTCAAGCTCGGATCGTTTACACCCCTCTGTATATCCCCTCCTCATTCACATGACTGCTGTGTTTGTTAATTATTGTCTACAGTCACTAAATCTGTTACAAATCTTGCTCTCATCATCTCGATTTGTGATCTAAAGGGAAGATTTAGGTCATCACATTCCTCTTACTCCTACTATGAACCAAAGTGCAAACAAATAATGATTGTTGTATGTAATTTGAATGTTATTAGTAATAATGATGCCAATCATGTGAGCTATATGAATGAAAGGGGGATGTATAGCTAGAGAATTTCACTTAAATGAATCAAGATCATATGGCTTGCAAGAGGGGATGTTTGGAAAAATTTGATTTAGTATGATTATTTCCATATTATTATGGTGCATCTTGACATCGTCTAACATATTTGCATCAAGATCTTTATATTTTGTGCTTTTCTTAGTGTGATATATTTTATTGCTCTTATTTTTAAATTTTTATTAAGATTATGTTTTTTTTAGATGAGAGTTTGATGGAAGCTAAAGTGAATCTTTGAGAAGTTAAGGAACCTTATATAATCACAAAAACCTTTGCATTTATAAGATCTTGACACGTGTCTATATTAATATTTAAACTCAACTTTAATAGAAGTTATCTTGTACTAACTCATTTTGTTTCTACCTCAAGGCTAAGCTTAGTTCTAAATAACCAAAGATGATGAATTTTCCATTGTATGTAGTTCTATCTTATGCATGCACATTTATAACAAAATTATGACCCCATAGTTTTGCTTATATTTAACCATGCAAATGTGACATACTTGCGCTATATTCATTACAAATCATGGCCATCCTCTTTTTATCACATCACTAACATGATCCTCAAAGGTGGCAAGGAAAAGAGGCACAATAGTGATATGGAACCATGAAAAAAAAAGGTTTGTTCTCCTTCTTAACATATAGCTTCTATTTGCGGATTAAAGACCATGCAGAGAAGTTGTTGTTGCTAAACCATGGTAAGGCATTTAAGAAATCAACCATCTTAAGACACTTTCCCATAAAAAAAGGGTATAAATTTTATGTTCAAATTTTTTTTTCTTAGGTTGGTGTCGCCTTTGAGGATTTAAAATCCTCTATATAATCCTAGAAACTTAGTTATACAAGTTCATATTTTATTGCCATATTATTAGCATCTTGACATGTGTCTAACATATTTGCATCAAGATCTTTATATTTTGTGCTTTTCTTAATTTGATATCTTTTATTGCTCTTATTTTTAAATTTTTATTAAGATTATGTTTTTTAAAAAAAATTAGAGTTTGATGGAAGCTAAAGTGACTCTTTGAGAAGTTAAGGCACCTTACATAATCACAAAAACCTTTTCATTTATAAGATCTTGACATGTGTCTATATCAATAATTAAACTCAACTTTAATAGAAGTTATCTTGTACTAACTCATTTTGTTTCTACCTCAAGGCTAAGCTTAATTTAATAATCTAAGACTAGTTCTAAAAAACCAAAGATGATGAATTTTCCATTGCATGTAGTTCTATCTTATGAATGCACATTTATGACAAAATTATGACCCCATAGTTTTGCTTATACTTAACCATGCAAATGTGACATACTTGCGCTATATTCATTACAAATCATGGCCATCCTCTTTTTATCACATCACTAACATGATCCTCAAAGGTGGCAAAGAAAAGAGGCACAATAGTAATATGGAACCATGAAAAAAAAGGTTTGTTCTCCTTCTTAACATATAGCTTCTATTTGCGGATTAAAGACCATGTAGAGAAGTTGTTGTTACTGAACCATGGTAAGGCATTTAAGAAATCAACCATCTTAAGACACTTTCCCATAAAAAGGGTATAAATTTTATGTTCAAAAGAAGTTCTCTTAGGTTGGTGTCACCTTTGAGGATCTAAAATCCTCTATATAATCATATAAACTTAGTTATACAAGTTCACATCATCAAAGGGTAAGTTATTTCTTTGTATAACTCCCCCCATATCTTATTATTTGACATGTTACTCACATTCCTCATATATAGGGGATGGTGAGCTTGTTTCTTGCTACATCAAAGCTTTTATTTTCATTATTTAGCCTCATTTTTGGGCATCCTTTCTTATTTTCTAGCTACATAAGAAAGTTCATCAGCATAGGCATATATGTATTTATAAAGGATCATAAATATGCAACTACTTCATAATGAATTATATCATATTATATGACTTTGTTACATATTTCTCTCAAGAACATAATTGTTAACCTCCATTTCTCAGTTAGTATATACGATCATTTTAATTAGTTATCTCAGTCAATATACTTAGTGAATCAATAAATCATGTAAATTAAGCAAATGAAGTCAATTATAATAGCCCAAGTAAGGGCCTAATTTAATTTTAAAAAAGATAATTAAATTTTGAATTTTATTATTTAAACATTAAATTTTTGTTCTAGAAGTTTGATTTTTTTAAAAATTTGGGATCATGTATGGGTTAGCTATTAATAGCAGAGTGAAAGATAAAATTAATTGATAAAAATGATTAGTACATTCCTTCTTTATTGGGAACCCACCTTTTTTGCTTATAAAATTTTTATTTCTTTTTTTGAATGGTGATCATTATAATATTGATAAATAGAACTAATATGTAATAAAAGTTTTTGACTTTAAAATGACATTTTTTTGTAGAGATTTTCTTTCTCTTTGTGTTAGTGTTTGGTGAGCTAACTTGACCTTCTTTAATAGGATTGGATGTTTATTTTTAAGTGCTCTTTTATCCTCTTAAAATCTCTCTTTTATCACCCTCACATCATTTCTTATATTATAAATAACATCTAAGCCTACCATAAATTATATCACTTCACACCACCAAAAAATCATTTTTCAAAGTGATCTTCCAAATCATTCCACTTGGATTATTCTTGGCATTCATTCTATCATGCTCTTATAAATCCCTCACCTTTCCTCCGTAAGATGCAAATCTATTTGAGGATATTAAATTAATTCTTTATATCTATTTTTAACCATTAATCTCACCAAAGGCCTCCCACCACCATTACTTTATTAACTTATTTAGCTATCTCGATCAATATACTTAATCATCTTAATGCAATTTCTCATTTAACATATTCAATCAACTCAATCATCTCTTTAGGTCAGTATACTCAATCATCTTAGTCATCATACATAGTCATCTTAGTTAATGTTGGCAATACCCTTGATCCAACTTACATCACTTATAAATTGGTCCAATTGTGCCCATATAGGTATCATCTATATAAATTGACCTAAATAATATATTTTAATCATTATGACTAGGTAGAAAACACATAGTCTAATAAAAGATACCTAAGTTAAAACTCATGCTTTTAAACCCATATTACTCGATGAACCTTAAGTCATGGATTAAATGACTACATACACCACCATTAGACCTTAGGCTAGCTTGGACAAAAACTTAGCAACCTTATACCTAAGTGACCTAAATTAACCTTGAACTACTTAATTCAGTTTTTAAATAACCTATAAACCTTATAAGTCAACTTTGGGCTGCCTTAAGCTAAGTTCAACCTAATTTGCTTTAGGCATATAAATGCAAGCAAAATATAAATTCGATCATCTTAGCTACTATACACTTGATAAATAGAAGTTAAAATCTCTACAAAAGAATAATACTTAAGGTTTGATCAAATTGTCTTAAGTGAAGAAAGTTGTCTAGTGTAAATGGGAGAGAGAAAGGTACACCAGGTGTTAAATGATGTAATATACAAAGCTAGATTATTGGCAAAGAGATTTAAATAAATACTAGGTATAAACTTTATAAATGTGTTCTCTATAGCGATAAGCATAGCTCAATTTGAGTTTTACTTGATATTATGGATAAACAAGATTTTAAGCTTGAGTAGTTAGATGTAAAGATTACAACTGTATATAGAATGTTTGAAAAAGAAATTTAAATGAAGCAACTTGAGAGCTTTATGATCACAAATAAAGAACATTATGCTTACTTCTTAACTAAGCCTCTTTATAGTTTGGAATAGTCTCCTAAGTAGTGGTATAAGAGATTTAAGTCATTTATGACTACTTAAAAATTTAAGAGGAGTAGCTATGATAGTTGTTATTACTTTAAGAGAACGAAGATGAGTTCTTTGTCTACTTGCTCTTATGCCTTGATAATATATTGATAGTTGCCAAGAATAAGTAAAAAAGTTAAGAAGATGAAGGCTCAACTTGGTAGTGACTTTGAGATAAAGGATTTGGGAGAAACAAAATGATCCTTGGTAAAGAGATTAAAACATTAAGGTGTTTATTTTTGAGATGAAGGCTCAACATTGGAAGATTGATAAGTATTTCTCTGTTAGGAAAGAAACATTAAGAAAGTCCTGCACTGTGGTATTTATTTTTGATATGTGTATAAGGAACACTACGCAAATCTGAGGGTGTACTTATTGAGGCGATTGGGTACGACATCAAAGAATGATGCACTATCTCAAAAGATAGAAATCACCACCCTATAATGGACCTAATCACCTAATAAGGACTTCTAAAGCATGATGGGTCTTCGAATGTACTAGTGACTTTTTTCTTACTTTACATGGATGAATAAAGTAGGGTTTATATTAACCTGGGTACTAAAGTTACCTATGGGGGCAAGCCCCCATAGTTAATTACATCCTAAGAAAGGTGAATTCTTTAAGAATACTCTCGATTAAAGTAGGTAATTGTTGTCTCTAAAGACTATCAATAAAGGAGAGACTTAGACTATCAATAAATTAATTATATTGGAAAATCAAGTGGGATAAATCGAAAGGAGAGACTTATTATCAAAGCCAAAGGAGATGAGTAGGAAATGCTCATGATACTAGAAAACTTAGTGAACATTTCAATCTACCCTATAGTTGGGCTTAATGTGTTTGAAATTGAGGAGTGTTATTTGTTTGAGTTGAACTTTTATTAGATTGCTATGACTTATAATCCCACAATACAAAATTATGGAAATGCCTAAGAGGTGAGGATTTATGCTTATAGCCCAAGAAAATGGTAACCTTAGATCCTAAATCTAGAGAGCTTTAGTAAGGGCCAAAACACATCCTAAATCTAAGAGACGATGGGTATATGGTTTACCTCCACAAGAGAGAGTAAACCACTCGACTGCTGGACTAATAACCGCCTGAAGTGGCAGCTAGCTAACTCCTCCTACACTTTAAAACCATATAGACAAGTCATATGATTTTGCAAGATAGTTGAGTTGTTATTATTTAGATAGAAACTAAAGTCCTTATACTTCCTAAGAGACTAAAGCATGAGTGATATGAGCAATGACTTAGTTTAATGCAAATATTTTCAATTTTTTTATTTTGGACTCTTTATTTTGACAAAGGCTATAGGATTTTTATATGTCTAAATGCATGATGAAATGAGGTTATTGGATAAATCAAAAAGAAAGAGGTGTTTTCACCACAGAGGAGACCATCAAAGGTCAAGTCTTCACCTATCGTGTTAGGATGGAAACCTTCTCTTAGCAAGAGTGAAGCAATATGAATGCATGATATTAAACATACAATATTTAGCTAATGGGTTACTAAATATTTTAATTATCTTGATTTAATGCCTAATATTTACATGAGATTGTGAGTTACTTAGAAAATTTAATTATGAGTTATAGTTGGGATATAAAGTTTATTTTTTCCCTAAGAACCTAATTGGATCTAGGACACACATTAAATCACCATATAAGTAAGAAACTAAGAAGAGGCATGCTATTTCTATTATACAATTTAAACATAACATCAAGCATTTTATAAATTCAACGTAAAAGAATAAAAGGCCAATGTGGTTGGGTGCCGCCGTACAACCTGAAAGAGAGAAATAGGTAGCCAAGCTCTACCTTTATACAACTCGGTATATGAAAGAATAATTTCAATTTACAAATGAATACATGTTATGGGGTGGTCTTCTTATCTTCATTCTTCATATCTCCTTCATTTCTTCAATTGGATTTGCTTGCTTCAAAGGCATAACAGGGCCTCTAGGACAAAGCCTTCTAGCCGCTGCTCATCCTAAGCCCCTATAACACTAATCCTAATTCTTAATGAAAAATTATACTAAAATAGAAAAGTTAACCTAACTACACCAACAAAACAAGTGTTAGCTAAACACACCATACAACTCAAGTAGTTATATAAATAAATTGGACTTAGTACCTTGCACATGGGTAACCAAACCCACCTGTCCTATTTTAGATTATGCTGGGGTTAAGCAACCTGCAAAAGAGAGAATTTATATTTATTTTGAGCACCCCTAAAAATATCCTACATAAAACATGATTTGACTAATTACATCCTAACATCTAGTCTACAAAACATACACCCTAACATCGAATCTAAAATAATATATCATAAACAAAACATACATCACTCCATGCACCGCCCTAACATAAAGATAAAGTGGTATGCCTTAACTAAGCTTTGTTATGCTTCTCTAAGTATGAAAGGATTTAATTATAAAGGATGGTTTCACTTTAAGTGGTTTAATTGATTTGGGAATTTTACTTAGCATTTTCTTTTGTTTCATTTGGTTTACACTTAACAACTAAGTGTTATAAAGAGAAGAAAAGAGAGGATCACTCTCTTTTATCCCTGCATTAAGCCATATCTAAAGCATATTAATTAATCACTTTTCTTTAGTGAATGACTTATTACATATTTTAAATTAATCCTAAGTTTAGGTTAACTTTAAATAACCTCATTCAATAAGAAATGCATCTTAAGATTAATTATAATTAATTGCTATCACATGATACATATTCATTCATTTCTTCCCATTATATGTAACATGCACATGATTAAATCTTAAGCATACCTATACATGCAATGTGTTTTAGCACACTTAAATGATGGATGCAAACATATATTTTTGGAATTTAAATGTTTCATTTGATTGAACTATTTTATCATATTAATTTGAAGCTCTATCTAAATTCTTATACAAAATACCTAGAATAAATTAAATAGGTAATCTCAATGTTAATTAGGGAAGTAAGGTAATAAAATGACCTCCTTGGAGCTAGCTAAAGTCTCATGTTCCCGGGATGTCCAAACTATATACTCGTTATATTCAAACATATGTACGTTTGCATACATGAACATAAGAAAGAGAGCTCCAAGTCATATGATTAATTAATTCAACAACTTAATCATTCATGAATGCATGCATTTTTGATAAAAGACAATGGGTTCTAATTCCATAATTAAATATACACACACATGTATAGAGACATAAGCTAGTACATGCCCATTGTTAACCAGGGCAGTGAGGTAATCAAATGACCTCCTTGGGGTTACTTAAAGCCGCATATTCCTGGGATGTCTAAACTAAATATTTTCTTTTCTCAAATACATATGGATGTATACATAAATAAAGGAAGAAAAACCATGCAAAAGTTATATTTTTATTTGATTGAAATATTTATGCATATGGAGTAAAGTCTTATCCAAATTTTAATATTAAAATACATAAGAATGAAATCAAATGAAGTATGTATCATTATTAAAGTAGGGAAGTGAGGTAATCAAATTACATCCTTGGGGCTAATTAAAGCCTTGTATTCCTAGGATGTCCATGCTATATACCCATTAACATTCTTACTTATATAAATCAATACATGAATGAAAGAAAAGAAACTTCACTTCATACACTTAAGCTATAATCACATACATCTCCTATATATTTATAACTATCATTCATAGAATATATAATCATTCATTTATAAGTTTTGGAAAATATATTTGGATTTAATAATGATAATAGTCACACATATATTAATCTAAATCAACACATACAAACTTGACATAAAAAATTATTTGATTTAATTAATTTTGGAAAGATGAATGCATGATCACAAGTGACATACAACATTTAATATGATTGGAAAGAAATAAAGAGACATAAGCACATAATTTCATTCAATCCAACTACTTCCTAAGGACAATCATACCAAATAAGCTCATTTAAAACAAACCAAAATTTCTTAATCCCATTTTTAATTTCATGTTTGATTTGATTTAAGAAAGGTGAAAAGGTTTGCTAATCCTAATCCCATTCTCCATATGTGAGTTAATTTGATTTAATAAAAATTAATTAGATTAATTTTATTGATTAATTAGGTTAAGTTATGAATTAAATCAATTAATTAAACTCTTACCTATGTTACCTTAAGATAATTAATTAAATGATTATGACCTGACGTAATATGAAAATGAATTGAAAAGTAAAAAACAATACTCCTATGAAATGAAAGGGGCCTAATGTAATTAACTCACAATCATTAATTAATTAAGCTTAAGATAGTCACTTAATTATTTTTATGGTTTTCTCACACATGTGAGCCAACCATAATTTCATTAACTCTGTTTAGGTTATTGAACACCTAAAGCTGTGCCCATGAATCAATTAAGGAAAATCAGATGCAATTACCCTTTTAATTAGGTTAATCAATACATTAATCCATTAATCCATTCTTTTTACTTAATATTTTTGTTAAGAAAAGAGGGGGAAACTTAGGGGAAATATTAGGAGGGAGGCCTTAATCCAATTCCCCAACTCTCCCCATTGTTCAACAGTAAATAAGGGGTCCAATTTGTTGATTAATTAATGTTCAAATGCTTAATTATCACTTAATTAAATTAAAAGAGTAATTAAAGCTTAATCAATCAATTCTCCTAATTAATCAACCAATAAATTCTAAGAAAAATAGGGGAGGCAGAGGTCATCCCCCTAAACATTCTTAAAAGTTTGAAATTGATTGGTTAATTAATTAGGGAGTAATTAGGCTAATTAAAATTTTAATTAAATCTTAATTAAACTAAAGTTACTATTAAAAATTAATTAAGAATAATTTTAATGGATTTCCCTCTAAAATACCTTTAAAATGAGCCATTATTTATAATTTTCTACAATTAGTTATAAATTATTAAAGTTCAACCTTAAAACACATTAAATAACCTTAATTAAGCCTAATCCCATCGACGCGACATAGCACGCTAATGCGGTGCGCTTTTCACATGGCGTCGCAGGATTGACTATTTAAGTTATCACATCCGTGCACTGAGTCAGTCAACGGTAGATGCGGTATTGATCGTCGGAGGGGGGGGGGGTGACAAACCCCTTACTCTGCTTACTTTACTTTATTTCTACTTTGTACCTCCATCCAAATCTAAGATATCAATAAAAAAAATTGATTCAACTTACATTTGTGTCACTTTTAATGATCTGCCTGAGTTTATTCCTATGAAAAGCTCTATGAGTCTAATTAATAATAAATCTAGTTCCAATCATTCATCTTTTGATTTAGAAATGGATTACCCATTCCTGACTCACTCGAGTTTGCCCATTGAGATTAATTTGGACTTATCTGACTCCGATGATCCCGTAGGAGAAGCTGTAGGTGAACCTCATGAGCAGGTAGAAATTTTTACTAACTCGTCTCATGAATTCACTGAAGTCAACCTTCATAGTGGCAAAGTTCTACCTCCTAGGGTTGCACCTCATGATAAGGTTAAGAAAGTCATTAGGTCAAGCAAATAGATAGCCCCTCCACAAGATGCTCCACCTATGGATATGCTTGTGTAGGAGTAGCTCAAAGTTGACTACAATGTTCACTCACCTAAGAAAGTTGTAGCTAAGCTAAGCATATATGATGCCCCTGTCCTATCCAAAGAGTTGAGGGAGTCATTGATCATGACCCTTCTCGATCCAGAAATATGCTTTGTTCAGCTGACCGCTATTGGAGAGGAGGCATGTTATTCAAGAGAAGCCCGTGGAGTTACATTCACTGATAAAGACCTTCTTTTGGGGATAATCGAACACAATCGTCCCCTCTACATCACAGTGGATATGGGTAGATTCAGACTCTCCAGGGTGTTAGTTGATCCAGGTGCATTAGTGAATATCATGAGTCTAAAAACCCTACCTACCTAAGGATTGACATCTCCAAACTCTGAGGAGATCGAATGATGTTGAGAGGATTTAATGAGCAAGGCGAGAGGGCTTTAGGCTCCATAGTGTTGCCATTGGAGATAGATGATTAGAAGACAACGCTAAGTTCTACATAATTGACTAGAATACATCTTTCACTATTTTACTCCGTAGGCCTTGGATACATGAGAACAAGATGGTTTCATCCTCTCTACATTAGTGCATCAAGTTTCAAAGAGGTGAAACCGAATGCTGTGTCAAAGGAGACTTGAAGCCATTTCCAGTTAGAAAGGTTGAGATATATGAGAACGTGACCTACTATCTTCCACAAAATTAGAAATTCTATTCTTGTGAACTTGGTTAAAGTTCAAAAACAAAAGAAAAAGAAAAAGAAGAAACAAAAATTAAAAAAGAAAGTGAAATAATAAAATGAAAAGGCAAGTGAGCGAGAATTAGACACTGAGGAAGAAGTAGAGCCTAAAGTTAGATTTCACCTACAGTTCGTTTCTCCATACGAACACATGGTTAGGATGATCCGACCCCCACCAGGTGGAGGAAGAGGTAGATCCAGAGGTGGAAGACCTCTTATTGGTGGCCAGCCTAGGAGCTATATTCCATCTCATAAGAGTACCCCTACTATCCATATAGACTTGGAATCTAGTTCGAAGGATGAGTCTCATGTGGTTAGCATGCCAATCAACCCCTATCAATGGGTCCCATTAGAGGTGACACTCGAGCCAGACAACGATGAAGACTAGATCTCCAAGCAAAGCATGAATGTATCCAGTATTATGTAAAATAGTTAGGTAGCAGTGGGGAACTTTAGCTCTAACCCCACTTTCCTCTCAAAAAGTTGAGAGTTTGGTAATTAAGGAGGCTCCCAAGTCATTTACAGATGTCAAGCCAAAAAAGTTTTTGTTGGGAGCATCATCCTTAAGCCAGGAAGCTGATGTAGAACTTTAGGATGATTCATATGAAAATTTAATACAATTGCCTTTTGATTGGTATTCGCTTTGTGTTCTTAATTTAGCAAAGAAGGGATTAATCCTACATATATAGTCTAAACATAGGTTGGGTTACTTTGAAAGGTTATGGGACAACCAAAGCATACATCCTCAATCAAGATCAGGATTAGGATTCGACACAGTGGGTCCAGTCAATAATGACAATCATTGCCTAGTCATCATAAATCATTTGGAGTCTTATAGGTTCTTTTCAAATCATGCTAACTCACATAAGGAGGTGTGTTTAGAAACTTCAAATGATCCAAATGATTTTGAAGTCAAAGATGCACGGCCAAAGTTTGAAGAATAGACCAGATCAACCATCGATGAACTCAAAGAAATCAACTTAGGAAGAAAAGAAGATCCATGTCTGACATAGATTAGTTCCTTGTTGAATGAAGAAGAAACTAATGACTTAGTTAGGCTATTAATTGAGTTTAAGGACTATTTTGCATGGAGTTACGAAGAAATGCTTAGTTTATCTCCGATGTCCTATAAAAGAATAGATCCTAATGCTAACTTTATCAAGAAGCCTTGACACATGTCGATTAAGAAGAAGATCGTCATTTTGAAGAAGAAATTGATGACTCATTTCTGGAAGAAAAGATCCTTGTCTTCATTGGAATCCTCCAATTAGAAGAAGAATGGTGTTACCTCATTTTTTAGAACTCTCACCTTCCATAGTAAAATTCCTTCCTGTAAAATTCCAAAAATCCTTTTCAAACAATCAAATGATTTCAAAAACTCAAATCAATGTCCATGATTGAAATTTTGAAATTTCAAACTCCAAAATTTTCTAAGTCAATTTCCTCTGGACTTATATCACTCATTTGAATTTATACTCATTTATATTCTCATTTATATTCATATATATAAATGAAATATAAGTTCAATTAAATTCAAAATTCAAGCTTCAAACTCCAAAAATTTCCAAAGTCCTTTAAATTCCCCCTTAAAAGACTTAGCCTAAATCATGATCAAACCATTCCAAATTCATGAAATTTTCTCATAACTCATTTATATTCTCATTTATATTCACATATATAAATGAAATATAAATATAAATTAATCAAACTAAATCCAACAATCAAATCCAAAGTTCAAAAATCTTTCCTAAATCCTTAATTTCCTTCAAAGACTTAGCCTAGATCATGATAAAATCAAATTAAATCCTTAAAATTTTCTCATAATCCATTTATATTATGTGGTGGAAATTTAACATTCTTGTGTGTCTTCTTCATCATCATATTCCTCCTTTCCTTTGTGAGGTGGAAAGAAAGAATAAATGAATGAGAAGAACACAGGGGAATATAAATTTGCCTTGGTAGATGCCATGTAGATCTGTATATGCATTTATTAGGATGATCACATACGACATTGATGAGAGGTGTACTATCTTGAAAGATAGAAGTCACCACCCTACAATGGACTTAATCACCAAAATAGGGAATCCTAAGGACGTTGGGTTTTTGAGGTGTATCAGAGATTCTTCCCCTACTTTACATGAAAAAGTAAAGCAGAGTTTATTTTAAACCATGTTCGTTAAGTTCCCTATAGGGTCAAGCCCTCATAGTTAATTACATCATAAGGAATGGGGATTCCTTAGGAAAACTCTTGATTAAGGTAAATGAACGTTGTCTCTAAATATTTCAATAGAAAAAAGGACTATCAATCGATTGGTTTATTTTTGAAGATCAATGGGATTGATCAAATAGAGATTTATTATCAAAGCCAAACAGAGATAAGTAGGAGATGCTCACGATGCTAGGAAACTTAGCGAGCATCTCAAACTATCCTATGATTGGGCTTTACATTTTTGAAATTGATTTAATTTGTTTGAGTTGAATTTTTTATTAGAATGCTAGGACTTATATTTTCATAATACAAGGTTATGAAAATGCTTAAGAGGTGAGAATTTAAGCTTAGGGCCCACAAAGGGGAGAAGAAATCTCAGAACCTAAATCTAGGGAGCTTTGGCGAGGGCCTAAAGTGTAACCTAAATCTAAGGTGAAAATGAGTATTTGGTTTGCCTTCATAAGACAAGACAAATTACCCGCCAACTAACTCCTCCTATGATTTTAAATTAATGTAGGCAAGTTATATGCTTTGTGCAAGATAGCTAGATTGTTATCTATTTAGAAAGAGACTAAGTCCTTAAACTCACTCCCTATAGAGACTAGATCACGTAAGGGTATGCTTTAAATGACTTAAATCTATTACAATTCAGATTTCATTTTATTTTTATTTTTGGACAATCATTTTGACTCAAGCTAATAGGATTCATATACCTAATGCATGAGAAATGAGGTTATGGGCCAAAATTAGTGAAAAGGGAGAAGATGTGTTTCCACCATGACTCTCACATGTCAAGCCATATTTCTCTGGCAAAGGTGGAAGCTCTCTAATCAAGAGTGAAAGTAATATGTATTTGTGCATGATGTTATAAAAGAAGTACTTATCCAGTTAAGGGATTTCTAATTCTTTTATCTTATTTTTAGCCTAAGCTTTAGGTGAGGTTATGAGTTCTTTATTTTTAGTTTTGAGTTGTTAGATTTGGTAAAATATTTATTTTTTTCTAAGAGCCTAATCATCATCCAGGCCATACATAAAGCAAAGAAGAAATTAGAAAAGGATGCCACTTAATGCACAACCTAAACAAATCATCAATCAATTTATAAAGCTAATCCCAAAAGAATAAGAGGCCATTATCGTCGGGTACCACCACACAAACACAAAAATAAATTGGGTAGCTGAGCTCTACCCTTATACAACCTGGATTATAAATGAATTAAATACAATTAAGCAATGAATTCATTGTTATAGGGGTCTTCAAGCTTCATTTTTCTTCTTTCCTTCTTTCTTCTTCCTTTCTTCTTTCTTCTTTGGTTCTTTCTTTTGGATGGTTAGAAGGTGGATGCTCTAAAGGCTTCATATGGTGCATAAGATGAGATCTTATGACCAATGTTCATCCTAATCCCCATAATAATCATTCCAAAATCTTAATTGCAAAATGTACATGAAAAGGAAAAGTAAATCTAGCTAACACCTGCAAAATAAAGGTTAGATAAAAAAACCACCAAATCCCAAGCATGTATATTGGACTTATCACCCCACACATGGGTGACTAAGTCCATCTGGCCTATTGGATTATGCTTAGGAGTATAAACATCTGCACAACAAAAATATTTATATTTTATTTATTTATTACAACACCCCTTAAGCACAATCCCCTGCAGAAGATAATGGTTAGACTAAGATTGCTCTATCATTCATTCTATGCACATATATCCTAACATGCAGTCTAAAACATATAGCACAAAATAAAAGCAAACATCAAATCATGCATTGCCCTAACTTAAAGCTAGAAGTGGTGACTTAGCCTAATGTGTGTACTTTGGAAGTTTGTGTGGTATGCTTAGTTATGGCTTTAAGTTAAAATTTTCTAAGTGTGAAGCATGTTCAACTTAGAGGAGGGTTTCATTTAAGTGATTTAGTTATTTTGGGTTGGTTTCATTTCATGTTTTGATTAGGTTCAAGTGAATCCTACAATTAACTACTAAGTTATAAAGAGAGGCAAAGAGAAGAGAACTTCTCTTTCCTTCCCTAACCTAAGTAATTTCTAAAGTGGATTCATATTTTAGTTTTGTTTAGTGACTATTTTAATTAGGTGGTTTAATTAATCCTAAGTTTAGATAAACTCTAAACAAACCTATTCAAAAGAAAGACATTTTAAGATTAAGTAAAATGAACTAAATTCACAAAACACACATTACTTCATTTCTTTCCCAACATGTATAACATGCATATGAATGGATCCTAAGCATATCTATACATACCAAATGGGAATATTTAATACACTTTATGATGCATGTTAACTGATTCATTTAAGAAAATTTAAAAGTTTATGATGCATGATTTTCATTAAGTAAAAAAGGGATTTCTTATCCAATTTTCATATGCACATATGAATGTATGAAAGGCATAAGTGAGTATGACACCATTGTTAACCAGAGGTGTTAGGTATAAGACCTACATAGGGATACTTAAAGTCTCACAACCTCAAGTTTGTCCAGACTAATATACCACTTTTCTTAAATACAAGAATGTGTACAAAAGAAATTAATGGAAAAGAAGGAATGCAAAAAATTGTATTAGTTGATTTATTTTGTTTATGCGATTTATATGTGCAAGAATAGGTATCCTTCTTAAGTGATTGTATAAGAATGAATTGGATATGGAATTAGGCAAGTGTGAGGTTCTTTTCAAATGAACCATACACTTTTTTCCAAATCTATTCAAAACTATACTAAAGAGAAGAGAAGGAGAACCTACACTAAGCACATCCTTATATTTTACTCACATGCAAGCTTATAATTAAGATATAAGTAGAACACTTTCAATTTTTGTAATTGATTCATATATTTTGAAAATAATTTGAATTTAATAGTGATAATAGCCACTCATATTTTTAACTTAGCCAACACATGCAATTTTGACATAAAAAATATTTTCATTTTAAATTTGATTTTTGAAAAGCATGGATGTATGAAACCATATGACACACATATTTAGCATGTTAGGAAGAATTAAAGTAATGAAAGCATGTAAATACATTCACTTTAATTAATTCCTAAATACAATCTTATGAAATAAGAAAGCTTCAAGTAAATCAAAGTTTATTTTAATGTGATTTTTGTTTGAGTTTGAGTTTGATTTAATTTTGAAAATGTGAATTGAGTTTGATGTTCCTAACCCATTCCCACATGTGTTTGACATTTTTGTTTAATTTTTAGATGATTAGATTTATTTTTAGATTTTGATTAGGTTAATGTATGAATTAAACATGTAATTAACCCTTACCTACGCTACCTTGCATAGTTAACCAAATAATTATGAGTTGATGAGATGACATAAAATCTCACAAGAAATTTAAATTTTCAATGCACCTAAGACGAAAATGGCCTAATGCAATTTGGCTCATGATTAATGGTTAATTAAGCTAAGGGGCATAACTTAAGTAATTTCAAAAACACCCCCTCACACATATGAGTTGAGTTTTGATTTCCTTAATGAAACTTAGGCTCTTAAGCACCTAAGGATCTACCCAAAGTAGATTAATTAAGTTATGGAAAGTTTTAGAAATTTTAAGAAATTAATTAAGATGGTAATTAATGAATTAGCCCTTAATTAAAAGAGGATTAAGAAGGAAAATGGGGTTTAGGGAATAACTTAGGGGAAATGCCTCAAAATTATTCCCTAAACCTCCTATTCACTGGATCAAACTTTAATCAACTTTAATAAGAGATTGAAACACTAATCAAACCATTAATTATCCTTGATTACATAAAGGGATAATTAGAAAATTAATTAGCAATTACCCCAATTATGCCGCCAATAAATCCCATGAAAATTAGGGGAGCAAAAGTCATCCCCTAAAATATACCCAATAAGTTTGAGATTAATTAGTGGATTAATTAGGAATTAATTAGCAAATTAAAATTTTTAATAAAAGGCAAAATCAGAGAAAGATTCAATTCAAGATCCATTAAAGCTAATTTTAAAATATTCTAGATTGCATTATCTTTCAGTGGCAATTTACCTCATATTTTTTTGATTTTTCTTTAGGGAGATATGAATTTTTGAAGTTTAGAGGGTTAATTAGAATTATTTAAACACTAATTAATCCTTTAATCCTCGGCATGACATGCAGGCGGCTGAGCAGAGGCACTTTCCACGCATCAACCTGTGAGTAGCCACTTAAACATCACCTCATAACACACATGGCGATGATGGTACGTGGTTTTATATCCACCGTTTGATCAAGGATCGAACGACCAGGAATTAACCCACAGTTTTAAAAGGCTAAATAGGATTTAAAACATGCATTTAATCTTGCCCATCCATCCAAAATGCGCGGATGGATGGCCAGAGATTCACCCCTACCAAGCTCTATGAACCATGGAGGCCGTCCATGTTTTAGAGCAAGATTCAAGCTCGATTGAGCTCATATTAGGCTAAAATCTTACACACATTATCATCAAGCAATGGAGATCACATCTAACGGTTAAAAATTCATGCCATTAAACTTTCTTTCTCAAAGGACTAACACCTAGAGAGTTTAATGATAAAAAAATTCCTAACCTCGCCGGAGGTGATCACCGACACTCGATTCCCTTAGAGCTTGTCGGTTGAGGCAAGGCGTGTAAAATAATTAAGGTTGAGTAGCTTGCTCTATGGACCAACCTCTCCTTAGCTCCTTTATGGTTTTGATCTAGGTGAGCCTTTCCTTGCCTTTGGAACTTGAGAGAGGGCTTAAGAAAGCTTGATTTGGTCCCCTGAGGGAGTATGCAAAGGAAATTGAGTTGAATTGTAGTGTAGAGGAAGTTTGGAAATCAATGGAGCTCCCCTATTTTCTCTTGAACAAAATCGAGAATGGCTAATTTCAAATCCCTTCTAGAGAGCTTAGGAACACTCAAGAATGCTTCTTATGACTCTCTAACACTCAATCGACAGTGAGCACATGAGAATTGAAGTGAATTAGGGGGAGTATATCTCCCTTATATCAATCAGATGGCCAAAGCATTATTTTCCATTTTGATCCAATTGCCAAGATTGATAGGGCTGTTTGAGGTGTTAGAAGTTGGCACATGGTCGGTTTGGGCTAAGGAGTGCAGTGAAAACCTCCCATGCGCTTCAAGTTGAGTGGAGGGAAGTTTTCCATATGGCCAATTTGAGCCATGTGGTTAGTTTTGGCCTTGGGTCAATTTGAGCTGACCCAAACACATTGGGTTGGGTGCAACACCCTTCATAGGGTCTAGTTGACCTATTAGAAAGGTATCAAGTCGATATGAAGAGGGCTTGACCAAATTCCTCATGGATTTGACCAAAATTTGTTCTATAACCTTGGGGTAGAATGGTCATTTTTATAATTTTAAATTTGGATATGTTGGTTATGTTGAGAAAATAGGTTTGGCCAAGTTTCATTGGATTTGGAGTTCATTTGATATGGTTTGGCTCATGTTAACGCATTTAGGTCAAAATGGGTCAACTTGGCTCAAGTTGACCAATTGGTCAAATTGGGTCGAACCAAGGGCTGGGTCAAGTTCATATGACTATTTGAAATGTTTTGGTGGCTTTGGTTTGATTCAATTTGGTTTAGTTTTGAGTTTGACTCATATGACTTCATTTAGGTCAAATGAGTCAAGTTGACCAATTTGACCCATTTGATCTATTTGAGCTTGGTCATGCATAGGTTTAGGATTGGTTATTCATATGAAGTGGATTGATATCTTTGTTTCAAATCAATTTTAGTTAAGTTTGAATTTGGCTCAACATGACCCCTTTAGGTCAAGTTGGGTTCAAGGTCAATTGGGCTAGGTTAGGTATACTTGGCCAATTGAGGCTTTGGTCAAGTTCAACAAGCGATTTGGAATGAACTTGACCCATTGGTTTCATTCAATTTGGCTTAGATCAAGTTTTGACACATTTTGACTTTTTAAGTCAAGTTGGGTCAACTTGGGTCAAGTGGCCAATTGGGCTAGGTTAGGTTCAAATGTTGACTTGGTTAAGTTCAAATAATTACCATGAATGAGTCTTGATCAATGGTTTGAAACAATTTGTCCTATGGTGGATTTTGGCTATGTTGGGTTTCATTTTGGCTAAGTGTTGACTTGGTCAACCCTTAGGTTTGACTTGGTTTGAGCCAATTTAGTTGATTGATCATCCCATGTTGATTGTTGATCAAGATGAGAGGCATAGGTGAGTTTGATTCAATCCAATTTAGTTAGGATTAGAATTTGGCTCATAAGGGTACTTTAGGTCACTTTAGGTCAAGTGAGCCTAAGTGGGTCAAATAACATGATCAAAGCTTGCTTTGAGTTTGATTGAACTTGTATATGGACTTATGATTGAAATATAAATCCATTTGCAAGTAGTTTGAAGTCAAGTGAGTTTTGATTCCTTTGACAATTTCATATTCAAAGGAAGAACATGAATAGATTTGGGATTTGATTTTTGAATTGGATTTTGATTAAGTGATTGAACTTTGTATTTATATTTGGATTCATGATTGTAAGATTGATTGAATCATGAAGAAAAATCAAGAGTTTGGCTTGATTTGAAATTGATTTGGCTAAGTTCAAGATTTTGACTTGAAAGGCTTAGGTTGGATTTTGAATGGATTAGTTATACAAGTTCATATTTTATTGCCATATTACTATGGTGCATCTTGACATGTGTCTAACATATTTGCATCAAGATCTTTATATTTTGTGCTTTTCTTAATGTGATATCTTTTATTGCTCTTATTTTTAAATTTTTATTAAGATTATGTTTTTTTTTTTTTTTAAAATGAGAGTTTGATGGAAGCTAAAGTGACTCTTTGAGAAGTAAAGGCACCTTTCATAATCACAAAAACCTTTTCATTTATAAGATCTTGACACGTGTCTATATTAATAATTAAACTCAACTTTAATAGAAGTTATCTTGTACTAACTCATTTTGTTTCTACCTCAAGGCTAAGCTTAATTTAATAATCTAAGACTAGTTCTAAAAAACCAAAGATGATGAAATTTCCATTGCATGTAGTTCTATCATGCATGCACATTTATGACAAAATTATGACCCCATAGTTTTGCTTATACTTAACCATGCAAATGTGACATACTTGCGTTATATTCATTACAAATCATGGCCATCCTCTTTTTATCACATCACTAACATGATCCTCAAAGGTGGCAAAGAAAAGAGGCACAATAGTAATATAGAACCATGAAAAAAAGGGTTTGTTCTCCTTCTTAACATATAGCTTCTATTTGCTGATTAAAGTCCATGTAGAGAAGTCGTTGTTACTGAACCATGGTAAGGCATTTAAGAAATCAACCATCTTAAGACACTTTCCCATAAAAGGGTATAAATTTTATGTTCAAAAGAAGTTCTCTTAGGTTGGTGTCACCTTTGAGGATCTAAAATCCTCTATATAATTCTATAAACTTAGTTATACAAGTTCACATCATCAAAGGGTAAGCTATTTCTTTGTATAACTCCACCATATCTTATTATTTGACATGTTACTCACATTCCTCATATATAGGGGATGGTGAGCTTGTTTCTTGCTACATTAAAGCTTTTATTTTCATTTTTTAGCCTCATTTTTGGGCATCTTTTCTTATTTTCTAGCTACATAAGAAAGTTCATCAGCATAGGCATATATGTATTTATAAAGGATCGTAAATATGCAACTACTTCATAAAGAATTATATCACATTGTATGACTTTGTTACATATTTCTCTCAAGAACATAATTGTTAACCTCCATTTCTCAATTAGTATATACGATCATTTTAATTAGTTATCTTAGTCAATATACTTAGTGATGCAATAAATCATGTAAACTAAGCAAATGAAGTCAATTATAATAGCCCAAGTAAGGGCCTAATTCAATTTTAAAAAAGATAATTAAATTTTGAATTTTATTATTTAAACTTTAAATTTTTGTTCTAGAAGTTTGATTTTTTTTAAAATTTGGGATCATGTATGGGTTAGCTATAATAGCAGAGAGAAAGATAAAATGAATTGATAAAAACGATTAGTACATTCCTTCTTTATTGGGAACCCACCCTTTTTACTTATAAGATTTTTATTTCTTTTTTTTAATGGTGATCATTATAATATTGATAAATATAACTAATATGTAATAAAAGTTTTTGACTTAAAATGACATTTTTGTTATAGAGATTTTCTTTCTCTTTGTGTTAGTGTTTGGTGAGCTAACTTGACCTTCTTTAATAGGATTGGATGTTTATTTTTTAAGTGCTCTTTTATCCTCTTAAAATCTCTCTTTTATCACCCTCACATCATTTCTTATATTATAAATAACATCTAAGCCTACCATAAATTATATCACTTTACACCACTAAAAAATCATTTTTCAAAGTGATCTTCCAAATCATTCCACTTGGATTATTCTTGGCATTCATTCTATTATGCTCCTATAAATCCCTCACATTTCCTCCGTAAGCTGCAAATTTATTTGAGGATATTAAATTAATTCTTTATATTAATTTTTAACCATTAATCTTATGTAGTGATTAGGTGGACACTCAACCTAGCCATAGAGACTTAGAAGGGTTATCCATAGGAATAGGTCATGCCTTAGGGGTTTCAAGAAAATTTACCTACCCTTAGCTTGAACTACTCCTCACCTTCCTTCCTTCAAGTAAAATTCCAAATCAATCCTAATTGATTTTCTCAAACTCAAAATCAATCTTATTTGATTTTTTCTAAACTCAAATCAATGCCACATGATTGAAATCCATGATTGAAATTTCAAACTCCAAAGTATTCTAATTCCTTAATTTCCCTCTTATGGACTTAGCTTAGATCATGATCAAATCAATTCAAACTCCTTGAAATTTTCTTATAACTCATTTATATTCACATATATAAATGAAATATAAATTCAATCAATTAAATATATCAAAATTCAAGCTTCAAACTCCAAAAATTTCCAAAGTCCTTTAAATTCCCCCTTAAAAGACTTAGCCTAAATCATGATCAAACCATTCCAAATTCATGAAATTTTCTCATAACTCATTTATATTCACATATATAAATGAAATATAAATATAAATTAATCAAACTAAATCCAACAATCAAATCCAAGTTCAAAAATCTTTCCTAAATCCTTTATTTCCTTCAAAGACTTAGCCTAGATCATGATAAAATCAAATCAAATTCTTGAAATTTTCTCATAATCCATTTATATTATGTGGTGGAAATTTAATATTCTTGTGTATCCTCCTCATCATCATATTCCTCCTTTCCTTTATGAGGTGGAAAGAAAGAATAAATGAATGAGAAGAACAAAGGGGAATATAAATTTGCTTTGGTAAGATGCCACACAGATCCGCAGATGCACTTATTAGGGTGATTAAGTACGGCATTGAGGAGAGATATACTATCTTGAAAGATAGAAGTCACCACCCTACAATGGACCTAATCACCAAAATAGGGAATCTTAAGGACGTTGGGTCTTCGAGGTGTTCCAGAGATTCTTCCCCTACTTTACATAAAAAAGTAAAGCAGAGTTTATTTTAAACCAGGTTCGTTAAGTTCCCTATAGGGGCAAGCCCCCATAGTTAATTACATCATAATGAATGGAGATTCCTTAGGAAAACTCTTGATTAAGGTAAATGATCATTGTCTCAAAAGATTTTAGTAGAAAAAAGGACTATCAATCGATTGGTTTATTTTTGACGATCAAATGGAATTGATCAAAGAGAGATTTATTATCAAAGTCAAACGGAGATAAGTAGGAGATGCTCATAATGCTAGGAAACCTAGCGAGCATCTCAAACTATCCTATGATTGGGCTTTATTTTTTTGAAATTGATTTAATTTATTTTAGTTGAATTTTTTATTAGAATGATATGACTTATAATTCCATAATACAAGGTTATGGAAATACTTAAGAGGAGAGGATTTATGCTTAGGGCCCACAAAGGGGAGAAGCAACCTCAGAACCTAAATCTAGGGAGCTTTGGCAAGGGGCAAAAGTGTAACCTAAATCTAAGGTGAAAATGGGTATTTGGTTTGCCACCACAAGAGAAGACAAGCCACCCACCAACTAACTCCTATGATTTTAAATTAATGTAGGCAAGTTATATGCTTTATGCAAGATAGCTAGACTTTTATCTATTTAGAAAGATATTAAGTCCTAAAACTCACTCCCTACAGAGACTAGATCATATAAGAGTATGCTTCAAATGACCTAAATCTATTACAATTCAGATTTTATTTTATTTTTATTTTTGGATAATCATTTTGACTCAAGATAATATGATTCATATACCTAATGCATGGGAAATGAGGTTATGGGCCAAAATCAGTGAGAAGGGAGAAGATGTGTTTCCACCATGGCTCTCACAGGTCAAGCCATATTTCTCTGGCAAAGGTGGAAGCCCTCCAATCAAGAGTGAAAATAATATGCATTTGTGCATGATGTTATAAAATAAGTACTCATCCAGTTAAGGGGTTGCTAATTCTTTTATCTTATTTTTAGCCTAAGCTTTAGGTGAGGTTATGAGTTCTTTATTTTTAGTTTTGAGTTGTTAGATTTGGTAAAAGATTTATTTTTTTTTAAGAGCCTAATCATCATCATCCCATACATAAAGCAAGGAAGAAATTAGAAAAAGGATGCCACTTAATGCACAACCTAAACAAATCATCAATCAATTTATAAAGCTAATCCCAAAAGAATAAGAGGCCATTGTGGTCGAGTACCACCACATAAACCCAAAAACAAATTGGGTAGCCGAGCTCTACCCTTATACAACCTGGATTACAAATAAATTAAATACAATTAAGCAAGGAATTCATTGTTATGGGGGTCTTCAAGTTTCATTTCTCCATTCTTCTTTCCTTCTTTCTTCTTCCTTTCTTCTTTCTTCTTTGGTTCTTTCTTTTTGGATGGTTAATGGATGCTCTAAAGGCTTCACATGGTGCATAAGATGAGATCTTATGACTAATGTTCATCTAATCCCCATAACAATCATTCCAAAATCTTAATTGCATGCATGAAAGGAAAAGTAAATCTAGCTAACACACAAAATAAAGGTTAGATAAACAAACCACCAAATCCCAAGCATGTATATTGGACTTATCACCCCACACATGGGTGACTAAGTCCAGAATGGATTATGCTTAGGGGTATAAACACCTGCACAAAAAAAACATTTATATATTTTTTATTTATTACCACACCCCTTAAGCACAATCTCCCGCAGAAGCAATGGTTAGACTATGATTACCCTACCATTCATTCTATGCACATATATCCTAACATGCAGTCTAAAACATATATCTCAAAATAAAAGCAAACATCAAACCATGCACCACCCTAACTTAAAGCTAGAAGTGGTGACTTAGCCAAATGTGTATGCTTTGGAAGTTTGTGTGGTATGCTTAGTTATGGCTTTAAGTTAGAATTTTCTAAGTGTGAAGCATGTTCAACTTAGAGGAGGGTTTCATTTAAGTGATTTAGTTATTTTGGGTTGGTTTCATTTCATGTTTTGATTCGGTTCAAGTGAATCCTAATTTACTAAGTTATAAGAGAGGGAAGAGAGAGAACTTCTCTTTCCTTCTAATAAATAATTTTAAAGATTCATATTTAATTTTGTTTAGTGACTATTTTAATTAGGTGTTTTAATTAATCCTAAGTTTAGATAAACTCTAAACAAACCTATTCAAAAGAAAGACATTTTAAGATTAAGTAAAATGAACTAAATTCACAAAACACATATTACTTCATTTCTTTCCCAACATTTATAACATGCATATGAATGGATCCTAAGCATATCTATACATACCAAATGGGAATATTTAACACACTTTATGATGCATGCTAATTGATTCATTTAAGGAAATTTAAAAGTTTATGATGCATGATTTTCATTAAGTAAGAAAGGGATTTCTTATCCAATTTTCATATACATATAAATGTATGAAAGGCATAAGTGAGTACCATTGTTAACAGGTATATAAGACCTGTAGGGCTACTTAAAGTCTCACAACCTCGAGTTTTTCCAGACTAATATACCACTTTCCTTAAATACAAGCATGTGTACAAAAGAAATGAATGGAAAAGAAGGAATGCAAAAATTTGTATTAGTTGATTTATTTTGTTTATGCAATTTATATGTGCAAGCATATATATCCTTATTAAGTGATAGTATAGGAATGAATTGGATATGGAATTAGGCAAGTGTTAGGTTCTTTTCAAATGAACCATACACTTTGCCAAATCCTATTCAAAACTATACTAAAAGAGAAGAGAAGGAGAACCTACACTAAGCACATCCTTATATTTTACTCGCATGAAAGCTTATAATTATGATATCAGTAGCAGACTTTCAATTTTTATAATTGATTCATATATTTTGAAAATAATTTAAATTTAATAGTGATAATAGCCACTCATATTTTTAACTTAGCCAACACAGGCAATTTTGACATAAAAAATATTTTCATTTTAAATTTGATTTTTGAAAAGCTTGGATGTATGAAAGCATATGACACACATATTTAGTATGTTGGGGAAGAATGAAAGTAATGAAATAATGTAAATACATTCACTTTAATTAATTCCTAAAGATAGTCTTAAGAAATATGAAAGCTTAAAGTAAATCAAAGTTTATTTTAATGTGATTTTTGTTTGAGTTTGAGTTTGATTTAATTTTGAAAATGTGACTTGAGTTTGATGTTCCTAACCCATTCCCACATGTGTTTGACATTTTTGTTTAATTTTTTGATGTTTAGATTTATTTTTAGATTTTGATTAGGTTAAGGTATGAATTAAACATGTAATTAGCCCTTACCTACACTACCTTAGCATAGTTAACCAAATAATTACGAGTCAATGAGATGACATAAAACTTCACAAGAAATTTAAATTTGCAATGCAGCTAAGAAGAAAAGGGCCTAATGCAATTTGGCTCATGATTAATGGTTAATTAAGCTAAGGGGCATAACTTAAGTAATTTCAAAAACACCCCTCACACATATGAGTTTTGTTTTGATTTGCTTAATTAAACTTAGGTTCTTAAACACCTAAGGATCTACCCAAAGTAGATTAATTAAGTTATGGAAAGTTTTAAAAATTTTAAGAAATTAGATGGTAATGAATTAGCCCTTAATTAAAAAGGATTAAGAAGGAAAAGGGGTTTAGGGGAATAGCTTAAATAAATATTAAACCTCTATTCTTTGGATCAAACTTTAATCAACTTGAAACACTAATCAATCCCTTAATTATCCTTAATTACATAAATGGATAATTAAAAAATGAATTAGAAATTACCCTAATTATGCCACAAATAAATCCCAAGAAAATTAGGGGAGCAAAAGTCATCCCCTAAAATATACCCAAGAAGTTTGAGATTAATTAGTGGATTAATTAGGAAGTAATTAACAAATTAAAATTTCTAATAAAAAGGCAAAATCAGAGAAAGATATAACTCAAAATCCATTAAAACTAATTTTAAAATATTTTAGATTGAATTATCTTTCAGTGGAAATTTACCTCATATTTTTCTGATTTTTCTTTCAAGAGATATAAATTTTTGAAGTTTAGAGGGTTAATTAGAATTATTTAAACACTAATTAATCCTTTAATCCTCGGCATGACATGTAGGCGACTGAGTCAGAGGCACTTTCCACGTGTCAACCTATGAGTAGCCACTTAAACGTTATATACACGGCGGCGATGATGGTGCGTGGTTTTATATTCATTGATCAAGGATCGAATGGTAGAATCCCGGTTTAAAAGGCTAAATAGGATTTAAAACATGCATTTAATCTCTCCCGTTCATCCAAAATCTGGATGGATGGCATTCACCCGAAGCTCGTGAACCATGGAGGCGTCCATGTTAAGGATCAGCTTGATTGAGCTAGATTAATAAATCTTACTATCATCAAGCAATGTATATCACATCTAACGGTTAAAACTTCATGCCATTAAACTTTCTTTTACAAAGGACCAACACCTAGAGAGTTTAATGATCAAAAAATGCCTAACCTCATCGGAGGTGATCACCGACGCTCGATTCCCTTGGAGGAGCTTTGTTTGGTTGAGACGAAGCTGTGGTGAAAGAATTAGCTCCTGAGGTTGAGTAGTTTGCTCTATGGACCAACCTCTCCTTAGCTCCTTTGTGGTTTTGATCTAGGTGAGCCTTTCCTTGACTTTGGAACTTGAGAGAGGGCTTAGGCAAGCTTGATTAGGTCCCCTGAGGGAGGATGCAAAGGCAATTGAGTTGAATTGTAGTGTAGAGGAAGTTTGGAAATCAATGGAGTTCCCCTATTTTCTCTTGAAGAAAATCGAGAATGGCTAATTTTAAATCCCTTCTAGAGAGCTTAGGAACACTCAAGAATGCTTCCTATGACTCTCTAACACTCAATCAATAGTGAGCACATGAGAATTGAAGTGAATTAGGGGGAGTATATCTCCCCCTATGGCAATCAAATGGCCGAAGCATTGTTTGCCATTTTGATCCAATTGCCAAGATTTATAGGGATGTTTGAGCTGTTAGAAGTTGGCACATGGTCGGTTTGGGCTAGGGAGTGCAGTGGTAACCTCCCATGTGCTTCAAATTGAGTGGAGGGAAGTTTTCCATATGGCTAATTTGAGCCATGTGGTGGGTTTGGCCTTGGGTCAATTTGGGCTGACCCAAAACCCATTGGGTTGGGTGCACCACCCTCCATAGGGTCTAGTTGACCTATTAGGAAGGTATCAAGTTGATATGAAGAGGGCTTAACCAAATTTCCCATGGATTTGACCAAATTTGTTCTATGACCTAGGGGTAGAATGGTCATTTGGATAATTTTTAAATTTGGATATGTTGGTTATGTTGAGAGAATAGTTTTGGCCAAGTTTCATTGGATTTGGAGTTCATTTGATATGGTTTGGCTCATGTTGACCCATTTTGGTCAAAATAGGTCAACTTGGCTCAAGTTGACCAATTGGTCAAATTGGGTCGAACCAAGAGCTGGGTCAAGTTCATATGATTATTTGAAATGCTTTGGTGGCATTGGTTTGATTCAATTTGGTTTAGTTTTGAGTTTGACTCATATGACTTCATTTAGGTCAAATGGGTCAAGTTGACTAATTGACCCATTTGACCTATTGAGCTAGGTCATGCATAGGTTTAGGATTGGTTAGTCATATGAAGTGGATTGGTATCTTTGTTTATAATCAATTTTGGTTAAGTTTAAATTTGGCTCAACATGACCCCTTTAGGTCAAGTTGGGTTCAAGGTCAATTGGGCTAGGTTAGGTATACTTGGCCAATTGAGGCCTTGGTCAAGTTCAACCAGCGATTTGAAATGAACTTGACTCAATTTGGCTTAGATCAAGTTTTGACACATTTTGACTTTTAGGTTAAGTTGGGTCAACTTGGGTCAAGTGGCCAATTAGGCTAGGTTAGGTTCAAATGTTGACTTGGTCAAGTTTAAATAATTACCATGAATGAGTCTTGATCAATGGTTTGAAACAATTTATCCTATGGTGGATTTTGGCTATGTTGGGTTTCATTTTGGCTAAGTGTTGACTTGGTCAACCCTTAGGTTTGACTTGGTTTGACCCAATTTGGTTGATTGATCATCCCATAATGATTGTTGATTAAGATGAGAGGCATAGGTGAGTTTGATTCAATCCAATTTAGTTAGGATTAGAATTTGGCTCATAAGGGTACTTTAGGTCACTTTGGGTCAAGTGAGCCTAAGTGGGTCAAATGGCTTGATCAAAGCTTGATTTGAGTTTGATTGAACTTGTATATGGACTTATGATTGAAATATAAATCCATTTGTAAGTAGTTTGAAGTCAAGTGGGTTTTGATTCCTTTGACAATTTCATATTCAAAGGAAGAACGTGAATAGATTTGGGATTTGATTTTTGAATTGGATTTTGATTAAGTGATTGAAGTTTGTATTTATATTTGGATTCATGATTGTAAGATCGATTGAATCATAAGAAAAATCAAGAGTTTGGCTTAATTTGAAATTGATTTGGCTAAGTTCAAGATTTTGACTTGAAAGGCTTAGGTTGGATTTTGAATGGATTTGAGTTTAATTTTTGGAAGTGGTTTTGATTATTTGAAGTTATATTTCATTTATATATGTGAATATAATTGGGCATGAGAAAGTTTCAAGGATTTGAAGTGATTTGATCATGATCTAGGCTAAGTATTTTAAAAGGAATTTTGAAGGACTTGGAAAATTTTGGAGTAAGGATTTGAATTTTTTTGAATTTAGATTTGATTGATTTATATTTATATTTCATTTATATATGTGAATATAAATGAGAATAAAAATGAGTTATGAGAAAATCCCATGAATTTGAATTGATTTGAACATGATTTAGGCTAAATCTTTTAAAAGGAATTTTAAAGGACTTAGGAAATTTTGGTGTTTGGAGCTTGAATTTTGAATTTGATTTGATTGATTTGAATTTATATTTCATTTATATATGTGAATATAAATGAGAATATAAATAAATTATGAAAAAATACCATGAATTTGAATTGATTTGATCTTGATTTAGGCTTTTAAAAGGGAATTTAAAGGACTTAAGAAATTTTTGGAGTTTGGAGCTTGAATTTTGAATTTGATTTGATTGGTTTGAATTTATATTTCATTTTTATATGTGAATAAAAATGAGAATATAAATGAATTATCAGAAAATCCCATGAATTTGAATTGATTTTATCATGATTTAGGCTAAGTCTTTTAAGAGAATATTTAAACGGACTTAGGAAATATTGGAGTTTGGAGCTTGAATTTTGAATTTGATGTGAATTTATATTTCATTTATATATGTGAATATAAATGAGAATATAAATGAATGATGAGAAAATCTCATGAATTTGAATTGATTTGACCATGATTTAGACTAAGTCTTTTAAAAGGAATTTTAAAAGACTTAGGAAATTTTGGAGTTTGGAACTTGATTTTTGAATTTGATTTCAATCATGGATTTTAATTATGGATTTAAATCATGTGGCATTGATTTGAGTTTGGAGAAAATAAAATAATATTGATTTGGAGTTTGACTTGAAGGAAGGAAGTGAGGAATTATTTAAGCTAAGAGTAGACAACTTTTCCTAACACTCTTAAGGCATGACTTATTCCTATGGCTAACTCTTCTAAATCTCTAGGGGTAGGTTGAGTGTCCACCTAATAACTAGATGTGTCTTAATACTAAGGATCCCTTAAAGTCTAAGAGGAGTTCTATGTATAAGATGGAGGGGTTGAGAACTCATTCTAAAAATGAGGTCAATAAAGGGCTCCTAATAGGTGTGGTGTGACTGACAAGGAATACCACATGTATTGGTGTTGACCAAAATGATCAACAACACCAAAATATCACAAACACTAACAAAAACTATCTACCCCTAACCCAAGGTGTAGAAGGAATCCAGAGCTTAGCGTAATGTGGCTCTACTTATGTCCAAGACATAAGAGAGAGGGAGGAATCCACTAAGGGATAGAGTAGGTGAACCTTCCACTAGGGAAGCAGGTTCAAGTCATCCACAAGGGAATGAGAGATTTGATTTGAGTTCCGCTGGGGAAGAGGGGTTAATTTGTTTTAATTTATTGTTTGTTTAATTTATTTTTATTTAGACTCCACGTGGGTGTTGACCTCATTTTTAGAATGAGTTCTCAACACCTCCATCTTAGACATAGGACTTCTCTTAGACTTTAAGAGTTCCTTAGTCTTAAGAAATATCTAGTGATTAGGTGGATACTCTCATATAGAGACAGTTTAGGAATGGAATAGGTCATTGAGGAAAATTTCCCTTAGCCATTTCTTTCCTTCTTTTCAAACTCAAATCAATTCCAATTCAATTCCATGATTGCAAATAATTAAAATATTAAAACCCATGATCAAAATCCATAAAAATTTACAAATTTTGCCAAGTCCTTAGCTTCCCTTGGGTCTTAACCAATATCATGATCAAAAGCTATCAAAATCTTTGAGATTTTCTCATGACCCATTTATATTCTCATTTATATTCACATTTATAAATGAAATATAAATTCAAATCAATCAAATCAAATTCAAAATTCTAATAATAATTCATGAAAATTTCCCTAAGTCCCTTTAATTTTCCATTAAAGGACTTACCCAAAATCAACTCTAAACCTTGATCAAATCACTTCAAATTCATGGGATTTTCTCAAAAATTATTTATATCCTCATTTATATGCTCATATATAAATGAAATGTAATATAAATCAATCAAATACAACTCAAAAATTAAATTCTAAATTTAAAATCCTTGAAATTCCCTTAAATCTTTTAATTTTCCATTAATGGATTTAACCTAAACTTTGATCAAACCATCTCAAACTCATGGGATTATCTCAAAATCAATTTATATTCTCATATATAAATGAAATATAAATATAAATCAACCAAATCCAATCCAAAAATTAAATTTCAAATTAAAAATTCTCTTAAATCCTTTAAATTCCTTTTAATGGATTTAGCCCAAATCATGATTAAACCACTTCAAATTCTTGAAATTTTCTCATGATCAATTTATATTCTCATTTATATTCACATATATGAATGAAATATAAAGTCAAACAATCAAAACCCATTTCAAAAATCAAATTCAAATCCACCCAAACCCAAAGCTAAGCTTTTCAAGCCAAAATCTTGAACTTAGCCAAAATCAATTCAAATCAAGCAAAACTCTTGATTTTCTCTCATGGTTCAATCAATCATACAATCATGAGCTCATATATAAATCCAAACTCCAACCCTTCAATCAAAACCCAAATTTAAAATCAAACCCAAAATCCCTTCTTATTCTTCCTTTGAATATGAAATTTTCAAATGTATTAAAATCCATTTTGACTTCAAACCACTTGTAAATGGATTTACATTTCAATCATAAGTCCATATACAAGATCAATCAACTTCAAATCAAGCTTTGACCAAGCCATTTGACCTTAGGCTCACTTGACCCAAAGTGGCCTAAAAATATATGAGCCAACTTTTTTAATCTTCCAATTGGATTGAACCAACTCATATTCATGATCAACAATCATCATGAGATGATTAATCAATCAAATTGGGTCAAACCAGGTCAAACCTGGGTTGACCAAGTCAATAACCTAAATGAAATCTTACATAGCCAAAATCCACCATAAGCCAAATTGATTGAAACCTTTGATCTAAGTTCACTCATGACCTATGTTTGAACTTGACCAAGCCAACATTTGAGCTTTTGGCCCATGGCTTCAAGTTGACCCATTTTGACCTAAAGGGCCAAAATGTGTCAAAACAATCTAAGCCAAATTGATTGAAACCGTCAAGTCCATCCCAAATGACTTGTGGAACTTGACCAAAGCCTCAATTGGCCAAGTAACCCAATTGACCTTAGACCCAACACGACTTAAAGGGGGTCATGTTGAGCCAATATTGAACTTAACCCAAATTGATTGGAAATAAATATACCAATCCACTCCATATGACTGAACAAATCTAAACCTACCATTGACCTAACCCAAATTGGTCAAATGGGTCAAATGACCCATTTGACCTAAATGAAACAAATGAGCCAAAACCAAATCTAATCAAATTGAACCAAACCAAAGGCACAAAACATTTCAAATGGTCATATGAACTTGACCCATCCCTTGGTTTGACCGATTGGTCAACTTGCTAAGTTGACCCATTTTGACTTAAATGGGTCAACATGAGCCAAACCCTATCAAATGGATTCCAGAACTACTGAAACTTGGCCAAACCTATTTTCTGAACATACTAAATATACCCAAATTGAAAAAAAATATAGAAAAATGACCATTTTACCCCTAGGCCATAGAATAAAATTTGGCCTAACCCATGGGTATTTTGGTCATACACTCATCACAATCACTTTAGGCTTTCTTAAAAGCTAAAAGGGACTTAGTGATGAGTGGTGCACCCAACCTAATGGGTGTGGGTCAACCCATTTGGTCTATGGTCGGAACCCGACCCCATAAAATAAAATTGAAATTTCAAACTCCCCCTAAAGCTCAATTTGATGCACATGGGAGTTAGCATTCCACTCCTCTGGCCAAACCAATCATGTGCATTGCTCTACAACAACATCCCATATTGATTAGATTAAAATGGCATGCTTGTAGTCCGATTACCATGAGATATACTCCCTAATCCACTAAAATTTGATTAGATTCATCGATGAACGAAGCCTTAGCAACCACCTCGAGCTTTCCTGGGTCCCAGAGGTTTTGAATCTTGCTTTCGATTTTGCATAGTGCAAAATAGGAGCTCAAAGTGAATTTACACACTTTATCTCTCTTTCCAATTCCTCTTGCACTTGATCTAGGAGCTAAGTTAGTCTACCCAAGCCTTCTCAGTTCTAGAGGCAAGGGAGAGTTCAATTCCATCAAAGCCATAAAGGGAGTGAAGAGGAGTTGGTCCATAGAGCTCTACACTCAACCAGATGAAGCTCCTCCAAGGGAATCCAACATTGGTGATCACCTCCGGCGAGGTTTGTGATTTTTTGAGCTTAATTCTCATAGGTGTTGGTCCATTGTGAAGTGAAATTTAATCTCATAGGATCTTAGCCATTGGATTTGTTGTTAATTGCATGATGAAGGCGTGGGTTAAGTTTTAGCCTAATTTGAGCTCAATCGAGCTCAGATCAAATCTTAGAAGGTGGATGGATCTCATTCTTCCAAAGGTTTGATAGGGATGAATCTTTGGCTGTCCATTCATGTTGTTTGGATGGACGATCGAGATTTTTCCTACTTTTTAAAAGCCTTTATCTATTTTATAAATTGCGGGTGTATCCTTAGTTGTTCGATCTTTGATGGGTGACTAAGGATAAAAAAATCTTGACCGCCCCTTGATTTAATGCTTAAGTAAGGGGCTCATGGTAGATCTCTGTAAGCCCGCCACCGCATGCCTGGGTTGGGTATTAAGTGGGGATTAGTTATTTAACTAATTAATTCCTAATTGATCCTTATAGCTTCTAAAATCATAACTCTTATAGAAAATCAAAAAATATAAGAAAAAATGCCTTGGATAGATAATTCCATCTAAAATATTTTAAAAATATATTCAATGTATTTTAAATTCCATTTTTCTTTAAATGTGGGTTTCTTTGGGAATGTTAATTAGTTAATTACTCCCTAATTAAGTCACCAATTGATCTCAAATTTCTAGCGTTCATTTTAGGGGATGACCTTTGCCTCCCCTAATTTTCTTGAGATATATTGAGGCCTTAATTGGGAAAATTTCTAGCTCATTCCCTAATTACCCCTTCATGTAATTAAGGGTAATTAAGATTTGATTAGTGGATTTACCCTTGGATTAAGTTTGATTAAGGTCAGATCTAATGAATCGGGGTTTTATTAATTAATTTTGGGGCATTTCTCCTAAGCTATTTCCTAAAGCCCCTTTTTTTCCTTAATCCCTTCTTAATTAAGGGTTAATTCATTAATTACCCCTTTAAACAATTTTCAAAAATTCTAAGAATTTTTAGAACTTAATTAATCTATCTTGGGTAGATGCTTAGATGTTTAATAGCTTAAGTTTAATTAAGAAAATTAAAACCCCTTTCATAAGTATGAAAGGGTGTTTTAAAAGTATTTAAGCTAAACCCCTTATTAGCTTTTAATTGTGAGCCAAATTGCATTAAGCCTTTTCATTATTAGGTGCATTGAAAATTTAAATATCTTGTGGATTTTATGTCATCTCATTGGCTCATAATTACTTAGTTAATTTTTCTAAGGTGGTGTAGGTAGGGTTAATTAAGCCACTTAATTCATACCTAACCTAATCAATGCTTAAAAATGGATTTAATTATCTAAAAATTAAACAAAAATATAAAACATATGTGGGAATGGGTTAGGAATAGTAAACTCATCTAACCTTTTCAAAATTAAATCAAACCTCAAACTAAACCAAAATCATTTTGAAATTCACTTTGATTTTTTATAAATTGTCTTATTCTTTAAGAATGTATTTAGGATTTAACTAAAGTGAGTTTGTTTGCATGCTTTCATTGCTTTAGATATTTCCCAACATATTAAGTTGTATGCCATGTGATTCATGCATCCATAATTGCATGTTTTCATGGTTTTAAAATGAAATTTTTTTACTTTATGTCAAATGTGCATGTGTTGGCTAAAGTAAAATATGAATGGCTATTATCACTACTAATCCAAAATATTTTCAAAACTTATAAATGAAATATCAAATCTGATAGTGTGCTATTCATATCTTAATTATAAGGTTGCATGTGATAGATTATAAAGTCATGTTTAGTGTAGCCTTTCCTTCCTTTCTTATGTTAGCATAGTTTTGAATAAGGGTGGGTAAGATGTAAGGTTCATTTGAAAAGGACCCAACACTTAGTTAATTCTATACCCTATTCATCCCTATGCCATCATCTAAGAAGGATTGCTTATACTTGTGAATAAATTGCATAAAAAATGAAACTATTAAACAACTTTTGCATATTCTTTTCCATTTCATTTCTTTTATATGCATGTTTATACTTAAAGTGGTATATTTGTCGGACAACCCGAGGTTGTGAGGCTTTAAGTAACCCTGTAGCTCTTGTAATGTTAACAATGGCCTTTGTACTCACTTATGCCTTTCTTACTTTCATGTATGTGAAATTTTAAGGAAAACCTTCTCTTCTTAAGAAAATCATACATGTTTAAACTTCTAAATTTTCTTAAATGAATTACTTTGCATACATCATAAAGTGTGTTAATTACTCTCATTTGCATGCATAGATATGCTTAGGGTCCATCCATATGCATGTTATATATGTTGGGAAAGAATTGAAGTAATGTGTTATGTGAATTTTGATTCATTTTAATCTTAAAATGCCTTTCTCTTTTGAATAGGATTTTTAGGGTTTATCTAAATTTAGGATTGATTAAAAGATGTAATCAAAACATTCACCTAAATTAAATTAAAATGTAAACTTATCTTAGAAATTACATATGAATTAGGGAAGGAAAGAGAAGTTCTCTTCTCTTTCCCTCTCTTCATAACTTAGTAATTAATTATAGGTTTCATGCAAATCAAATTAAAACATGAAATAAAAATGACTAAAAACACTTAAACAATTTAAATGAAACCCTCCTCTAAGTCAAACATGTCTTTCACACTTAGAAAACTTGAACCTAAAATCCTAAGCTAAGCATACTACACAAACCTTTAAAGCACACACATTAGCCTAAGTCACCACTTCTAGCTTTAGGTTAGGTCGGTGCATGGTTTGATGTTATATTTTATTTTATGATGAATGTTTTAGACTGAATGGTGTATGCTCATATAATGAATAGTAGGACATGCTTAGTCTAACTATTCTTTTATGCAAGGGATTGTGCTTAAGGGGCCCTATCATAAATAAAAATATAAATGCTTCTTGCTTGTAGGTGCTTATACCCCTTAGCATAATTCATAGGCCAGGTCAATTTAGTCAACCATGTGTGGGGTGAGAATTCCAATATACATGGTTGGGATTTGTGTGGTGTGATTTAACTAACCCTTGTCCTGCAGGTGTTAGTTAGATTTCCCTTTTCCTTTTTACGTAAAAATTTGTATATTTAGGATTTTGGAATGATTTGTTATGGGGGGTTAGGATGAGCATTGGTCATAAGATCTTATCTTATGCACCATGTGAAGCCTTGGAGCATTTACTATCCAACCATCTAAAGGAATAACCAAAGAAGAAAAGAAGAAAAAAAAAGAAAGAAAGAAGAAAGAAAAATAAAGATTGAAGACCCCCATAACATTGAATTCCTTTTGCTTAATTGTAATTTAATTCATTTGTAATCCAGGTTGTATAAAGATAGAGCTCGACTACCCACATTTGATATTTTTGAGTTTGTACGGTGGTGCACCACAAGCTATTCTTTTATTCTTTATAAATTGTTTGATGATTTGTTTAGCTTTTGCATTAAGTGTCATATTTTTTCTAGTTTATTCCTTGCTTTATATATGGTGGATGAGGATTAGGTTCTTTAGAGAAAAATAAATCTTTTACTTAAGTTAACAATTCAAACTAAAATTAAACAACTCACAACCTCACCTAAAGCTTAGGATTAAAATCAAGATAAAATAATTAGCAACCCCTTAGCTAGATGAGCATTTCTTTATAATATCATGCACAAATGAATCTTATTTCACACTTGATTAGAGGGCTTCCATCTTTGATAGAGAATCTAACTTGACCTTTAAGGGCTATGGTGGAAACTCACCTCCTAAACTTCTCGCTGATTTTGACCAATAATCTGATTTCTCATGCATTAGTCATAAAAATCCTATTAGCCTAAGTTAAAATGATTGTCCAAAAATAAAATAAAAATGAAATTTGAAATGCATTAGATTTAGGTCATTTGAGGCATACCCTTTACAGGATCTACTCTCCTTAGAGAGTGAGTTTAAGGACTTATCTCTTTTTAAATAAAAATAGCCTAGCTATCTTGCATAAGCATAAATACTTGCCTACATGTATTTAAAATCGTAGGAGGAGTTAGTTGGCCACCCCGGTTGTAAGTCAAGCTATCGGGTGGTTTGTCCTCTCTTATGTGGAAAACTAATTACCACTTTAGATTTAGGTTGTGCTTTTCTGAAGCTCCCTAGATTTAGGTTCTGAGGTTGCTTCTCCCCTTTGTGGGCCATAAGCATAATTCCTCACCTCTTAAGTATTTCCTTGATCTTGTGTTAAGAAATCTTAAGTCCTAAAATTCTAATGAAAAAATGCAACTCAAATAAATTAAATCAATTTCCAAAATGTAAAACCTAATTTTAGGATAGTTTGAGATGCTCGTTGGGTTTCCTAGCATCGTGAGCATCTTTTACTTATTTCCCATTTTGGCTTCAATAATAACTCCCTCTTTTGATCAATCCCATTTGAACTTCAAAACATAAACCAATCGATTGATAGCCCTTCCCTATTGAAATCTTCAGAGACAGCGATCATTTACCTTAATTGAGAGTTTTCCTAAGGGATCCTGTCCCTTAGGATGTAATTAACTATGGGGCTTGCCCTGTAGAACTTAACAAATTTAAAATACACCTGCACTTTTCCATAAAGTAGGGAAGAATCTCTAGTACATATGCGATCCATCATCATTAGAGTCCTTATTGAGTTGATTGGTTCCATTAAAGGGTAGTGACTTCTATCTTTCGAGATACTACACTATACCTTGATGCATCGATCACAATAAGTTCATCTACGTCATCTTACCAAGATGAAGTTTCATATATATATAATTTTGCCTTCTCCTTTCACCAACAGATTTGAAGGCGACTCCTATATGTGTGTGGGAATTTTTTTCTCCATAGGGGGGATAAAAAGGTGAACTCTCCACTAGGGAAACAAGTTCAAGTCATCCACGAGGGAGGGGCTATGGAATCAACTGAGGGATTAGAATTATAGATCCGTTGGGGGACTAGAAAGATTTGCATCTCACTGAGGGGAAGAAAAAGATTTGATTTATATTAATTGATTATTTATTTCTTTATTTCATTGGATTTGTTTTGTTTCAAATTTTTAGATTTTGGATTTTGAAATGGACCATGTTGGTTTGATGGAATGAGTAGAAGCCAAGGCTGACCTAACTCAGTTACCAATCCAAAGGGATAGTCTACTAAACACATAGTAGGACTAGCCAATCAAAGGGATGCCTTTTAGTATATAGCAGATGTACTAGGAAGAAAGAGTAGTATACTTACATCCTCCAAAGTAAGGACCAGTTACTGGGGTAATCTATTGACAAGGCAACATATTGAACCCAACCTAAGGCTGACTATTGAGTGAATGCCGCTGAGGGACTTAAATCAACTCAAAGATAGTCAAAGGTAGATTTTATTTTTAGATTATTTTGATTATGATGAATTGTACTGAGTAGGGGCCGTGGAGGCCTAGACCTAACTCAGATTTACCAATCCAAAGGGAATAGTTTACCAACCATAAGGTATGACTATCCAACCAAAGGGGTGCCTTTCGATTTGCAATGGTCAAGTCTTAAGAAGAATGCATGAGGACTCACATTTTCAAGAAACAAAGAACCACTGGGGTGATTGGTTTCTTTGGGAAATAAATCGAACTCGGCCTAAGGCAGACTATTGAGTGAATGCCACTGGGGGACTTAAATCAGCTCAAGGATAGTCAAAGATTAATTTCATTTTAGCTTATTTTGATGGATTCCATTGGTTTGCATTGGATCAAACTAAAAAGGAGCTGATATTAACCTAGACCTAACTCAGATTTACCAATCTAAATGGGTAGTCTACTAAACACATAGTAGAACTAGCCAACCAAAGGGATGCCTTTTGGTATACAACAACTGTACTAGGAAGAAAGCATAATTGACTTACATCGTCCAAAGTAAGGACCAATTACTGGGGTAATCTATTAGCAAAGCAATATATTGAACCCAACTTAAGGCTGACTATTGAGTGAATGTCGCTGGGGGACTTAAATCAACTCAAAGATAGTCAAAGGTAGATTTCATTTTTAGATTGTTTTGATTATGATGAATCCTATTGGTTTGTGATGAGCGCTAGAGTGGTGGAGGCTGACCTAACTCAAATTTACCAATCCAAAGGGAGTAGTCTACCAACCATAAGATATGACTATCCAACTAAAGGGGTGCCTTTCGATTTGCAATGGTCAAGTATTGAGAAGAATGCGTGGGGACTCACATCTTCTAGAAATAAGGAACCACTAGGGTGATCAACTGCTTTGGGCAATAAATCAAACCCGAGCTAGGGCTGACCATGGAGTGAATCCTGCTGGGGGACTTAAATCAGCTCAAGGATAGTCAAAGATTAATTTCATTTTTTGATTGTTTTGATGGATTTTGTTGGTTTACGATAGATCAAACTAAGTAGGAGCTGATGTTAGCCTAGACCTATCTTAGATTTACTAAAGCAAAGGAAGTAGCTTCTCGATCGATGGGAGAACTATCTAACCAAAGGAGTACTTTTCAGTTTATAATGATTAATTTAAGGGAATAAAGCTTGGGGTCTCACATCTTCCACTACAAAAGATCACTCGGGTGATTGGTTATTTTGGGAAATAAATAGAACCCGGCCTAAGGCTGCCCGTCGATTTGTGTCTGTCATGTTAGAAAGAATGCGCCATAGTATTACATCTTCCAAAGCGGAATTCTTTAACTTGTTTATGGCGAAATAGATTGAACCTAGGGTGACTTCTGAGTGAGAGGATTTATCTCAACTCAGGTTGTTAAGAAATTCCTATAGGGAATTCTACTGACATTGCCCTAAAGATAGGATGTCTGCTTGGGAAAAGGGGCTCTTTGGGGGCTTGAATTCCTAATCCACAAGCGTATATTTTATTTGTTTGTTTAATTTGTTTATTTAATTTATTTTAACATGGACCTTGTTGATTTACTTGATCAAATTGAGAAGGAGCTTATATCAGCCAAGACCTATCTCAAATTTACTGAACCAAGGAAGAATTTGCATATGTGCTGAATAAATTCTCCAACCACAGGGGTGGCTACTAGGAAAGGGGGACTGTCCAATCCAAGAGTAACCCGGGTAGTGTATAAATGGGGTCATAAAGGATGTGATCCAAATAGACTGCCCAAAGGGGATGGGGCCGCTAAAGGGCTTAATCCAACACCCTGGAGAAGATGGCATGGCTAGTCATATATCAAATAGGTATTTAGTATCCAACTCAAGGAGAAAGCGTGGGGACTCATCTAAAGTGGTGTTCTCAAGTCCTTGTCGACTAAAGAATCTCAACCAACCTAAAGTGCTCGTGGTTGCAACAATGTCATAGGAAGAAAGCTGGGGTCTTCCTCCTATAGCAAAACTAATTGTTGGGATAGTGCATTCTTCCTCGGGGTGCCATCCTACCTAGGGTGACTACTGAGTGAATGCCACTGGGGGACTTATATCGACTCAATTGTAGTTAAGAGGAAAGGAGCCTCTGGGGGACTTTCCCTAAACCTCAAATATACTTAACCTAGTTAGTGCATGATGGCTAGTTCAAGAATAAAGCACAAGGACTCACATCTTCTTAAGGAAATTCAACATGAGGTAGCACAGAGGAGTGAAGCCTACCTACAAGGTGGTATTGGTTTTGCAATGATCAAGTTAGGATGGAAGCATGGTGACTCACATCTTCCAACAAATGATCACTAGGGTGACATACTAGCGAGGTACCATATAAACCTTACCTAGAGCAGCTAATGAGTGAGTGCCACAGGCGGCTTGCTCCCACATCAAAATAGCCTGGGATAAAAGATGTGTGTTTATTTTGTGTATGTGTTAATAGGAAAAGGATGCCTCTTGGGTTCTCTCACACCTATCCTAAACACACTAGGGAGTTTGATGAAATGGTGCCATGGAGGACAACCGAGAATTCCCACTAAGAAAGGATGCTGCTCGGGTTATATTACACCTAACTTAGTTGTGCCTCTTGGATTCTCTCACTCCTATTCTAATAGTGTTAGGGGATTGTGTTTGTGTTGTGAAAGAGGAATATGATGCCGCTGGGAGACTCTTACACCTACCCTAAACACATCACGATAGATTCACAAGACAAGCAAACAATGCTCCGAAAGAAGAGAAGATTTGGTGAAATGGAATCAGATTTTATTTCTTTGATAGAATTATTTTCAGATATGATTTATTTCATGGGTAATATTTTTTTAAGTAGAGCCCATTAATTGGAAGCATCAGATGTTCCCCTTTACAATCGATGAGCTGATATGGTCCTCCTTGGTAGACCTTTTCTATAGCATAGGGGCCTTCCCAAGTGGGTTCAAACTTACCTCCCATCTTTTGATGGGCAATAATTGGTCTCCTTAGGACTAACACAAGTTCTCCTACTTGGAAAGACCTAGGGTGAACCAGCTTGTTGTGAGCTTGAATCATTTTGGCCTTGTACAACTCGAGGTTCTGGCCCGCCAGTAACTTTCTTCCAAACCTTCGAGCTCTTCTAATTGCAACTTTGCATTCGATTTTGAAGTAATCTTGCTACCCAATGCTATCCTTAGTGATGGGAGTTGAACTTCTAGAGGTAGAATGATTTCAAACCCATACACTAAGGAAAATAGAGTAGACTGAGTTAGAGTCCAGTATGTGGTGCGGTTGGCCCACAAGGCTTCAACCAACTGCTCATGTCATTATCGTTTGTTATCATCAAGAGTTTTCTTTAATATCTGGATGAGAGTTTTGTTGAATACTTTTGGTAAGCCATTTGCTCTAGGGTAGTAGATGGTAGAGTCTCTCTAATCTATACCCTATCTTCTAGCAAAGCTTTTAATCTTCATGCTTTTGAATGCAGTACCATTATCAGATATAATTCATCGAGGCACCCCAAACCTATATACGATATGGTTCCTGAAAAATTGAAGCACATGCTGAGCTATGACCTCTCTGAGTGGGATGGATTTCGCCCACTTGGAAAAGTAGTCGGTGATAGTTAGAATGAACCGGTGACCCTTGGAAGAAGGAGGATCGATCAAACACACTATGTCGGTACCCCAACACTCAAATGGCCATGAAGCCATGGTAGGGTGTAAGATGTTGGGTGATTAGTGGAGGATCACACCATGCACTTGACACTGATGACATCTCCTAGCTACATCCATGTAGTATGTGATCATCGAAGGCTAGTTGTATCCAAGTTGCTTCTTGATCTTCATCTTCATCTTGGACCAAACTAATATGCTCCATGGACCTGAATGTACCTCGGTTATAATCCCATGGGCTTCATGTTTTTTTAAACAATGTAACCATATTTTGTCAAAGGATCGGCGGTACAAAGTGCCATCAATGAGAGGGTAGGAAAGAGCTCTCTGTTTCACCTAATGGGTTTATGACTTTTCTTGAGGTAGTTTGCCAGTGTTCAAATAGTTTATGAATGGTTGTCTCCAATCTAGCTCCTCATCCTTTTTGGTAGCAACAACCTCCCCTTCAAGAAAAAGTCTCTCGATGAGTTTAACATCAATAAGGGGGAAAACTTTTCTATTTTGGACCCTTATTGAAATGGTCTCATCTTCCGGACATGCTAATTCTTTAGAAAGTTTGGCCAAAGCATCTACTATGTTCTACTTAGGACCTTGTAGATGGTGACTTCAAGAATGGGCCAATAGCTTCATGGTATACTCATTGGTAATGATGAAGCTTGGGTTTGAGAACCTTGTAGACAATGTCGGTTGATGACCAACTGAAAATCCCCAAAGATGTTGATGCTCTTGACACTGATAGTGATGACTAACTCTAGACCTGTAATCAAAGCCTCATACTTGGCTTTGTTGTTGGTGCAGGGGTTAGATAAATAGTATGAGAATATCATCACATCGTAGTCTAGAGTTAGAAGAACTATTTCTATCCCTGCCTTTCCTGGGAGAATAGATCGTGGTGCTTCCCCTTTATGAAAAGAAGCTGTACCATCAAAATACATCTCCCATTGATAGTTGTCAGCCTGCCCTAAGTTCATGATTTATTCATCAGGGAGATCATCCGGTGAATCTAGGAAGTGGTGTGATCTTGAAATCCTTAGTGCCTATCCTTTTATCGCAAAAAGGGGTACGAATATAATGTCAAACTACAAAAGTATCATGGACCAGGATGCCAAACATCTAGATAGCATTGGCCATGTCATGAGGTATTGTAGTGGATTGGTTCTGGAGATCAAGTTCATCATATGAGAAAACATATAATGTCGTAGCTTTTGGGAGGCAAAGATCAAAGCTAGATAATGTTTCTCAATAGGTGGGTAATTCATTTTGAATTAGATGACAGAGTAGTAAATCTCCTTCCCTTCATCATGGCCAATGAGCATCGAGAGAGTCATCCAATCTGCGTGTAAAGAATGAGTGGCCTACAGGATAAGGTACGAGAACTGATCAAATACTATTTGATGTCTTTGAATATCGACACTTGTTAATACTTGAACTTAGTGTCCTTTTGACAAGTGCTGAAAATAGTTTGCATCTCCCTAATAGGTTGGAGATAAAGCATCTTAGATATGTCAACCATCCTTGAAAGGATCTGAGTTGAGTTAAACTCTTAGGAGGTGGCAATTCTAGGATAGCTTTGATCTTTTCAGGATCTATTTCTATTCCCCGATGTCAGATAACAAATCCAAGGAATTTCCATGAAGCTACTCTGAATGCACACTTCAAGGGATTCATTTTGAGGTTATATTGTCTTAACCGTTCAAAAACTACTCTTAAGTAAAAGAAATGGTCTTCCTTTTCTCTGCTCTTGACTATTAGATCATCAACATAACACTCAACTTGATGATGGATGAGTTCATTGAAGATTTAATCATGGCGTTGGTATGGCACCAACATTTTAAGGTCGAAGGCATGACCCTATAAGAAGATTCATCGAGGTTAAGCATGTTTCTTTCATCTTGAGACATCTTGATTTGGTTGTAGCATGACCCATCCATGAAAGAAAATGCATGAGATTAGGCATGTCCACCATTAATTCGGTATAGGAAAGGAAACTCATCCTTAGGACATGCCTTGTTTAAGTCCTAAAATCGATGCATATGAATTTGGACTCTTCTTCTTGTTGTACAACCTACAAAGAGTATTTTTCTTCTTGATGAAACCAAGATCGTCGGTTCTTGACTTCAAAATAACTTATTATTCAATTTTAATTGCGTCTAGGAGCTTGCTTAATAGGGACATTAGATCTATTGCTCTCTATGCTAGGAATGTCATCTCTTCATAACTCCATGAAGCAGTCTTTAAACTTCATCAATAGCTAACTAAGTCATTAGTTTCTTGTTCATTCATCAACAAGATGTATGAATTTTCTATCGAGGTTGATTTCTTTGAGCTTATCTATTATTGAATGGATTTCTTCTTCAAATTATGGAGGTGCATCCATGATTTGGAGATCATCTGATTATCTAAGTTTCTAAACACACATTCTTATGAGATTTGGTGTTGTGTTAAAAGAACCTATCAGACTCCAAATGATTGGTAACAACCAAACAGTAATCATCATCATCGACCAAACTCACTGTACTGAATCCTAGTCCTACTCTTGATTGTGCATCCCTACCTGTATTATTTCATAGCTTTTCAAAATACTTTGACTTATGCCTGGACCATGTATGAGGAACCAAACCTTTATGTATAAGATTATGAATACAAGGCGAGTAAAAGTAAAATGGTAATTCCATTAATTTTTTAAATGTATACTCCTCAAGTTCTACAAAGACTTGAGGATGATGATCCCAAAAGAATCTCTTCAGCTTCATGTCACTAGAAGACTTAAGGGCTTCCTTAACTACTAAACCTTCAGCTTTTTAAGATGAAAGTGAGGTTAGAGCTAAGGATCCTAGCTATTGCCTAATAGTTTTACATAAACTTGATTCGAATACTTTGCTTTGAGCAGGTCTTCATGTCTAGATAGTCACCTCCAATGGAACCCGCTAAGAGGGGTTGGTGTATACTAATCACATTAGACTTATCCTCATTAAATTCTAAGTCTTTGTGAATAGTAGGTACTCATGACTGAACATAACTCTTGTTGGTTGATGGCCAACGTCTTCCACCTCTAGAACGCCTCTATTTCTATCTACACCTCGGTGGAGGTTGAGTCATCCCACGCTCCATATGATGGAATGGGTGGGTGGAAATGATTCTCTATTTCTTCTTCAATTCCTTTTTCTTGTGGACTTGGATTTTCATTTTTCTTTTCTTTGTCTTCATTTTCTTTTTCTTTTGCTTTTGAATTTGAATTTTGTACAAGTTCACGAGAAAGGGTGTGTTGAGGAAGATAGTAGGCCGCATCCTCATAAATCTTAACCTCTTTAACTGAAAATGGCTTTTCATCTCCATTGACATGGTATTGAATCCCATCCTTTTTGAACTTGATGCACTAATGGAGGGAAGATGGAATGATCTTGTTCTAATGTATCCAAGGTCTATCGAGCAAAGCAGTGAATGAAGTATTATCAATGATTATAAAACACTTGATCTTGTCCTATCTCCAAGGGTAACACTATGGAACTATTGACCTCATTTTTAGAATGAGCTCCCAACATCTCCTTCTTAGACATAGGACTCCTCTTAGACTTTAAGAGTTCCTTAGTCTTAACACATCTAGTGATTAGGTGGACACTCAACCTAGCCCTAGAAGACTTAGAAGGGTTAGCCATAGAATAGGTCATGCCTTTGTTAGGAAAATTCTTACCCTTACCACTCCTCACCTTCCTTCCTTCAAGTAAAACTCCAAATCAATCTTATGTGATTTTCTCCAAACTTAAATCAACTCCATATGATTGAAATCTATGATTGAAATCCAAGATTGAATTCCATGATTGAAATCTAAGATCAAAATCCATCAAAATTACTAAGTCCTTAATCAAGTCTTAAGGACTTAGCCAAAATCATGATCAAAACCAAATCAAATCTTTGAGATTTTCTCATAATTCATTTATATTCTCATTTATATTCACATATATAAATGAAATATAAATTTAAATCAATCAAACTAAACTCAAAATTCCAACTCAATTCATGAAATTTCCTTAAGTCTTTTAAATATTCCTTTTAATGGACTTAGCCAAAATCAACTCTCAAAACTTATTTATATTTTCATTTATATTCACATATATAAATGAAATATAAATATAAATCAATCAAATCAAACCCAAAACTTAAATTCTAAATTCAAAATTTTCTTAAGTAATTAATTCTCCATTAATAGACTTAGCCTAAATCTTGATAAAACCATCTTAAAGTCATGGGATTTTCTTAAAACTCATTTATATTCTCTTTGATATTCACATACATAAATGAAATATAAATATAAATAAATCAAATCAAATCCAAAAATTAAACTCCAACCCAAAAATTTTCCTAAGTCCTTTAAATCCTTCTTAATGGATTTAGCCCAAATTATGATCAAATCATTTGAAACCCTTGAAATTTTCTCATGATCCATTTATATTCTCATTTATATTCACATATATAAATGAAATATAAATTCAAAAAATCAAAATCAACTCCAAAAATCAAATCCAAATCTACTCAAAATCCAATCTAATCATTTCAAGTCAAAATCTTGAGCTTAGCCAAATCAATTTCAAATCAAGCCAAACCCTTGATTTTCTATCATGGTCAATCAAACCTACAATTATGAGTTCATATATAAATACAAACTTCAATCAAACAATCAAAACCCAAGTCAAAAATCAAACCCTAAATCCTTTCATATTCTTCCTTTGAATATGAAATTGTCAAATGGATCAAAACCCATTTGACTTCAAACCACTTGTAAATGGATTTATATTTCAATCATAAGTTATACAAGATCAATCAACTCAAATCAAGCTTTGACCAAGCCATTTGACCCACTTAGGCTCACTTGACCCAAAGTGACCTAAAGTACCCTTATGAGCCAAATTTTAATCCTAACCAAATTGGATTGAACTAAACTCACCTATGCCTCTCATCATGATCAACAATCATCATGGGATGATCAATCAATCAAATTGGGTCAAACCAAGTCAAACCTAAGGGTTGACCAAGTCAACACTTAGCCCAAAATGAAACATAACATAGCCAAAATCCACCATAGGCCAAATTGATTGAAACCATTGATCTAAGTTCACTCATGACCTATGTTTGAACTTGACCAAGCCAACATTTGAGCCTAACCTAGCCCAATTGGCCACTTGACCCAAGTTGACCCAACTTGATCTAAAAAGGCAAAATTGGTCAAAACTTGATCTAAGCCAAAATGACTCAAACCACTTGGTCAAGTTCATTCCAAATCACTTGTCAAACTTGACCAAAGCGTCAATTGGCTAACTAGACCTAACTTAGCCCAATTGACCTTAGACCCAACATGACCTAAAAGGGGTCATGTTGAGCCAAATTTGAACTTAACCAAAATTGAGTGGGAACAAAGATACCAATCCACTCCATATGACTAACCTAACCTAAACCTACCCTTGACCTAGCCCAAATAGGTCAAATGGGTCAAATAGGTCAACTTGACCCATTTGACCTAAATGAAGTCATATGAGCCAAATTCAAAACTATACCAAATTGAATCAAACCAAAGCCACCAAAATATTTCAAATGGTCATATGAACTTGACCCAACCCTTGGTTTGACCCAATTTGACCAATTGGTCAACTTGACCCAAGTTGACCCATTTTGACCTAAATGGGTCAACATGAGCCAAACCCTATCAAATGAATTCCAAATCTCGTGAAACTTGGCCAAACCTAGTTTCTCCACACACCCAAAATACCCAAAGTGAAAAACCAGTAAAATGATCATTTTATCCCTAGGCCATAGAAGAAACTTTGGCTTAATCCATGGGTAATTTGGTCATACCCTCTTTACATCCACTTGAGGTTTTCCTAGAAGCTCAATGGGACCTAGTGAAGAGTGGTGCATCCAATCAATGGGTTTGGGTCAGCCTAGACCTGGCCCCAGTCAAAACTCAAATTCAAAACCCATCTCCCACTCAAATTCAAGCACATGGGAGGTTGGAAATCCACTCCTTGGCTAAAACCGACCATGTGCACACTCCTAACGGATCAAACAATCATTGACTAAGCTCAATTGATCAAAAATGGCAAGAGGATGGATGACCATCCGATCCTTCAAGGGGAGATATACTCCTCCTAATTCATTTTCAATTATAACTTCCCCTTTGTCGATTGAAGCTAAAGAACTCAAAGCAGGCCTTAGAGAGTATTCCCAAGCTTCCTAGAGAGGATTTAAAAATTCCATTTCTCAATTTTCAGAGTTTGAAAATAAGGGAGGTCGATTGAAGAGCTAACTTCCTCATCACTCAATTTCACTTCAATTGCTTTTGCATACTCCATTAGAGAGGCAAGTTGAGTGAACCCAAGCTCTCTTTGAAGTTCCAAAGGCAAGAGGAGACCTAGCTCAATCAAAGCCACAAGCTAGCTAAGGAGGAGGTGGTCCATATACCAATCCACTCAACCTCAAGTGCTCAAAACTTTGAGGCTTCATCTCACTAGCAGAAGCTTCATAAAAGGAATGTGATCACCTCACGTGAGGTATGGGATTTTTTTGACCATTAACTCGGGTGTGTGGTCTTTGTGAAAGTTTTAATCATGGAGTTTTGACCATTGGATGTGCCACTCTTTAGCTTTAGATGGTGTGGGTTGAGTTTGGTTTGAATTGAGCTCAATGCTTATCTTCCCGATCATGGCGATCTGTTGATCAAGGGGAAGAACTTGAGAGATCTCAGTCATCCATCATCACATTTTGGATGGACGGTCAAGATAATTCCCCATGTTTAGAAATCCCTTATCCATTTTAAAACCAGGAGATCTTGGTATCCGATCTTTGATCGGAACGATCAAACCGCATCCGTTAGAGTTTTGGATTTCACAACTTAAGTAAATCCCTGCGATGAAGCATGTAAAGCGACCGCCACCACCAGCGTGCGCCATGAAGCAGGGGTTAGTTAAAATGTTTTAATTAATTCTAATTAACCTAGGATCTTTAAAATTCATAACTCTAGAAAATTTAGAAAATATGAAATAAAATCCTATGGAAAGATAATTCAATTTAAAATATTTTAAAATTAATTTTAATAGGTTTTGAATTATAATTTTTATTGATTTTGAGTTTTCTTGGAAACTTTATTTTGCTAATTACTTTCTATTTAAGCCTGATTAATCCCAAATTTCTTGAGCATGTTTTAGATGATGACTTCTACCTCTCTAATTTTCTTGAGATTTATTGAAGGTTTGATTAGAAGAATTGCATATGGATTTCTAATTACCCTCCTAATGTGATTAAGCATAATTAAGGTGTAATTAGTAATTTTAATCCATGATTAGGGTTGATTAAGGTCAGATCAGTAGTAGGAGGTTTGAATAATTTTGGGAATTTCCCTAAGCTATTCCTAAACCCCTTTTCTCTCCTTAATCCTCTCTTAATTAAGGGATAATTCATTAATTATCCCTTTAATTAATTTCTAAAAATTCTAAAAGTTCGAACTTAATTAATCTACTTTGGGTAGATGCTTGGGTGTTTAATAGCCTAAGTTCAATTAAAATCAAAACCCAATTCATATGTATGAAAGGGTGTTTTGAAATTACTTAAGCTAAACCCATTAGCTTAATTAACTTTTAATTGTGAGCCAAATTGCATTAGGCCTTTTCTTTATTAGGTGCATTGCAAATTTAAATTCCTTGTGAGTTTTATGTCATCTCATTGGCTCATAATTATTTGGTTAATTATTCTAAGGTGGTGTAGGTAAGGGTTAATTAAGTTACTTAATTCATACCTTAACCTAATTAATGCATAAAATGAATCTAATCATCTAAAATTAAACAAAAATATCAAACATATGTGGGAATGGGTTAGGAATAGCAAACTCATCTCATCTTTTTAAAATTAAATAAAACTTGAAACTAAACAAAAATCTCATTGAATTCACTTCGATTTATTTTAAACTTTCTTATTCCATAAGAATGTCTTTAGGAATTAAGTAAAGTGAATTTATTTACATGCTTTCATTGCTTTGATTCTTTCCCCGACATGTTAAATGTGTATCTCATGTGGTTTCATGCATTCATATTTTTCAAATTCAAATTTAAAAATGAAATTATTTACTTTATGTCAAATTTGCATGTGTTGGCTAAAGTAAAAATATGAGTGGCTATTATCATTAATAAATCCAAATTATTTTCAAAACATATAAATCAATTCAAAATCTGAACCTGTGCTACTTATACTTTAATTATAAGCTTGCATGTGTAGATTATAAAGGTGTATTTAGTATTGATTTCCCTTTTATTTTATGTTAGCATAATTTTGAATAGGAATTTGGTAAGATGTAAGGTTCATTTGAAAAGAACCTAACACTTACCTAATTCAAATCCCATTCATCTCTATGCTAGCACTTGAGAAGGTTTACCTATACTTGTATACATAAATTGCATAAACAAAATGAATCCATTAATGCAACTTTTGCATTCTTCTTTTTCATTTCATTTCTTTTATACATGTGTTTATATTTAAGGAAAGTGGTATATTAGTTTGTACAACCCCGAGGTTTTGAGGCTTTAAGTAGCCCTAAGTAGGTTTTATACCTTACACCTTTGGTTAACAATGACGCTATACTCACTTATGCCTTTCTTACTTTCATGTGTGTATGTGAAAAATTTGATAAAGAAATTATTTTATACTTATGAAAAATCATGCATATTAAACTTCTAAATTTCCTTAAATGGACTACTTCGCATGCATCATAAAGTGTGTTAAATATTCTTATTTGTGTGTATAGATATGCTTAGGATTCATTCATATGCATGTTGGGAGAGAAATGAAGTAATGTGTGTTATGTGAATTTTGATTCATTTTATTTAACCAAAAAATACCTTTATTTTTGAATAGGTTTGTTTAGAGTTCATCTAAACTTAGGATTAATTAAAATATCTAATCAAAACATTCACCTAAACAAAACAAAAATATGAATCTATTTTAGAAATTACTTAGGTTAGGGAAGGAAAGAGAAGTCCTCTTCTCTTTCCCTCTCTTCATAACTTTGCAATTAATTGTAGGATTCACTTGAACCAAATCAAAACATAAAATAAAATCAAAACAAAATAATTAAAAAACTTAAATGAAACCCTCCTCTAAGTTGAACATGTTTTCACACTTAGAAAATCCTAACTTAAAGCCGTAGCTAAGCATACCACACAAGCCTTTAAAGCACACATGTTAGCCTAAGTCACCACTTCTAACTTTAGGATAGGTCGGTGCATGATTTGATGCTTTATTTTGTTTTGTGATATATATTTTAGACTGGATGTTAGGGTAAATGATCATAGAATGAATGGTAGGATGCTCTTAGTCTAACTATTCTCTTATGTAGGGGATTGTGCTTAAGGGGCGCTATCATAAATAAAAATATTAAATACTTTTGCTTGTAGGTGTTTTATACCCCTAAGCATAATCCATATGCTAGGTTGACTTAGTCAACCATGTGTGGGGTGATAAGACTAATATACATGCTTAGGATTTGAGTGGATTATTTTAGCTAACTTTTATTTTGTAGGTGTTAGTTAGATTTCCATTCTTTCCTTTTCATGTAAATTTATGCAATTAAGTTTTGGAATGATTGTTATGGGGATTAGGATGAGCATTAATCATAAGATTCTATTTTATGCACCATGTGAAGCCTTGGAGCATCAACTTTCCAACCATCTAAAAAGAAGAAAGAAGAAAAGAAGAAGAATGAAGAATGAAGCTTGAAGACCCTCATAATAATAAGTTTCTAGTTTAATTGTAATGTTATTCATTTGTAATCTGGGTTGTATAAAGGTAGAGCTTGGATACCCACATTTGATATTTTTGGGTTTATGTGATGGTGCCCAACCACAACAGCCTTTATTCTTTTTACGCTTAGCTTTATAAATTGATTGATGATTTATTTAGCTTGTGCATTAAGTGGCATACTTTTCCTAGTTTCTTTCTTGCTTTATGTATGGTCTGGATGTGGATTTGGCTCTTTAAGGAAAATTAAATCTTTTACCCAACTTAACAACTCAAAACTAAAAATAAATAACTCATAACCTCACCTAAAGCTTAGGTTTAAAATCAAGATAAAAGAATTAACAACCCTTTAGCTGGATGAGCATTTATTTTATAATATCATGCATAACAACATCTTATTTAACTCTTGATTGGAGGGCTTCCACCTTTGCTAGAGAAACTTGGCTTGACGTGTGAGAGCCATGGTGGAAACTCACCTCCTCCATCTCACTGATTTTGGCTCATAATTTCATTTCTCATGCATTAGGCATATGAATCCTATTAGCCTGAGTCAAAATGATTGTCCAAAATAAAAATAAAATGAAATTTAAATTGTTTTAGATTTTGGTCATTTGAAGCATGCCCTTTATATGATCTAGTCTCTTTAGGGAGTGAGTTTAAGGACTTAGTCTCTTTCTAAATAATAACAGCCTAGCTATCTTGCATAAAGCATATGACTTGCCTACATGAATTTAAAATCGTAGGAGGAGTTAATTGGCGGCCACCCCTAGGCAATTATAAGTCAAAGATGTCGGGTGGTTTGTCTTCTCTTATGGAGGTAAACCAATTACCCATTTTTCACCTTAAATTTAGGTTATGCTTCTAGCCCTCGCCAAAGCTCCATAGATTTAGGTTATGAGGTTGCTTTTCCCCTTTATGGATCCTAAGCATAAATCCTCACCTCTTAGGCATTTCTATAACCTTGTATTATGGAATTATAAACCTTAGTATTCTAATGAAAATTTGAACTCAAATAAATTAAATTAATTTCAAAAATGTAATGCCCAACTATAGGATAGTTTGAGATGCTCGCTAGGTTTTATAGCATCATGAGCATCTCCTACTTATCTTTATTTGGCTTTGATAATAAATCTCTCTTTGATCAATCCCATTTGATCTTCAAAAATGAACCAATCGATTGATAGTCCTTTTCCTATTGAAATTTTTAGAGAAAATGATCATTTACCTTAATCGAGAGTTTTCTAAGGAATATTCTTGATGTAACTATAGGGGTTTTGTAGGAAACAAACCCTTTAAAATAAACACGCTTTACTTTTCCATGTAAAGTAAGGGAAGAATCTCTGGTACACCTCGAAGACCCAAAGTCCTTAGGAGTCCTTATTTTGGTGATTAGGTCCATTGTAAGGTGGTGAGTTTTATCTTTTGAGATAGTACACCTCTCCTCAATGTCATATTCGATCACCTTAATAAGTACCTTTACGGATCTGCGTGGCTTCCTAAAAAGATGAATTTTTGTAGGCTTGTCTTTCTCTTTCTACCAATAGATTTTGAAAGGTGACTCCTATATTGAAAACTTTCACCACAGGAACCTAAAGCCCACTCACCTTGTTCATTGAATACTCTCAACATCATCCGATCTCCTTGGAGTGTGGAGATGTCATCTTTAGACTCATAATGTTGACCGATGCACCTGGATCAACAAGAACACTGGCTAGTATGAACCTGTCCATGTTAACTGTGATGTAGAGGGGACGATTATGCTCCAAGTCCCCTAGAAGAAGGTCTTCATCTGTGAAGGTAATCATCTAAGCTTCTTTTGTATAATGTGCCTCTCACCTATAGCTGAGCTAAGCATATTTCATCAGAGCCTTGATTAATGATTCCCTTATCTCTTTGGATAAGACAAGTATATATCTTAGATGGAAACTTTCTTAGATGAGAAAGGACATTGTAGTCCACCTTGGGCTGATCCTCCACAAGCATATCCAAGGGTGGAGCATCTTATGGAGGGGCTTCTCGATCCTCTGCACCAATGACTTGTTTCCCTCTACGAGGTCTTAGGAGGTAGAACCCTCTGAGGTTGACTTTAGTGATCTCTTATGGCGGGGTAATGGAAGGTTCTACTGACAACTAGAGCTTCTCCTATGGGACCCTCAAATCGGATGATTCCAAGTCTATCTCTAGAGGTGAACCCATAGTATTCTTAGTAGGAAAGTCCAACTCCAATCGAAAGAGGAAGATTATTATAGTTATTTTGACTTGAAGAGTTATCATTAGAATAGAAGATACCCATCGGTGACACAAATGTAAATTAGCTTTATTCTTCAATTTCTTTATTTTTTTGGAGGTACAAAGTAGAAATCAAGTAAAGTGAGTGGGGTAAGATTTGATGCCCTTATCCGTACAAGAGTTCTATAGTAGAAGAAGAAGAGCTAAGGCAAGTGGAAGAAGTCACTCTTGTGAGGAGACTTGGCGTGGTTGTGGTACAGCTATCCCGCTAACACATCGGTGATGGTGGTGGTGATAGTAAGCTCCCCCTTTCCTCGAGTTGGCACTGGCAACTTGCAAACCTTCCTTGATGTTGGAGGTTTGAGCTGACTTAGCCACCTGTAAGAAAAGCTTCTTGATCTTCTAGATGATCTTCTTAGAGGTTTTGGATAAAGAAATATCCCAACCTTCATTGGTTTTGGAAGGATCACATGTATCCCCAAGGATTACCCTAATGGAACTGGATGGTTGTTCCACAAGGTATTCCTTTGGGATAACTACAACACCGATCTTGAAGCTGTGTTCAAGCTAGTCCTTGAATGTGAAGCAATCCTCCAAAACATGGCCTAGCATATGGTGGTTGGGGCAAAAGTTAGGATCATGACTTTTGCCAACTTCCTTCGGTCTCCTAGGCTCGAGTAGCTAAAAATTAGGCTTCTTTAAGAGATTCTTAAAGATCTTCTTGATTACCTCCCTCTTAAATGAATAAGGTTTTTAAGCTTATTTAAAAGAGTAGGTGGACCATAGTTACATGGTGGTGGGTATGCATGCCATTGGTGGTGGTGGTATGGTTGAGGTAATGGTGGGCGGCCATGGAGGTCTTGTGGAGGCGGTAGAGCTGCCGGTGGTATAAGGAGGTGGAGGCTACTGAGGTCATGGTCTCTCAGACTGATCTCTAATTGGTTGCTTCCCTTTATCTATAGCTATCACTGCTCTTGGCTTCTTCTCATAGACCTTATGTGGCTTTGCTTTAGGCAACTGGTCTTGAAAAGGTAATTGTTTGGCCTCTCCTTGTAGACTAGCTGCCTTGTTGATTAGCTTCTCAAATGTCTTGATAGTGAAGCCCTTAAGCATGAAGGTGACCGGGCCATGGATATTCTTTAAAAGAATCTCAATGGAATGCTGCTCAAATAGCTACAACTCACATTTCATACTCAAGTTACACCATCAAAGAATATAATCAATAAGGGACTCACCTGGGTGTTGTTGTGCTACAATGAGATCACCTATAGTAACCCTTTGCTGAGCTCTAGCAAACCTCTTAATAAAGAGTTGCTCCAACTCAACAAATGTCTTTATTGAATCATTAGGTTGTTCAGCATACCAATCAAAAGAAATCCCTACTAGGCTACTAATGAAGAGGGAAAAAAAAGCGCCACCGCGCATTAAAACATTAACAAGTTTGCTATGTGCTACCTTGGGTTTCCACTGCCATCAAAGCTTTTGAAGGAAGGTGGCACGAAACCCTTGAGATATTGGATTGAATTGAAGTCCTTCGGGTAGGGTCTACCCTTTGGAACCGATGATCCTCCCCAGGCTTGAGCCAATGCTTCCTTCACTTGCTGCTCAACCATGGATCCGATGTCTTTTTCTTATATGAAGGTACTTTTCACTACCTTCCTTTACATGCTAGTGCTACCTTGCTCAACTGGAGGTAAGGTCTTTGCTAGGTCTAAGACATGCACTAACTCACTAATGTTGGTTGTAGTAGGATGAACTGCTGGGGCTTATTTCTGAACTACTGAAATTACTGCTAACAAGTCCTCTAGTTGTCATGCCATCCTATCTATTTGCTCATCTTTTTTGTTTCAACTGATATCAGAGGTGTTGGGCTGACTGGGTTGTGTCTTCCTGATCAACCTCATCACCTTCCATGGCTTGCTGCTCCCTAAGAAGAGATCCTCTAGTATCTACCATGCAGACTCCAGCTGAGTCTCCCAATAAGTCATCTTCATTGGGATCAAAGCTAACCTTTTCCTCATCTAACCAATCATATCCCATTATCTCCTTCTTCTCTACAAGATAATGTGCTACTATCTCCTTGAGAGAACAAATGATCTTGGCTGACCGGTGTGATCACTATCTGATCTCTATGATAGGCTGCTACCATCTAAAGTCCTGTGACTGGAGGAGTTAGTAAGGGAGGACCACTATGCCCGGTGAACTTTCCTTCCTTTCCTGAGTAGTTGGTGAGAGCTTCGACCTCACCATAATAGGTGAAGTAGATGGAGTAGGATCCCTCTATCGTAGCCGGATCACCAATGGGGTACACTTCTCCCCGGACATGGCCTTCATGGCCTTTAATGGAACTAGAGATGTTGTGACATGGACGAATGATGGTGGACGGGGGGTACTGTGGTGTGGTGGAGACACCACTTACTCTCTATGAATAGGAGTTATCCTCCTGTGATGATTGATCCCAGTAAGTAAGATGCTATCTGTATGGTTGGTGCGGGTAGCGCACCGAGCTGGAAAGTCAACAAGGGTGGAAGATGTCGATTGGCGACTGAACCTCTGCCTCTCCCTATTGGTAATATGAGCATATGTATAGGCCACTATGGCCCTCTCTTGATGAATATATTTTCCCACACTATAAGGGATGATGGATCTCATATCAAATTGAGCTCCAGACTCTGACGTCATAAGCCAACCAACTAGTGCAAGATTGATCAAAATGCATACGACCTCCTACTGGTAAGATGGTGATCTGACCACTAGTGGAGGTGATGTGAATCCTCTAACATCCTCTCTATCGACCTAAGAGAGGATGGCGGTTTGTAACCAATGGTGAAGTCAAAATGGGAAACTCCTAAATAGCTAAACGGGTGGCTGCATCCATCTCCCTAGCAATCATAGTATGATACCGCTTGATCAAGCAATTTTTATTCCTTCATTATGTTCTGGTAGGATGAGAGGAGTGAGAGATAGACCTGTACTTAAAGGTAGGGGAGGCAATCCTGAGATTAGGGGAGCCTTACCCTTAGAGGTACCGATGAGAGGATGTTAGCCCTCACTGGGGCAGCACGAGAAACCATGGGGCAGTAAGGCACTGCATCAGTATTGTTGAAGCTAGTGGGGCGCCATGCTTTCCTCTTTAAGAGGGATGTCGAATCGAGGTGAATCAATTTGGATGACCATTTCTACCACCCGTCCCATTGACAATCGTGAGGGGAGTGCCCTCACATGTGATCCTCGCTCCCTCAAATCCCCTACCAAAATGGATAAGTTGTGTATGATCCAATCAAGGGAAGTGGACCTAGTCCAAAGCCAATTCCATTTCATGAGGGAAAGTGATTGTGAGCCTGTCATTTTAGATCAGTGCAAAACTAAAATTGAGCGTAGTTGTCGTGATGGTGAGAATCTACAATAGAAATGAGCTTGGATCATTTCTATGATTTTGAATTTAATTAAAATTTGAACCCACATCCAACATCTTGGAAGTGTTAAGTGGGGTTCAGATGGATTTGAAAAGATTTGATTGAAAAAGGAATTTTGAATATGAATCTAACTTCAACAAATTTGGGTATGTTGAAAAATGGATTGAAATATTTTTTAGAAGGATGCTTCCATAGGTTCATGTTTGTTTGAATTTAGATTTTGATTTGAGGACCCTTTCTTTAAAAAATTTGGGTATGTTAAAGTAAGGGTCAATTGATTTTGATTTTGATTTGTATTTTGAAATACTCACTTAAATTTGGGTATGCTAAGTGACGTGTTTGAAAATAATTATTTCTTTTTGTGAATTGTTGTTTGATTTTGAAAGTTGGAATTCCCACTTGGAAAATTAGGTATGTTAAGTGAAGAACTCCTGTATGTTTTGTTTGATTTTTGAAAATGGGATTCTTAGCAAATTTGGGCATGCTAAGAAAATCCTAAAGTGTTTCATTTATTTTGATTTGTTTTTGATTGAAAGTAGAGACTTTACTTTAGCAAATATGGTATGCTAAAGATGAAGTCCCACTTAATTTTGTGAAATGAAAATTTCACTTAGCAAATTTGAGTATGCTAGATGAAATTCCAAAAGATGTGTTCAAAGTTTTGTGTTTTGATTTGGTTTTGAAAATGGAAACTTCTCTTTAACAAATTGGGTATGCTAAAGATGAAGTTCCAAAGTGGTTGAAATTTTTTTTTGGTTTTGAATTTGGAGACTTCACTTAGCAAATTTGAGTATGCTAAATGAAGTTACAAATGTGTTTAAAATTTTTTGATTTTGAATTTGGAGACTTCACTTAGCAATTTGAGTATGCTAAATGAAGTTCCAAATGTTTTTTGAATTTTTTTTTTTATTTTGATTTGTAGACTTCACTTAGCAAATTTGATTATGCTAAATGAAGTTCCAAATATGTTTGAAAACTTTGGTTTTGAGTTTGGAGACTTCACTTAGCAAATTTGAGTATACTAAATGAAGTTCCAAATGTGTTTGAAAAAAAAATTTTGATTTTGAATTTGGAGACTTCACATAACAAATTTGAGTATGCTAAATGAAGTTCCAAATGTATTTGAAAATTTTTGATTTTGAATTTGGAGACTTCACTTAACAAATTTGAGTATGCTAAATGAAGTTCAAATGTGTTTAAAATTTTGATTTTGATTTGGAGACTTCATAATTTGAGTATGCTAAATGAAATTCAAATGTTTTTATAAATTTTTGATTTTGAATTTGGAGACTTTACTTAAACAAATTTTAGTATGCTAAATAAAGTTCCAAATGTGTTTGAAAAATTTTGATTTTGGATTTGGAGACTTCACTTAGTAAATTTGAGTATGCTAAATGAAGTTCCAAATGTTTTTAAATTTTTTTTTATTTTGGATTTAGAGACTTCACATAGCAGATTTGATTATGCTAAATGAAGTTCCAAATATGTTTGAAAATTTTTGGTTTTGAGTTTGGAGACTTCACTTAGCAAATTTGAGTATGCTAAATGAAGTTCCATATGTGTTTGAAAATTTTTATTTATTTATTTTCAATTTGGAGACTTCACATATCAAATTTTAGTGTGCCAAGTGAAATTTAAAATGTGTTTGAATTTTGAAAATATGATTGTAAAGTTTTAATTTTTGAAAATAAGACTTCCATTCAACAAATTTGGGTATGTAGGAATGGAGTTCAATCTTATTTTTGAAATGTAAAAATGTTGTTTTGTGTGTGATTATTGCTTTTTGAAAGAGGGAATTCCAACTTAATCATATGTGGGATATGTTTAAGTGGGATTTCTAAATAATATTATTTTTATTTGGGAATGAAATCTTCAATCAATAAATTTGAATATATTAAATGAAGATGTTCATATGTGCTTTATTATTTGTTTGAAAATGAAACTTCATTCAATAGGTGTGGGTATTGAATGGAAAGGTTCATATGTGTTTGAAAATTTTATTTTGATTTTTGACTTTGGAAGATGATTGTTCACTTTATTTTGAAAATGAAATGTTCATCAACATGAGTTGAAGGAAGATGTTCATTTGTGATTTTACTTCTGAAAATTCCTATATGTAATAATTATGAGAATTTTTAAATGAGGGTGATTTAAGAAAAATTTGTAAAAAATATTTTATTATGTGCATTTTTGAAAGGGTGCTTTTTGAAAAGCAAGGTTCTTATAAAAAATTTATTTTGTATTTATTATTTTAGAATGAACCTTTCCTTATAAAGAAGAAGTCTTTAAAAGTTTTCTTTTTTTATTTAGATCTTTTTATTTTTAGCCATTGGAGAACCCAACGGGGGTTTTAAGACCAACACAGAGTGAGGTCCTAAAACCTAAAGATGTTGGCTAACTCAACTTAAGAATGAAATAAGCTAAGCCAATGGAAAGAAAGATAGTCATTCATACAAAGTTCAAATCACTATCGATACTTAAAGACAATGATCATTTACCAAAGATGGAGAGGAACCATCCCAGTTGCTAGAAAATTATGGTGGAAATTTAAGATTCCCATGTGTCCTCTTCATCATCATATTCCTCCTTTCCTTTCTGAGGTGGAAATAAAGAATAAATGAATGAGAAGAACAACAAGGGAATATAAAATTTTCTTAGTAGGATGCTACATAGATCCGTAGATGCACTTATTAGGATGATCGGGTATGACATTGAGGAGAGGTGTACTATCTCAAAAGATAGAAGTCACCACCCTATAATGGACCTAATCACCAAAATAAGGAATCCTAAGGGCATTGGGTCTTCGAGGTGTACTAGAGATTCTTCCCCTACTTTATATGTAAAAGTAAAGCAGGGTTTATTTTAAATCGAGTTCGTTAAGTTCCCTATCATGGCAAGCCCCCATACTAAATTATATCCTAAGGAATGGGGATTCCTTAGGAAAACTCTCGATTAAGGTAAATGATCATTGTCTTTAAAGTTTTCAATAGGAAAATGACTATCAATCAATTAGTTTATTTTTGAATATCAAATGGGATTGATCAAAGAGAGATTTATTATCGAAGCCAAATGAAGATAAGTAAGAGATGCTCACGATGCTAGGAAACCTAGAGAGCATCTCAAACTATCCTATGATTAGGCTTTATATTTTTTAAATTGATTTAATTTGTTTGAGTTAAAATTTTCATTAGAATGCTAGGGCTTATAATTTCATAATACAAGGTTATGGAAATGTCGAAGAGGTGAGGATATATGCTTAGGGCCCACAAAGGAGATAAGCAATCTCAGAACCTAAATCTAAGGAGCTTCGACGAGGGCCAAAAGCGTAACCTAAATCTAAGGAGAAAATGGGTATTTGGTTTACCTCCATAAGAGAGGACAAACCACCTGGACTTATAAACCTTGGGGTGGCTAACTAACTCCTCCTACATTTTAAATTCATGTAGGCAAGCATATGCTTTATGCAAGATAGCTAGGCATTATTTATTTAGAAAGAGACTAAGTCCTTAAACTCACTAAAGAGACTAGATCATGTAAGGGTATGCTTCAAATGACCTAAATCTAATGCAATTCAAATTTCATTTTATTTTCATTTTTGAACAATCATTTTGACTTAGGATAATAGGATTCATATGCCTAATGCATGAGAAATGAGGTTATTGCCAAAATCAGCAAAAAGGGAGGAGGTGTGTTTCCACCATGGCTCTCAAGGTCAAAAAGTTTCTCACAGCAAGGTGGAAGCCCTCCAATCAAGAGTAAAAATAATATGCATTTGTGCATGATGTTATAAAAGTAAGTACTCATCTAGCTAAGGGGTTTATCTTGATTTTAGCCTATGCTTTAGGTGAGGTTATGAGTTCTTTATTTTTAATTTTGAGTTGTTAGATTTGGTAAAAGATTTATTTTTCCCTAAGAGTCTAATCGGCATCCAGGCCATACATAATGCAAGAAAGAAACTAGAAAAAGGATGCCACTTAATGCACAAGTTAAACAAATCATCAATCGATTTATAAAGCTAATTGGAAAACAATAAGAGGCCATTGTGGTCGGGTATCACCGTACAAACCCGAAAATAAATTAGGCAGCCGAGCTCTACCCTTATATAACCTGGATTACAAATGAATTAAAAACAATTAAGCAAGGAATTCATTATTATGGGGGTCTTCAAGTTTCATTTCTTCATTCTTCTTTCCTTCTTCCTTCTTCCTTTTTTCTTTCTTCTTTGGTTCTTTCTTTTGGATGGTTAGAAGGTGGATGCTCCAAAGGCTTCATATGGTGCATAAGATGAGATCTTATGACCAATGTTCATCTAATCCCCATAAATCATTCAAAATCTAATTGTAAAATGTACATGAAAAGGAAAAGTAAATCTAGCTAACACACAATAAAGGTTAGCTAAATAAACCACCAAATCTAAAATGTATATTGGACTTATCACCCACACATGGGTGACTAAGTTCACTGGCCTATTGGATTATGCTTAGGGGTATAAGCACATATAAATATTTATATATTTTTTATTTATTACGCCCTTAGCACAATCCCTCAGACAATGGTTAGACTAAGATTGGTCTACCATTCATTTTATGCACATACATCCTAACATCCAGTTTAAAACATATATCACAAAATAAAAGTAAACATCAAATCATGCACCACTAACTAAAGCTAGAAGTGGTGACTTAGCCTAATATGTGTGCTTTGGGTTTGTGGTATGCTTAATATGGCTTTAAGTTAGAATTTTCTAAGTGTGAAATGTTCAACTTAGAGGAGGGTTTCATTTAAGTGATTTAATTATTTGGGTTGATTTATTTTTGTTTTGATTAGGTTCAAGTGAATCCTACAATTAATTACTAAGTTATAAAGAGAGGGAAAGAGAAGAGAACTTCTCTTTCCTTCTATAACCTAAGTAATTTCTAAAGTGAATTTATGTTTTAGTTTTATTTAGTGACTATTTTAATTAGGTGTTTTAATTAATCCTAAGTTTAGAAAAACTCTAAACAAAATTATTCAAAAGAAAGGCATTTTAATATTAAATAAAATGAACTTAACTCACAAAACACACATTACTTCATTTCTTTCCCAACATGTATAACATGCATATGAATGGATCCTAAGCATATCTATACATACCAAATGGGAATATTTAACACACTTTATGATGCATGATTTTCATTAAGTAAAAAAGGGATTTCTTATCCAATTTTCATTTGCACATATGAATGTATGAAAGGAATAAGTGAGCATGACGCTATTGTTAACCAGAGGTGTATGGTATAAAACTTACTTAGGGCTACTTAAAGCCTTGTAACCTTGGGGTTGTCCAGACTAATATACCACTTTTCTTAAATACAAGCATGTGTACAAAACAAATGAATGGAAAAGAAGAATGCAAAAATTTGTATTGGTTGATTTATTTTTGTTTATGCAATTTATATGTGCAAGCATAGGTATCCTTCTTAAGTGATAGTATAGGAATGAATAGGATATGGAATTAGGCAAGTGTTAGGTTCTTTTCAAATGAACCATACACCTTGTTAAATCCTATTCAAAACTATACTAAAAAAGAAAGAAGGAGAACCTACACTAAGCACATCCTTATATTTTACTCACATGCAACTTATAATTAAGATATAAGTACACACTTTTAGTTTTGATAATTGATTCATATATTTTGAAAATAATTTAATTTAATAGTGATAATAGCCACTCATATTACTTTAGCAACACATGCAATTTTGACATAAAAGAAACATTTTCATTTTAAATTTGATTTTTGAAAAGCATGGATGTATGAAATCATATGACACACATATTTAGCATGTTGGGGAAGAATTAAAGTAATCAAAACATGTAACTACATTCACTTTAATTAATTCCTAAAGACAATCTTAATAAATAAGAAAGCTTAAAGTAAATCAAAGCTTATTTGAATGTGATTTTTGTTTGAGTTTGAGTTTGAATTAATTTTGAAAATGTGAATTGAGTTTACTATTTCTAACCAATTCCACATGTGTTTGACATTTTTGTTTAATTTTTAGATGATTAGATTCATTTTTATATTTTGATTAGGTTAAGGTATGAATTAAACATGTTAATTAACCCTACACCTTAGCATAGTTAAACCAAATAATTATGAGCCAATGAGATGACATAAAATCACAAGGAATTTAAATTTGCAATGCACCTAGGAAGAAAAGGGCCTAATGCAATTTGGCTCATGATTAATGGTTAATTAAGCTAAGGGGTTTAACTTAAGTAATTTCAAAACACCCCTCACACATATGAGTTGAGTTTTGATTTACTTAATTGAACTTAGGCTCTTGAACACCTAAGCATCTACCCAAAGTAGATTAATTAAGTTCTGGAAAGTTTTAGAATTTTAAAAGAATTAATTAAGAGGGTAATTAATGAATTTAATTAAAAGAGGATTAAGAAGGAAAAGGGGTTTAGGGAATGCTTGGGAAATGCCCCAAAATTATTCCCTAAATCTCCTATTCACTGGATCAAACCTTAATCAACTTCAATAAAAGATTAAAACACTAATCAAGCCCATAATTATTCTTAATTATATAAAGGGGGTAATTAATAAATGAATTAGAAATTTCCCCAATTAAGCCACCAATAAATCCCAAGAAAATTAGGGGAGAGGAAGTCATCCCCAAAATATATACCAAGTTTGAGATTAATCAGTATTAATTACGGAGTAATTAGCAAACCAAAATTTCTAATAGAAGGAAAAATCAGAGAAAGATACAATTCAAGATCTATTAAAACCAATTTTAAAATATTCTAGATTGAATTATCTTTATGTGGCAATTTACCTCATATTTTTTAATTTTTCTTTAGGGAGATATGAATTTTTGAAGTTTAGAGGGTTAATTAGAATTATTTAAACACTAATTAATCTTTTAATCCATGGCATGACACGCAGGCGGCTGAGTTAGAGGCACTTTCCACGTGTCAACCCGTAAGAAACCACTTAAATGTCATGTCATAACATGTGTCTCGGCGGCGATACGTTATTTTATATCCGCCGTTCGATCAAAGATCGAATGGCCAAGAATTAACCTGCGATTAAAAGGTTAAATAAGATTTAAAATGTGCATTTAATCTTGGCCGTTCATCCAAAATGCGTGGATGGATGATCAGAGATTCACCCCTACTAAGTTCTATGAACCATGGAGGCTGTCCATGTTCTGGAGCAAGATCCGAGCTTGATTGAGCTTGGATTAGGCTAAAATCTTGTACACACCATCATCAATCAATGTAGATTACATCTAACAGTTAAAACTTCATGCCATTAAACTTTCTTTCACAAAGGACCAACAACTAGAGAGTTTAATGATCCAAAAATGCCTAACCTCATCAAAGGTGATCACCGGTGCTCGATTCCCTTGGAGGAGCTTCGTCTGGTTTAGATGAAGCTGTGGGGAAAGAATTAGCTCCTGAGGTTGAGTAGCTTGCTCTATGGACCAACCCCTCCTTATCTACTTTGCAATTTTGATCTAGGTAAGCCTTTCCTTACCTTTGGAACTTGAGAGAGAGCTTAGGCAAGCTCAATTTGGTCCCCTGAAAGAATATGCAAAGGTAATTGAGTTGAATTATAGTGTTGAGGATGTTTAGAAATCAATGGAGCTACCCTATTTTCTCTTGAAGAAAACTGAGAATGGCTAATTTCAAATCCCTTCTAGAAGGATTAAGAAAACCCAAGAATCCTTTCTATGACTCTCACACTCAATCAAGTGAGCACATGAGAATGAATTAGGGGAGTATATCTCCCCATGGCAATCGATAATCAAGCATTATTTTCCATTTTGATCCAATCGCCAAAATTGAAAGGGCTATTTGAGCTGTTAGAAGTTGGCACATGGTCGGTTTAGGATAGGGAGTGGAGTGGTAACCTCCCATGTGCTTCAAATTGAGTGGAGGGAAGTTTTCCATATGGCTAATTTGAGCCATGTAGTCAGTTTTGGCCTTGGGTCAATTTGAGCTGACCCAAACCCATTGGTTTGGGTGCACCACCCTCCATAAGGTCTACTTGACCTATTAGGAAGGTATCAAGTCGATATGAAGAGGGCTTTACCAAATTCCCCATGGATTTGACCAAAGTTTGTTTTATGTCCTAGAGATAGAATGGTCATTTGGCTGATTTTTAAATTTAGATATGTTGGGTATGTTGCGAAAATAGGTTTTGCCAAATTTCATTAGATTTGGAGTTCATTTGATATGGTTTGGCTCATGTTGACCCATTTAGATCAAAATGGGTCAACTTGGGTCAAGTTGACCAATTGGTCAAATTGAGTCAAACCAAGGGTTGGGCCAAGTTCATATGACCATTTGAAATATTTTGGTGGCTTTGGTTTGATTCAATTTGGTTTAGTTTGAGCCTCATATGACTTCATTTAGGTCAAATGGGTCAAGTTGACCAATTTTACCCATTTGACCTATTTGAGCTTGGTCATGGGTAGGTTTAGGTTTGTTAGTCATATGAAGTGGATTGGTATCTTTATTTCCAATCAATTTTGGTTAAGTTTGAATTTGGCTCAACATGACCCCTTTGGTCAAGTTGAAGGTCAAGGTTAGGTCTAGTTGGCCAATTGAGGCTTTGGTCAAGTTCAACAAGTGATTTGGAATGAACTTGACCCATTAGTTTCAATCAATTTGGCTTAGTTCAAGTTTTGAACATTTTGACTTTTTAGGTCCAGTTGGGTCAACTTGGGTCAAGTGACCAATTGGGCTAGATTAATCTCAATGTTGACTTGGTCAAGTTCAAACATTGATCATGAATGAGTCTTGATCAATGGTTTCAAACAATTTGGCATATGTGGATTTTGGCTATGTTGTGTTTCATTTTGGCTAAGTGTTGACTTGGTCAACCCTTATGTTTGATTTGGTTTGACCTAATTTGGTTGATTGATCATCCCATGATGATTGTTGATCATGATGAGAGACATATGTGAGTTTGATTCAATCCAATTTGGTTAGAATTAGAATTTTTCTCATAAGGGTTCTTTAGGTTTCTTTAGGTCAAGTGAGCCAAAGTGGGTCAAATGGCTTGGTCAAAGCTTGATTTGAGTTTGCTTGAACTTGTATATGGACTTATGATTGAAATATAAATCCATTTGCAAGTGGTTTGAAGTCAAATGGATTTTGATTCATTTGTCAATTTCATATTCAAAGGAAGAACATGAATGGATTTGGGATTTGATTTTTTGAATTGGATTTTGATTAAGTGATTGAAGTTTGTATTTATATTTGGATTCATGATTGTAAGATTGATTGAATCATGAAGAAAAATCAAGAGTTTGGCTTGATTTGAAATTGATTTGGCTAAGTTCAAGATTTGACTTGAAAGGCTTAGGTAGGATTTTGAATGGATTTGAGTTTGATTTTTGGAAGTGGATTGTTTGAATTTATATTTCAATTATGGATTTCAATCATGCGACATTGATTTGAGTTTGTAGAAAATGAAATCAAATTGATTTGGAGTTTGACTTGAAGGAAGGAAGCGAGGAATGGTTCAATCTAAGAGTAGGCAAATTTTCCTAACACCCCTAAGGCATGACTTATTCCTATGGCTAACTCTTCTAAGTCTCTGGGCTAGGTTGAGTGTCCACCTAATCACTACATGTGTCTTAGGACTAAGGATCCTTAAAAAAGGGGTTTGGAGCTCATTCTAAAAATGAGGTCAACATATTCTCATTTATATTCACATATATAAATGAAATTCCAAAAATTAAATTCAAATTCATTCAAAATCCAACCTAAGCCTTTCAAGTCAAATTCTTGAACTTAGTCAAATCAACTTCAAATCAAGCCAAACTCTTGATTTTCCTTCATGATTCAATCAATCCTACAATCATGAATCCAAATATAAATACAAACTTCAATCACCAAATCAAAACTAAATTCAAAAATCAAACCCCAATTTCACTCATGTTCTTCCTTTGAATATGAAATTGTCAAATGAATAAAAACTCATTTGACTTTAAACCACATGCAAATGGATTTATATTTCAATCATAAATCCATAACTAGTTTAATCAAAGTTAAATCAAGCTTTTAACAAGCCATTTGACCCACTTAGGCTCACTTGACCCAAAGTGACCTAAAGTACCCTTATGAGCCAAATTCGAATCCTAACTAAATTTGATTGAATCAAACTCACCTATACTTCTCATCATGATCAACAATCATCATGAGATGATCAATCACTCAAATTGGCTCAAACCAAGTCAAACCTAAGAGTCAAAACTTACCTAAAATGAAATCTAACATAGCCAAAATACACCATAGGCCAAATAGATTGAAACCATGAACTATGTTTGAACTTGACCAAGTAAACATTTGAGCCTAACCTAGCCCAATTAGCCACTTGACCCAAGTTGACCCAACTTGACCTAAAAAGTCAAAATATGTCAAAACTTGATCTAAGCCAAATTGATTGAAACCAATGGGTCAAGTTCATTCCAAATCACCTGTTAAACTTGTCCAAAGCCTCAATTGGCTAACTAGACCTAACCTAGCCCAATTGACCTTGAACCCAACTTGACCTAAAGGGTCATGTTGAGCCAAACTTAACCAAAAAATTGATTGGAAACAAAGATACCAATCCACTTCATATGACTAACCAAACCTAAACCTACCCATGTCCTAGCTCAAATAGGTCAAATGGGTCAAGTTGGTCAACTTGACCTAAATGAAGTCATATGAACCAATTTCAAACCTAAACCAAATTAAATCAAACCAAAGCCACCAAAATATTTCAAATGATCATATGAACTTGACCCAACCCTTGGTTGACCCAATTTGACCAATTGGTCAACTTGACCGAAGTTGACCCATTTTTGACCTAATTGGGTCAACATGAGCCAAACCATATCAAATGAACTCCAAGTTTAATGAAACTTAGCCAAACCTATTTTCTCAACATACCCAACATATCAAAATTCAAAAATTAGCCAAATGACCATTCTACCCTAGGCCATAGAACACATTTTGGTCAAATCTATGGAGAATTTGGTCAATTCCTCTTCATACCTACTTGATACCTTCTTAATAGTTCAAGTAAACCGTATGGAGGGTGGTGCACCCAACCTAATGGGTCAGTCACCCTTGACCCAAAGCTAAAGAGCACATGGCTCAAATTGGCCATGGATCATGTTCCCACTCAATTTGAAGCACATGGGAGGTTACCACTCCACTCTCATAACCATGTGCAAACTTCTGCTCAAACATCTTTCAATCTTGGCAATTGGATCAAAATGGAAAACATAGCTTGATCGATTGCCATGAGAATATACTCCCCTAATTCACTTAATTCTAACTTTCTCACTATCGATTGAGTAAGGGGAGGAGACATTTTGTGATCCTAATCTCTAGAAGGAATTGGAAATTGCCATTCTCAATTTTCCCTTAAGAAAAAATAGGGGACCTCCATTGATTGCAAACTTCCTCCACACTATAATTCAACCAAATTGCCTTTGTACACTCCACAAGAGGGCCAAGTCGAGCTTGCCTAAGCTCTCTCTCAAGTTCCAAAAGAAATTGGAGGTCTAATTCCATCAGAGCTGCAAAGGAACTACGAAGGGGTTAGTCCATAGAGAAATCTACTCAACCTCAGGAGATAATACTTTCACAACACCTTCATTTCAACTAGATGAATCCCCTCCGTGGAATCGAGCGCCTATGATCACCTCTGGCGAGGTTAGACATTTTCTGACCACTAAACTCTATGGGTGTTGGTATTTTATGAAAGAGATGTTAATGGCATGAAATTTCAATCATTAGATGTGATTGTCATTAGGGTTAGATGATGTGTGCAAAGTTTTATCAAGCTTCGAGAGGATCTTCCAAAGTGGACGGTCTCCATTATTCCTCAGGGAAGAATAGGGGTTATCTCTGGCCATCCATCTGCATTTTGGATGGATGACTGAGATTAAATGCACATTTTATATCCTATTTCATCCCTTTAAATTGTAGGTTAATTCAGCCATTCGATCCTTGATCGAACGACGGATATCAAACCATGTAGCACCGCCACCATAAGTGCTAAGATAGGATGTTTAAGTGGCCCCTCGCTACTTGATGGGTGTAAAGCGCATCTAACTCAGCCATTACGTGGTGCTCCATTAGATTAAGGGATTAATTAAGTTTTAAATAATTCTAATTAATCCTCTAAACTTCAATAATTCATATCACTCTAAAGAAAAATAAAAAAAATATGAGGTAAGTTTCCACTGAAAGATAGTTCAATTTAGAATATTTTAAAATTGGTTTTAATGAATTTTGAATTATATCTTTCTCTGATTTTAGGTTGTATTAGAAATATTAATTTACTAATTGTTCCCTAATTAATCCACTGATTATTCTCCTACTTTTGTATTTTAGGGGATGACTTCTACCTCTCTTAATTTTCTTGGGATTTATTGGTGGCTTGATTGGGGATATTACTAATTCATTTCCTAACTACCCCTTTATATAATTAAGGATAATTAAAGGTTTGACTAGTGTTTTAATCCCTCATTGAAGTTGATTAGGGTCTGATTCAGTGAATAAGAGGCTTAGAGAATAATTTTGGAGCATTTCCCCTAAGCTATTCCCTTTTCTTTCCTAATCTTCTCTTAATTAAGGGTTAATTTACTAATTACCCACTTAATTAATTTCTTAAAATTTCTAAAACTTTTGAGAACTTAATTAATCTACTTTGGGTAGATGCTTAGGTGTTCAAGAGCCTAAGTTCAATTAAGGAAATCAAAACTCAACTCATATGTATGAGGGGTGTTTTTGAAATTACTTAAGTTAAACCTCTTAGCTTAATCAATCATTAATCATGAGCCAAATTGCATTAGGCTCTTTTCTTCCTAAGTGCATTGCAAAGAAAAATTCCTTGTGGGTTTTTATGCCATCTCATTAGCTCATAATTATTTGGTTAACTATGCTAAGATGGTGTTGGTATGGGTTAATTAACATGTTTAATTCATACCTTAACCTAATCAAAATCTAAAATAAATCTAATCATCTATAAATTAAACAAAAATGTCAAACACATGTGGGAATGGGTTAGGAACAACAAACTCAACTCACATTTTTAAAATTAAATCAAATTCAAAACCAAACAAAAATCATACTAAATAAACTTTGATTTACTTTAAGCTTTCTTATTTCATAGGATTGTCTTTAGGATTTAATTAAAGTGAATGTGTTTACATGCTTTCATTGCCTTAGTTCTTTCCCCAACATGTTAAATATGTATGTCATCTAGTTTCATGCATCCATGCCTTTCAAAAGTCAAATTTAAAATGAAAATATTTCCTTTATGTCAAATTGCATGTGTTGGCTAAAGTAATAATATGAGTGGCTATTATCACTAATAAATTCAAATTATTTTCAAAATATATGAATCAATTATCAAAATTTAAAGTGTGTTACTTTTATCTTAATAATAAGTTTACATGTGAGTAAAATATAAGGATGTGCTTAGTGTAGGTTTTCCTTCTCTTCTCTTTTAGTATAGTTTTGAATAGGATTTGGCAAGGTGTATGGTTCATTTGAAAAAACAAACACTTTCCATATCTATTCATTCCTACACTATCACTTAATAAGGGTACCTATGCTTGCACATATAAATTGCATAAACAAAATTAAATCAACCAACACCAACTTTTACATTCTTTCTTTTCCATTCATTTCGTTTGTACACATGCTTGTATTTAAGGAAAGTGGCATATTAGTCTAGAAAACTTCGAGATTACAAGGCTTTAAGCAACACTAAGTAGGTCTTGTACCTTACACCTCTGGTTAACAATGGCATCATACTCACTAATACCTTTCATACATTCAAATGCGCATGTGAAAATTGGATAAGAAACCCCTTTTCTACTTAATGAAAATCATGCATCATAAGCATTCAAATTTTCTTAAGTAACTTACATAGCATGCATCATAAAGTATTCTAAACATTCCCATTTGGTATGTATAGATATGCTTAGGATCCATTCATATGCATGTTATACATGTTGGGAAAGAAATGAAGTAATGTGTGTTTTTTGAATTTTACTTTACTTAATCTTAAAATGCCTTTCTTTTTGAAGAGGTTTGTTTAGAGTTCATCTGTACTCAGGATTAATTAAACAACTAAAGTAAAACATTCAATAAACAAAACTAAAATATGAATCTACTTTAGAGATTACTTAGGTTAGGGAAGGAAAGAGAAGTTCTCTTCTCTTCCCCTCTCTTCATAACTTAGTAATTAATTGTAGAGTTTATTTGAACCTAATAAAAACATAAAATAAAATCAACCCAAAATAACTAAATCACTTAAATGAAACCCTCCTGTAAGTTGAACATGCTTCACACTTAGAAAATTCTAACTTAAACCCATAAATAAGCATACCACACAAACCTCCAAAGCACACACATTAGGCTAAGTCACCACTTCTAGCTTTAGGTAGGGCGATGCATGGTTTGATGCTTGCTTTTATTTTGTGATATATGTTTTAGTCTAGATGTTAGGGTGTATGTGCGTAGACTAAATGGTAGGGTGATCTTAGTCTAACTATTATCTTCTGTAGGAGATTATGCTTAAGGGGCATTGTAATAAATAAAATTATAAATGCTTTTGTTGTGCAGGTGCTTATACCCATAAGCATAATCAATAGACCAGGTGGACTTAGTCACCCATGTGTGGGATGATAAGTCCAAAATACATGCTTGGGATTTGTTTGGTTTGTTTAGCTAATCTTTATTTTGTAGGTGTTAGCTTGATTTACTTTTCCTTTTCATGTAATTTTTACAATTAGGATTTTGAAATGATTATTATGGGGATTAGGATAAACATTGGTTTAAGATCTCATCTTATGCACCATGCAAAGCCTTTGGAGCATCCACCTCCAAACCAACCAAAAGAAAGAACCAAAGATGAAAGAAAAAAGAAGAAGAAATAAGAAAAGAAGAATAAAGAAATGAAGCTTGAAGACCCTCATAACAATGAATTCCTTGCTTAATTGTATTTAATTCATTTGTAATCCGGGTTGTATAAAGGGAATTTATTTGTTTTGGGTTTTATGGTGGCACCCGACCACAATGGCCTCTTACTCACCAGATTAACTTTATAAATTGATTGATGATTTTTTAGCTTGTGCATTAAGTGGCATCCTTTTCTAGTTTCTTTCTTGCTTTATATATGGCCGGATGTGGATTAGGCTCTCAGGGAAAAATAAATCTTCTACAAAATCTAACAACTCAAAACTAAAATAAAGAACTCATAACCTCACCTAAAGCTTAGGTTAAAATCAAGATAAAAGAATTAGCAACCCCTTAGCTAGATGAGTACTTCTTTTATAACATCATGCACAAATGCATATTATTTTCACTCTTGATTGGAGGGCTTCCACCTTTGTCAAAGAAACTTGGCTTGACCTTTGGGAGCCATGGTGGAAACACACCTCCTCCCTTCTCACTGATTTTGGCCAATAATCTCATTTCTCATGCATTAGGCATATGAATCCTATTAGCCTGAGTCAAAATAATTGTCTAAAAATGAAAATAAAATGCTAAATTGCATTAGATTTTGGTCATTTGAAGCATGTCCTTACATGATCTAGTCTCTTTAGGGAGTGAGTTTAATGACTTAGTCTCTTTCTAAATAAATAGCAACCTAACTGTCTTGCATAAATCATAAGACTTGCCTGCACAAATTTAAAATTGTAGGAGTTAGCCACCCCTAAGGCATAAGTCCAAGTTGGGTGGTTTGTCCTCTCTTGTGAGGCAAACCAAATACCCATTTTGCCTTAGATATAAGTTATGCTTTTGTCAAAGCTCCCTAGATTTAGGTTCGAGGTTTCTCCTTTGGGACTAAGCATAAATCCTCACCTCATAGGTATTTCCATAACCTTGTATTATGGAATTATAAGCCCTATCATTCTAATGAAAAGTTCAACTTAAACAAATTAAATCAATTTTAAAAATGTAAATCCCAACCATAGGATAATTTGAGATGCTCGCTGGGTTTCCTATCATCATGGGAATCTCCTACTTATCCTCATTTGGTCTCGATAATAAATCTTTCTTCGATCAATCCTATTTGATCTTCAAAAATAAACTAATCGATTGATAATCCTTTTCTTATTGAAATCTTTAGAGACAATGATCATTTACCTTAATCATAGTTTTCTAAGAATCCCATTCCTTAGGATGTAATTAACTATGGGGCTTGCCCTATAGGAACTTAATGAACCCATTTAAAATAAACCACCTTTACTTTTCCATGTAAAATAAGGGAAGAATCTCTGGTACACCTTGAAGACCCAACATCCTTAGGAGTCCTTATTTTGCTGATTAGGCCCATTGTAAGGTGGTAACTTCTATCTTTTGAGATAGTACACCTCTCCTCAATATCATACGATCACCCTAATAAGTACATCTATGAATTTGCATGGCATCCTACCAATGCAATATTATATTTCCTTGTGTTCTTCTCATTTATCTACTCTTCTTTCCACCATAGAAAGGAAAAGGAATAGAAGATGATGAGGAGGACATTCAAGAATGTAAAATTTCCACCACATCTACATCCGTATATGTGCCAATTTTAGGGATTTGAATAAGGCATATCCAAATGATGAATTCACTACTAATACTAGAGATGATGGTGTACATTGCCTCATCTCATGCAATATTCTCTTTTTATGGATGGTTCATCTAGCTACAACCAAATTAAGATGGCCCCCGAGGATGAGAAAAATATAACTTTTTGAAACCCGATCATAATCTATTGTTATAAGGTCATGCCCTTCTGCCTTAAAAATGCTGGTGCTACATGCCAGCGGGCCATGACTCGATTCTTCAATAATACATATTCATCATCAGATTGAATGTTATGTTGATGATCTTATAGTCAAAAGTAAATAAAGGGAAGACCACCTCTTTGACTTGAGAGTAGTTTTCGAACAGTTAAGATAATTTAACCTTAAAATGAATCCAAAGTGTATTAGTAGCTTCGAAATTCCTTGGTTGTTAAGGACCATGGAATAGAAATCGATCGAGAAGATCAAGGCTATCTTAAAAATTCCACCCCCTAAAAGTCTAACTCAAGTTAGATCATTCCAAGGGAAGTTGGTATCTAAGATGCTTCATTTCCAACCTATCAGGGAGATGTCAGCCATTTTTAGCACTTGTTAAAAAGGATGTCAAGTTCAAGTGGGATGATAAGTGTCATCATGCTTTTGAAGAAATCAAGCACTACCTAATGACACCGCCCCTATCCTAGGCAAGCCACTCATCCTCTACATTATTGTATTAGACGAATCCATTGGTGCTTTGTTGGCTCAAACTAGTGGTGAAGGGAAAGAGAATGCACTCTACTATCTCTATCATCATTTAATGCCTACTGAGGAAAATTATCCACTATTGAAAAGCACTGCCTAGCTTTAATCTTTTCATCCCAAAAGTTACGATATTACATGCTTTCTCATAAGGTGAATCTGATCTCTAAGATCAATCCACTGCAATATCTCATGACACAACCAATGTTTTCTGGATGGTTGGCATGTTGGTCCATGATATTGTCATAGTTTGACATCACTTTCGTACGCCTATGTGTGGTGAAAGGATAAGCACTAGTGGATTTCTTAGTAGCACACTCACTTCCTGTTGATTCTATGCTTAGTGTGACCTCCCCGATGAACAAGTCATGAACCTAAGGGACATTAGAATTCACCACTGGGAGATATATTTTGATGGTGCAACTTACTTTCAAAAAGGAGAAGAACCATGTTCTACTCTTCCAGGGAAGGCAGGGGTAGGAATAGTTCTCCTGACTCTGGCTCACATGTGATGAGATTCTCATATCATATGTCCAATCCATGCACCAACAAAAAGCCAAATATGAGGCTCTAATTATCGGTCTGGAGTTAGTTATTACACTGTGAATCCAGAGCATCAACATCTTTGAGGATTCTCAATTAGTTATCAACCAAATTGTTGGGTCTTACAAAGTTTTAAAGCATAAACTCCATCATTACCACAAATACACTATGGAGTTGTTGGCCCAAATCCTAGAGGTTACCATCTACAAGATTCTTGAGGAGAAAATGCAGTTGCATATGTATTGGCCAAGATTGCCAAAGAGTTGGCATGCAAGATGAGTCCATACTAATAAGGGTCCAAAATAGGCAAGTCTTATCTCATATTGATGCAAAACTCATCGAGAGACTCTCTCTTAAAGGGGAGGTTGTCATTGTCAAAAGGGATGATGAGTCAGATTGGAGGCAACCATTCATGGATTATCTAAATATGGATAAACTACCTCAAGAGAAGTCATTAGCCATCAGGTAAAGTAAAGAACTCTCTCATATGCTCTCGTGGATGGCACCTTGTACCAACATTCCTTCAATTATATGTGATTATGTTGTTTGGACAAACATGAAGCCCATAAGATCATGACTGAGGTACACTCAAGTTTATGTGGAGCACAGTAGTCCGGTTCGAAGTTGAAAGCCAAAGTCAAGAGACTAGGATACTACTGACCTTCAATGATAGACTGCATGGACATAACTAAGAGATGCCACCAATGTCAGGTGCACGGTGTGGTCTTACACCAACAACCCAACATTCTACATCCTACATTGGCCTCATGGCCATTCAAGTGTTGGGGTACCGACGTAGTGGGCCCGATCGATCCTCATTCTTCCAAGGGTCATTGGTTCATTCTAGCTGCCACCGACTACTTTTTCAAGTGGGCAGAGGCAATCCCACTCAGAGAGGTCATAGCTTAGTATTTGCTCTAGTTTTTCAAGAACCATATTTTATTTAGATTTGAGGTGCCTCGATGAATTATATCTGATAATGGTACTGCATTCAAGATCATTAAAATCAACAACTTTGCTCAGAGACACAACATAGATTGGAGATATTCTACCATCTACTACCCAAGGAAAATGGCTTAGTAGAATCCTTCAACAAAACTCTCATCCATATATTAAAGAAGACACTCGATGATAATAAGCGGCAGTAGCATGAGCAGTTAGTTGAAGCCTTATGGTCTTACCGCACCACATGCAGGGCTCCAAATCAATCTACCCCATTCTCTTTAGTGTATGGGCCTGAAGCAGTTCTACCATTTTAAGTCCAACTCCCATCATTAAGGATAGTTGGGGTAGTAAAACCATAATCGAGCAGAACACCAAGTTGCGGTAGAAGAGCTCAAAGGTTTAAAGGAGAGATGCCTCCAGGCATGCCAGAACCTCAAGTTGTATAAAGCCAAAATGATTCAAGCTCATAACAAGTTGGTCCGTCCTAGAGCTTTTAAAGTAGGAGAGCTTATTTTAGTTCTAAGGAGACTAATTGTTGCCCCGAAAGATGGGAGGTAAGTTTGAACCCACTTGGGAAGGCCCTTTCACCATAAAAAAAATGTCCTACCAAGGAGGATCTTATCAGCTTATAAATTATAAGAGAGAGAGCCCCATCCAATCAACGGGCTCTACCTAAAGAAATACTATCCATAAATCTTATTTTAAAACAATTATCAATAAAACATTTTTTCATTTCAAATTCCATCTCTTTATATTAGTTAGAAATATCTTTACTTGTGAATCCACCATGAAGTGTTTTGGGTAGGTGTAAGGAACCCAAGAGGTGTCCTATCCTTTAGCAACATAACCAACATAAACTACACATGATGATATAAAACAAACACATATCTTTTATCTCAGGCTATTTTGATGTGGGATAAAGCCCCCTATGGTACTCACTCATTAGCTACTCTAGGTCGGACTAACATGCTACCAAGCTAGTATGTCACCCCAGTGGTTTCTTGTCTAGCAGATGTAAGTTTATAGGCTTTTTTCTTAACTTGACCATTTCAAACTGACGAGCTCCTTATTAGTTTAGTAGACCTTAATGCATAGCCGGTAAGTTACCTCATGTTGACTTTGTTTAAGAGGATGTAAGCCTACGCGCTTTCTTCTTAAACTAGCTATCATGCACTGACTGGGTCGAGTATATTTGAGGCTTAGGATAAGTCCCCTAGTGGCTCATTTCCTCCTGACAACTTCAAGTCTGGGTCTAGTCCTTACACGGGACTCCCCACTTGGTAGTCTCCTTAGGTCGGATAACATCTATCTTGCCGATAATAGACTATCCCGATGATCCTTATCGTCTGTGAGGATATGAGTCTACAAGCCTTCCTCTCAGATTGATTGATGCAAACTAATGTGCACCATAGGTTGGTTGGTTATCGTCATGTTGACGGTGACCCACTCAGTGGATACACCACTCGTGGTAGATGTATGTCTACAAGCATTCTCCCAGTTGGCCACCGTATACCTATAGGTTTTCTTTTACAAGGTCTTGGATAAAGACCCTAGTGGCACTTCCCCTATTGGCACTCTATTTGGATTACATCTTTAGTGACCCCATTTAAACACTATCCCGGTTACTCTTGGATTGGACAATCCCCCTTTCCTAGTAGCCACCTTTATGGTTGGAGAATTTGTCTTGTGGATATGCAAATTTTTCCTTGGTCTAGTAAGTCTGAGATATGATTAGCTAATATAATCCCTTCTTGTGATCCCTCGCACACTAACATGGTCCACACAAACATATAAACTAAACAAAATATATATATTTGCTAACAAATTTGGGGAAAAACCCTCAGCAATATTTTTTTTCCATGCAGGCATCTTATCTTTATGGCAGTGTCAGCAAAACTCCTTATAGGAATCGCCTGACTACTCCTGAGTCGATATGAGTGCACAATGGAATTCGCTCAATAGTCGCCTTAGGTCGGGTTCAATTTCTTGTGCTAGCAATCGATCTCCCCAGTGGTTCCTTATTTAGGGAGTTGTAAGTCAACAAGCTTTCTTTTTGACTTGACCATTGCACATTGAAAGGCAACCCTTAGGTTGGTTAGCTCTACCTCGTGGCCGGTAGACTATCCCTTTGGATTTGTATATCTCAGATAGGACTAGGCCGATATTAGCCACTTCTTAGTAGATCCATCACACACTGATAGGGTCCATCTAAAATTAAATTAATTCTGACTATTCTTAAGTCAATATGAGTCCACACTGGCATTCTCAATAATTGCCTTAGGTCAGGTTCAATTTGTTGTGCTAACAATCAATCACCAATGGTTTCTTGTTTAAAGGTTGTAAGTCTACAAGCTTTCTTTCTGACTTGACCATTTCACATCGAAAGGCAACCCTTAGGTTGGTTAGCTCTACCTGATGGCTGGTAGACTTTCCCTTTGGATTTGTAAATCTAAGATAGGCCTAGGCTAATATTAGCCCTTTCTTAGTGGATCCATCACACACCGACAGGGTTCAATTTATTAAATCCACCAAACTTCCCCAAAGAAATGCATATATTAAACCTATCTTATCCTCAATGGATTTGAGCTCGTATCTCTAGCAGATGTGCCCTCAAAATCAAAATTACATCCTCTCTCTAGTGGAGTCCGAAATAAACAAATCAAATTCTCACCCCTAATGGATAATTTGAACATGCTTCCCTATTGGAAGGTTCCACTCATCTTTGGTTGGTTATGAATCCTAATCCCCAGCAAATCTTTTCTCCCCAAATCAAATAAATTCTTCCCCAACTATGGTGTTTATTTTTAGGTTTGTTTGTGTGTGTATATGTCAGGGGACACCACACAGATCTTAGGATGTACTTATTAAGATGATCGGGTATGATATCAAGGAATAATATACTATCTCAAGAAATAGAAGTCACTACCCTTTGATGGACCTAATCACCTAATAAGGACCCCTAAGGCATGATGGGTTTTTGAATATACCAAAGATTTCTTTTCCTACTTTATATGGAAAAGTAAAATAAGGTTTATTTAAATCAGGTTTGTTCAATTCCCTATAAAGGCAAGCTTTCATAGTTAATTACATCTTAAGAAAGTGATTCCCTTAAGAATACTCTCGATTAAAGTAGGCGATTGTTATATCCAATGAATTCATAGATAGACTATCAACAAATTGGTTGTATTTTAGAGAATCAAGTGGGATGGATCAAAAGGAGAGAGTTATTATCGATGCCAAAGGAGATGAGTAGGGAGTGCTCATGATACTAGGAAGCCTAGCGAGCATTCCAATCTATCTTATGGTTGGGCTTTATATATTTGAAATTGAGGATATTTATTTATTTGAGTTGAATTTTTATTAGAAATCTAGGACTTATAATTTCACAATACAAGATTATGAAAATGCCTAAGAGGAGAGGATTTATGCTTGTGCCCGTAGCCTACAAAGGAAAATATCAACCTCAGATCCTAAATCTAGAGAGCTTTAGAGAGGGCCAAAGCATGACCTAAATCTAAGGTGAAAGTGGGTATATGGTCTACCTCCATAAGAGAGAGTAAACCACCTGACTGCTAGACTTATCACACTGGGTGGCAGCTAACTCCTACAATTTAAAATTGTATAAGCAAGTCTTATGTTTTGCAATATGCCTAGGTTGTTATTATTTAGAAAAGAAAACTAAGTCCTTAAACCCACTCCCTAAGAGACTAGAGCATGAGGGGTATGAATAATGACTTAAATCTAATACAAATTCTTATCAAATTTTATTTAATTTGAGACTCTTTATTTTGACACAAACTATGGGATTTTGTATGCATGCAGAAATTGATTATGGGCTCAAATCGAAGGGAAAGAGGTGTTCTTCCATCATAAATGTTAAGCCCATTCTATCGATGGAAGCCCTCTCTTAACAAGAGTGAAACAAGATGATTATGTCTGATATTAAACATACAACATCTAGCTAAGGGGTTGCTAAATATTTTATTATCTTGATTTAATACTTAGGCTTTTATGTGAGATTATGAGTTATTTTAAATGTTTAGTTATGAGTTATTAATGAGATAGAAAATTTATTTTATCCTAAGAGCCTAATCGCATGCATGCCATACAATAATCACCAATCATAAACAAACTATGAGAAGGCATGCTTTTTGTAATGCAAAAGCAAAACAAAACATCAAATAATTTTATAGAACTATCGAGAAAGAATAAAAGGTCGATGCGATCGGGTACCACCGTATAACTCGAAAAGAAATATAGGTAGCTCTACCCTTATACATCCTGGATTACAAGAAAATAATAACAATTAATAATAATGATGAAGGTTATGTGGGTCTTCATTCTTCATTTTTTCTTCTTCATTTCTTCACCTTCCATTTCTTCATTTGATTTGCTCATTTTTCTTCCTTTTGGCTTGATTTGAATATGCTTACTCTAAAGGCATCACATGTTACATAAGACTTAATCTTATAACCAATTCTCATCTTAATCCTCCATAACATTCATCCTAATCCTGATGCAAAATTACATTAAAAGAAAGAAAATAAATCTAGATACACCTGCTAAATGTTAGCTAAACACACCATACAATCCGAGTAGTTATATGAATAATTTGGACTTAGAACCTAACACATGGGTAACCAAGCCCACCTATCCTAACTTGGATTATGCTTAGGGGCTAAGCAATCTGTATAGCACAAACATTTATATTTTTATTACAACAGCCCCTTAAGCACAACCCCCTGCAGAAAATATGATTAAAATTAATATACATCCATATACACATACACCCTAACATCCAGTCTAAAATAATACATCACAAAATAAGCATACATCAAACCATACACCATCCTAACATAAAACTAGAAATGGTGACTTAGTCTAATGTGTGTGCATTAAAGCTTGTGTGGTATGCTCTAACTAAGTGTTAGAGTTATAATTTGCTAAGTGTGAGGGATTTAATTTATAAAGGGATGATTTCTCTTTAAGTGATTCAATTAATTTGAATATTTTACTTAGTGTTTTCTTTTGTTTCATATGGCCTACACTTAACCCTAAGTGTTATAAAGAGAAGAAAGAGAGGGAATATCTCTTTCATCCCTACCTTAAGTCACTTCTAAAGCAAGTTAATTAATCAATTTCCTTTAATGAATGGCTTATCATATGTTTTAATTAATCTTAAGTTTAGGTTCACTCTAAATGACTTTATTCAATAAGAAAGATATCTTAAGATTAATTATAATGGATTATTATCACATAACACATATTTATTCATTTCTTTCCATCATGTATATCATGCATATGAATAAATACTAAGCATATCTATACATGCAATTTAGATTTCTAGCATATTTGAATGATAAATGCAAGGAAGTGTATTTAGAATTTAAATATTTTATTTGATTGAATTATGAATGCATGCCTTTTTAATAAAAAAGAGATTTTTTTATCCATTAGTTAGATACACATTCACATGTATATAAGTTTTAAGTGAGTACCATTATTTTTTACTGCGAGGCGTACAAGAACTACTTAGAGCTACTTAAAGCTTCGACTCCAGGTGTCCATACTAATATACCACTTTTCTTAGATACATATAGATGTATAAATAACTACAAGGATAGGAAAAATCTATGCAAAAATTGTATTTGATTTGTTTGACTTATGATTCTTATTCATTGGCCACATCATACATACACATGTATAAGAATTTTAAGTGAGTATGACACCATTTTTTTCTGCACCAAGGGTGTAAGGTACAAGACTTACTTAGGGTTACTTAAAGCCCCACAGCCCCGGGGTGTCCAGACTAATATGCCACTTTTCTCAAATATAGATGAATGTATAAATAGAACGACAAGAAGAAGAAGAAGTCATGCAAGAAGTCATATTTGATTTGATTATATGATTTACATATGTGATATGAAATTCTTTCTAAGTCTTAGCATGGAAATGCATAGGAATAGATTTAAACAAATATTGTGTTCTTTTCAAATGAACTATACATTTGTAAATCTTATATGAATCCATGTAAGATAAGGAAAGAGAACTTTGTATTGCATATCTTATATTATCAATACATGTAAACTTATAGCTATTTGTAATTAACATAAATCCATTCATTATAATTGATTTAAGAGCTTTTAAAAATAACATTTGATTTAATAGTGATAATAGCCACACTTTTTTATTTAAATCAATACATGCAATTAGACATAAAAGAAATCATTTTATTTAGTTTATTTTAAAAGAAATGAATGCATGATTACATATGGCAAGCAACATTTAACATAATTGGAAAGAAATAAATGAACATAAGTACATAATTTCATTCATTCTAATTAATTCCTAAGGACAATCATACAAAATAAAGCCACTTAAAATAAATTAAAGTTCTTTAATGTTATTTCATCATTATGTTTGATTTGAGTTAAGGAAAGTGATAGAGGTTTAATGGTCCTAATCCCATTCCCCATGTGTGAGTTAATTTTGGTTTAAGAAAGAAGTAATTAGATTGATTTTATGGTTTAATTAAGTTAGGGTATGAATTAAGTGAATTAATTAACCCTTACCTCCATCACCTTAAGTTAATTAACTAGTTAATAATGAGCCAATAAGATATGCAACCATATGAAAAGTAAATTTGCAACACAACTAAGAAATAAAAGGGGCCTAATGCAATTGGCTCATGATTAATAGTTAATTAAACTTAAGGGATCTCACTTAACTACTTTTATGATTTTCTTACACATGTGAGCTAACCTAATTTCATTATCTCCCCCTTTGGGTTATTGAACACCCAAAGAGATACCCAAGATTAAGAAAAAGATTCAATTGAATTAACTAAGTTCATTAATTAACTAATTAAACCTTAATTAACCTTAACCAACCAAAATGAGATGGGCTTAGAGAAAGACATAAGGAAGAGAGCTTAATTCTCAGTCCCTAAATCCTTTTAATTAATTAATTAAGATTCATGTATGATTTGGATTTTTATTAATCTTGATTAATTAATTAAGTAGGTTTAATTAATTAACTATTTAAGAGAGATTAGAGAAAACTTAAAGAAAAGATTGGAAGAGGGAGTCCCAATCCATTTCCCTAGACTTCATCATCATTAATAGAGGCTAATAAGCTTAATTTATTGATCAATTTACTGTTCATTTGCATAATTATCACTAATTACATTAAGAAAGTGATTAAGTCTTAATACATTAGTTTCCCTAATTAAGCAACTAATAAAATCTCAAAAAATAGGAGAGGCATAAGTCATCCCCCTAAATATGCACAAAAAATTTGAGATTAATTAGATGGTTATTAGAGTAATTAGACTAATTATATTTCCAATTAAATCTTAGTTAAGCAAAATCCACTATTCAAAATAAATTAATAATAATTTTCTTAGATTCTTCTCTGAAATATCTTTAAAATAAGCCTATGTTTGTATTTTTTTGGATTTTTCTATTAATTATGAATTTAGAAAGTTTTAAAATTAAAAACCAATTAATTAGCCCTAATTAAAGCCTTAATCCTGTAAGCCACATGGTGGCTAACGCATCACACTTTCCACGTGGTGTGATGGGATACGCTATTTAAGTTGTCACATCCAAGTGCTAACTCAGATGGCGGCGCACACGTGTTGACTTCACTTTTGGAGTGTGCTTTTAACTTCTTCATCTTAGACATAGGACTCCTCTAGAAACTAAGAGTTCCTTAGTCTTAAGACACCTCTAGTGATCAGGTGAACACTTAACCTAACCCTAGAGACTTAGAAGAGTTAGCCATAGGAATAGGTTATGCCTTAGTGGTGTTAGGAAGATTTGCCTACCCTATAGTTTAAACCCAATCCTTTCTTCTCTCCTTCAAACCAATTCCAAATCAAATCTTAAATCAATTCTAAACCAATTATTTTTCCTCAAATCATAAATCAATTCCATAAATCCAAATCATGAATCAATTCCAAATTAAATGGTTGAAACCCATGATTGAATTCAAATCCCAAAATCTTTCCTAAGCCTTTGATTTCATCTTATGGACTTCTCCCAAATTCCAATTCCAAATCACTCCAAATTCAAAATATTTTCTCATAACCCATTTATATTCTCATTTATATTCACAAATATAAATAAAGTATAAAGTAAAATAACCAAAATCAATTCAAAAGTCAAATCCAAATCTAACTAAAATCCAACTCATACTCTTTCAAGTCAAATCCTTGAACTTAACTCAAATTCTAAATCCAAACCACTCCAAATTCAATAAAATTTCTCACAACCCATTTATATTCATTTATATTCACAAATATAAATGAAGTATAAATTCAAATAGCCAAAACTAAATCAAAATTAAACCAAAATTCAATTTATATCTTTTAAGCTAAATTCTTGAACTTAGCCAAATCATTCTCAAATCAATCATGCCAAATATAAATAGAAACTATAATAACCAAACTAAAATCAAACTAACCCAAGTCAAACCCATGTTCACCCTTGACTTGGCAAATGAACAAAACCCATTTGACTCTAAATCACTTGCAATTGGATTTATATTTCTATCATAAGTCCATATGTGAGTTCAACCAAACATAAATCAACCCTTGATCAAGCCAATTGATCCATTTAGGATCACTTGACCCAAAGTGACTTAAAGCACCTTTTTGAGCCAAATTCTAATCCAACCCAAATTAGATTGAACAAAGCCCATCTATGCCTCACATTGTGAGCAACAATCATCCTAGGATGACCAATTAGTCCAATTATGTCAAACTAAGTCAAACCTAGCATTTGAACAAGTCAACACATAGCCCAAATGAAACTTAAATAAGAAAAAACTCACTATGATCAAATTGATTGAAGCCATTGATCTAAATCAATCCATAATTAATGATTGAATATCACAAAGCCATCAATTAAGACAAACCAAGCCTAACTGGCCACTTGACCTAAGTTGACCCAAATTAACCTAAAAAGTTAAAATGGGTCAAATCTTGATCTAAGCCAAATTGATTCCAACCAATGAGTCAAATTCACCCAAATTGATTTTGAACTTGACCAAAGTTTCAATTGACCAATTGGACCCAACCTAGCCCAATTGACCATGAACTCAACTTGACTTAAAAGGGAAATCAACTTGAAATCAAACCAAATCAAAATTGATTGAAACCAAAGCTTGCAATACATTTCAAATGATCAACCTAACCAACCCATGACCTAATAATTGGGTCAAATGGATCAAATTGGTCAACTTGACCCATTTGACCTAAATGAACCTAAATGAACCAAAACCAAATTAAACCAAACCAATGATCTCATAGGCTATAAATGATCATTTGAACTTGACCTAACCCATGGTTTGACCCAATTTGACCCAACTTGACATAAATGGGTCAAATTGAACCAATTCAAACCAAATGAACTCCAAATCACTTGAAATTTGGCACAACCCATTTTTGAATTATTTCAAATCTGCCCAAATTAAAATCATTGCCAAATGACCACTTTTCTTGTATGTCAAAGGGTAACCTATGGCCGAATTCACTTAAAATTTGGTCAATTCTTTCTCAAGGCCACTTGGCATCCTACTAGTGGTCCACTCACTATCTCTCCACATGGGCACTCACTCTCCTCCACTCCTATGCCTAAAATAACCCACATGGGGGTGTTTTGCAACTCAAACCATGAACCCAATCTGACCCATTGATCAAAAATGGCATTTCAGCGGTCCACCATCCGATCTAAGGTGGGGGATATATACTCCCCTTCATTCCCACTCAAATAAAAAAGAATTCATTTCTACAGAGCTAATGAGATCAAATCAAACTCTCCCCAAGCATTTCCAAGTCATTCCCGAGATCCCCCATTTCTCCTTCTCAGTTTTGCTTAAAGTCAAAATAGGGGAGGTCAATCTTAATCCCAATTCACTCAATTCTCCATCAAAACCAAATTAACCTTGCACACACCCTCAGTGACTTCATTGAGTTCAACCAAGTCATTTCCCAAGTTTCCAAGCCACGGGAAGCATCACCTTAATTAAGGCCGATCACCATTGAATGGGAGCTTGGTCAACCGAGCAATCCAGTCCAAAATCAAGATCAAATTCCTTCAATAGGGCTTTGTCTCCACTAGAGGAAGCTACCTCCTCCGTTGGAAGCACCAGTGATAGCCTCAGAGGTATGCCATTAAAATCGACCTTAGGATAAATTTTTATTGGCCCTTTGTGAAGGAAATTATAATCCCATCAAATCTTGATCATTAGATACATTTCTTGTGCTACCCCGAAGGTGTGGGGTGAGTTTGAACTCCATCCAAGCTCGGGTGAGCTCAGATCAAGCGATGATCAATGGATGACATCCATCTCTCGCTACTCTGGAGGAGACAGATCACACACCATCCATTCCACGTGATTAGAATGGACAGCTGTGATTAAATTACTATAGATTCCCCTCTGATCTAAGCCTAAAATGTAGGATTAATCTCGACCATCAGATCTGAGATCAGATGACCCATGGAGAAAGCGCATCCATCACCAGCTAACTCAGCAGATAGATGTGACAACTTAAATAACCTATCCCGTCGTGCTATGTGAAAAGCGCGCTGCGCCAGCCACCTCATGGCCCAATGGGATTATGAGGTTAAGTAGGCTTAATTAATTTATTTTTAATGTTGAAACTATCAAAATTCATAACTAATTGTAGAAAAATGTTAAAAAAATACAAACTTATGCTCATTTTAAGGATAATTCAAAGGTGAATAATATAAAATTAAAATCAATTGATTTTGAACAGTAGTTTTCACTCAATTTGGGTTTTATTGGAAATATAATTAGGCTGCTTACTCTTTAATTACTTCAGCAATTAATTCTAAACTTCTTAAGGTTGATTAGTGGGATGATCTCTACCTCCCATGATTTTCTTAGAATTTATTGTTGGATTAATTAGGGTAATTGCTTATTTCACCCCTAATCACTTTCTTAATTAATTAAATGATTAATTAACCTATTAAACAATGATAAATTCATTAATTAAGCTTGCTAATCATCATGAAATAGTGAATGGACTTTGGGAATGAGATTAAGATTTTTTTTTCAATCTTTTCCCGTAAGTTTATTTCATTTGGATAAACACTTAATTAATTTGCAAATTAATTAATGACTTAATCACTTCATTAATTAGTTCAATTAATCAAATTCAAAACCAAATCATTCCAGAACTTAATTACTTAATCTTGGGTAGATTCTTAGGTCTTCAATAACCTAAAAGACTTCAAACGAAATTATAGTAAAATTATATGTGTAGGATGGTTATGAAAGTACTTAATTAAATCCTTTAGCTTAATTAATCAATAATTGTGAGCCAATTGCATTAGGCCTCTTTTATTTCTTAGGTGCATTTGCTAATTTAGATTCTATGTGGTTACATATCATATGTTGGCTTATAATTACTTGAATAATTATGTTAGAGTAGTATAGGTAAGGGGTAATAAATGAATTTAATTCATACCTTAACCTAAATAAAACATAAAATCAATCTAATTATTCTAAAATTAAACTAAACCAATTCACACATGTGGAAAATGGGCTAAGACCAGCAAACCCTTTCCATATTTTCGAAGTCAAATCAAATTCAAAAAAAATAAAAATCTCCTTAAAGAATTTTGATTCATTTTAAATAATCCTACTTTATATGATTATTCTTAGAAGTAATTTGGGTAAGTGAAGTCATGTGCTTACATCCCTTTATTTCTTTCCAAGCATGCTAAATTTTGTTTATCATATAAAATCATGCATTCATTTCTTTCAAAAAATCAATTAAATAAAATATTTTCCTTTTATGTCAAATTGCTTGTGTTGGTTAAAATTAAGAATATGAGTGGCTATTATCACTATTAAACAAAAAATTATTTCCAAAACCTATAAATTAAATATTATGAATGAAGTGATGATACTTATAAGTACTTATAAGCTTGCATGTGATTATAACATAAGATGTGTTTTATGTTATTTTCTTCTCTTCCCTTAACATGGATTTGAATAGGATTTGCAAAGTGTATAGTTTTTTTGAAAAGAATACAACACTTACTTAAATCTATTCCTATGCATTTCTATGTTATGACTTAAGGAGGCTCCTCACATTTACACATGTAAATTATACAACCAAATCAAACATAATCTTTTGCATGATTCTTCATCCATTTGTTTCTTTTTGTACATCTACATGTATTTAAGAAAAGTGGTATGTTAGCTTGGACATCCCGAGGCTACGAGTTCTTAAGTAGGTCTTGTACCTTACACCCCTAGTATAGAAAATAATGGCGTCATACTCACATATAACGTTTATACATGTGAATGTGCATTTTATTAATGGATGAAAAATCCCCTTTTTCTACATAATAAAGACATGCATCAATAGATTATCCAAATTTTCAAATCATATCTCTTAGCATTCATCATCAAAGTGTGCTAAAGTTTGCATTGCATGTATAGGTATGCTTAGGATTATTCATATGCATGGTATACATCGTGGAAAGAAATAAATGGTTGTGTGCAATGTGGTAGTAATCCACCTTAACTAATACTAAGATGCCTTTCTTAGTAAATAGAGCTATTTAGAGTAAATCTAAACTTAGGGTTAATTAAAACACATAATAAAATATACACTAAAGAAAATTCATCAATCAATCTACCTTAGAAATATTTTAAGGTAGGGTTGAAAGAGAAGTTATCTTTTCTTCTCCTCACAATACTTACTAACTAAGTGTAGGTTCATTCAAACCAAATCAAATCACCAACTAAAGTTGACAAATAAACTAAATCACTTGAAATGAAACCACCCTCTAAATTGAACCTATCATACTTAGAAAATTTCAACCTTAGACCCTAGCTAAGACATGCCACACAAGCCTTAAATGGCACACACATTAGGCGAAGTCACCATTTCTAGCTCTATATTTGGGCGGTGCTTGGTTTGATTCCTAATTTTGTTTAGTGATATAATATTTTTAGACTTGATGATAGGACAATTTTATCCTAATCATGTCTTTTGTAGAGGATTGTGCTTGAGGGATGTTGTAATAAAAATATAAATGCTTTAGCTGTGCTGGTTGCTTATACCCCTAAGCATGATCCAAACTAGGTCAGGTGAACTTAGTTACCCATGTGGAGTGCTAAGTCCAAATTATTCATATAACTACTTGGGTTGTGTGGTATATTTAGCTAATCTCTATTTTGTAGGTTTAGTTAGATTTGCCTTTCCCTTTTTGATGTAAATTTTGCAATTGAAATATGGAATGAATGTTATGGAGGAATTAAGGTGAACATTGGTTATAAGACCATGTCTTATATACCATGTGAATCCTTAGAGCAAACTACATCCCAAGTCAAACCAGAAGAAAGAAAGAAGTGAAGAAAGGAAGAAATGAAGAACAACATGAATTCCCTTTAATTGTAATCATTCATTTGTAATCAAGGGTATAAGGGTAGAGCCTACCCATTTTCCTTTTGTGGGGAGCCCACCATCGCTTATTCTTTTGCGCTAGTTTTATAAATTGACTAATGTTTTATTTATGATTGCACAATTAGGATGGCATAATTTTTCAAGTTTCTTAATTGCTTGATGGTTGTTGAATGGCCTGGATGCGATTAGACTCTTAGGAAAAAATAAATTTTCTATCCAATCAATCAACTTAAAATTAAATTAAACAACTCATAACCTCACCTAAAGTCTAGGACATAAATCAAGATAATAAAAGATTTAGCAACCCCTTAGATGGATGTGGTATATCTCACATCATGCATAAATCATATTGCTTCACTCATGTTAATAGAGGGCTTCCACCTTTGCTAGAGAAAATGGCTTGACTTTTGAGAGCCATGGTGGAAACACTCCTCCTTCTTTCTGATTTTGGCCAATAACCAACTTTCTCATGCATTAAGCTTATGAAATCCCATAGCATGTGTTAAATAAAAATGTCCAAAAATTAAAACTTAACAAAATTTGTATTAGATTAAGTTATTATTCATGCCTTTCATGATCTAGTCTCTTAGGGAGTGTGTTTAAGAATTTAGTCTCCTTCATAAATAAACAATAGCCTAGCTATCTTGCAAAGCATAAGACTTACCTATATGTATTTAAAATCATAGGAAGAATTAGTTGGCAGCCACCCCTAGGTGATTGTAAGTCCAAATGGGTGGTTTATCCTCTCTTGTGGAGGCAAACCATATACCCATTTTTGCCTTAGATTTAGGTTGTGCCTTGGCCCTCGCCAAAGCTTCATAGATTTAGGATCTAAGATTATTATTTCCCTTTGTGGGCTACAAGCATAAATCCTTACCTCTTAGACATTTCCACGATCTCATGTTGTAGAATTGTAAGCCCTAGATTTCTAATAAAAATTCAACTCAAACATATAATTCTTCTCAAATTTCAAAAATATAAAGCCCAACCATAGATAGGATGCTCACTATTCCTAGATCATCATCCCTACTCATTCCCCTTTAGTCTATATAATAACTCCCTCCTTTTGATCAATCCCACTTGATTTTTATTTTCCAAAAATAACCAATTTGTTGATAGTCCTATTTTTGAAATCTTTGGAGACAACAATCAGTTACCTTAATTGAAAGTATTCCTAAGGAATCTCATTCCTCATGATGTAATTAACTATGGGGGCTTGCCTCTATAGGGAACTTAACTAACTAGATTTAAAATAAACCCTAATTTACTTTTTCATGTAAAGTAGGGAAAATAACTCCGGTACATTTGAAGACCCATTGTCTTTAGGAGTCCTTATTAGCTGATTAGGTCCATTGTAGGATAGTGACTTCTATCTCTCGAGATAGTACATCATTCCTTAATGTCACACCCAATCACCCTAATAAGTACATCTGCGAATCTACATGGTGTCCTAACAACATAATTTTTTTTTAATATTCAAATTGAAAATAAAACACCACAGATTTTTCTCGCGACTCCACTAGGGAAGGTTCCTATCTCCATCTTCGATAAATGATCGTTGTCTCCAAGTATCGATAGTAGATTTATATTTTATATGAATTCGAGACTATCCTTCTTTTCCATTGGCATTTAGCTCATTTCATTCTTAAGTTAAGCTAGCCAACATCCTTTAGGTTTTAGGACCTCACTCCATGTAGGTCTTAAAATCCCTATTGGGTCCCCCAATATGTGAAAATAAAATTTAATAAAAAGGGATTACTAAAGACCTTTTTTGAACCTCCTTACCATCTCTATGATAATGAAAAGTTCATTCCAAAAATAAAGAAAAATAAATCCTTTATAAAAATGTCACTTTTCAAAAGCACTTTCCAAACAAACCCACATAATAAAATACTTGCACAAAAAGTTTCACAAAATATATATATAACTCAACCTCATCTAACAATCTTCAAGATTATTACATGTAGGATCCTTTCAAAAATAAAATCAAAATCAACTTTTCAAAAAAGCACATATTTGAAAATCAACATCCTCATTCAATATACCCAAATTTATTGAATGAAGATTTCATTCCAAATAAAATCATTTCATAAAATTGAAATTTCATTTCAATATATCTCACACATGTTGAAGTTGGAGTTTCTTTCTTTTCAAAAAGTACAAAATTGAAGGTAAGCCTCTTCATTCAATATATCCAAATATGTTGGATGGAGGTTTCATTCTCAAACAAAATCACACCATTTGAAATTCCACTCAACACATTCCACATGTGTTAAGTTAGAATTTCCTTCATTTCAAAATAAAAAAAGCAATAATCATACACAAAATTTCATCTTTAAAAAATAAAATATAATTGACTTCCATTTTACATACCCAAATTTGTTAAATGGAAATCTACTTCCAAAAATCATGAGAATCAAAATACATTGGAATTCCATTTGACATACCCAAACTTGTCAAATGAGAGTTTAATTTTTCAAAAAAATAAAAAAAAATTGAAAAAATAAATTGGATTCTATTTAACACACCATGCCTCATAAATAGAAATCCCTCCTTTCAAAAATAACACAAAATCAAAACAAAAATCAAACACATTTGGACTTTATTTAGAATACCCAAATTTTTTAAGTAAAGATCACATTTCAAAATCAAAGAAAAAATTAGATTTGAGCTTTGTTTAGCATACACAAATTTGCTAAGTAAAGATTCTACTTCTGAATTCACACATGATACACATCATAGACAAACAAGTAAAAAAGAAAATTATTTTCAAACAACTTATTTAGCATACCCAAATTTGCTAAATGAGTAATCTCAAATAAAATCAATTGAGCCTCTATTTAACATACTCAAATTTGTTGAATAAAGGTTCCCTAGACATAAAAATCAAATATGATCCAACGAAAGCATCAAAAAATCTATTCAAAATATTTGAACCCATTTCCAACATACACAAATTTGTTGAAAGTGGATTCTAAACTCAAAATCTCTTCTCCAATTCATTCAAAATCTCTCTCCTAAATTCAATTATCCCCACTTAATACATTCGAATTGTTGAGTGTGGGTTCAAATTCTAAAGCAAATTTATAAAGTCAGCAGAATATCAAGACAAAAAAAATATGATTTGAGTTTGTTTCTAATAATTGCAGAGTTCCAGTTCATTCTCAGTCAGCTTTTTCTCAAGTTTAGTACAGAGCTAATGGATGCTCTGAAGTATGTGTTGACCTTCCCCTTTGGGATGGATTTGGCCTTGGATTGGGCCAGCCTCCTCCAAACTGATTTCTCTCATCTGATACACTTTGGTCAAGGATTCAAGGGGGACGGGATCACTTGAGAGGGGGAAACCCCCACAATTGTCAGCATGAATGTGGTTACTGGGTAAAACCAAGTCATCGATATTGAGATGCCTTTAAATTCTAAATTTCTCTCACTTAAGAGGAAGGCGGTAGAGGTTCCCATAGCAATGACCTAGTGCTCTACATTCGCCCCATCACTCCCCAAGACGGGCTAGTACCCACTCACTGGTTTCCTCTAAGGGGAAGGCTACCCTGGCTTCAGGGATAGTCTCCCCTACCTTTGAGATAGGGTCTAGTTCTGCATCGCCACCCGTGTAGCAATAAGAGCAAGATCAAGTGCCATCATGTGCACATTGCCAAGGAGATGGAATTAGTCTCTCACATTGCAGTAGAGGAGTCACCTAGGGTAGTTTCTATTTTGCTTACTTAGAATAAGTTCCATCCTCTTTCTAGTTCTGAAGGGGAGGAAGATGTTAGAAGGATCATAATATCACCCCCACCTCCCGTTTATTATGAGGCATCGAGGAGGAGGTCATATGTCGGCCTCGTGATAGTTTGCACCAAGTTTTTACTATGGTAGAGTCTAGTCCCTGTTGATGAATTATCCTAATGTAGCATATCCTCAAGAGAGGGCCGAGAAGGTCCATGAGTTCATGTTACTAGAGAGAGCAAAGGTAAGCCTACCGCCTCTTTAGATTTCCCGAGCACCGGGTCACACCGATAGTATTCTATTGACTACCACCCATCATGGGAAGAGAGCCCATGAGGGAGTCTCCATTACACCGCTACTCCACATTCCGCTACGCTAGTGTAGGCCCCATCTTCTACAGTTCCATCTAAAGTCATGAAGGCAGCATCAGGGGAAAAGAAAGCCCCACTGTTGATTAGGCTATGACCAAGAGATCTCATTTCATCTACGTCACCGACTGAGGTGAGGCCGAGCTCTTCTATTCGACCTTCTACTTCAGTTGCGGTGAAGAGGGAGTGGCTACCTCATAGCATCATAGTTGTGTCATCATCACCACCATCTCAATAAACCATGGATATAGCAGTAGTAGAGGGAGAAGGAGACAATTTCATTGTCCTCATGGCGATAAATCCTCCAAGGAGTAGCCCTCTACTTATGGCGAGAGATAGTCATGAGCATGTATCCTCCAATGAGGGTAACCCTCACAAGGTTAGCATTCCAGTGGCAAGGGAGGTCAAATGTATCTTTGTTCATGAACATGATCCCACCACACCGCCACATGCATTTGCACCGACCACCTTGGATGATATCAAGCAAGATCTCACCGAAGAGAGAAATCCTGGGGTATGACTGGTCTAACCTCGAGGAAGAGAAGGTTAGCTTTGATCCCAATGAAGATGATTTATTAGAAGACTTAGTAGAGGTGTATATAGTTGATAGGGTTCCTCCTTCAGATCATCGAGTTTGGAAGGTGTTGCCAACAGATGATACACTTATTTGACCCAACACCTCCTTCAACAACTCAACAAGGATGTGCAAATTGACAAGATGGGGAAGAGGCTTGAAGATTTGCTAGCGGTAGTTCTAGTACTTCAGAATCAAGCTCTAGTAGAGCATCTTACCATTATGGAGACCGGTCAACCTGAGTTACTGTATGTCCTGGATCAACCCAAGAGTTCACCTCCAGTAGAGCAGGGTAGCACTAGCTTGTATAGGAAGGTAGTGGACAGTACCTCCATACAAGAAAAAGATATCAAACTCATGGTTGAACAACAAGTGAAAGAAGCACTGGCACAAGCCCGAGGTGGTTCTTTAGTTCCAAAGGGTGGACCCTACCCAAAGGAATTCGATGATATCCAATATCCTAAGGGTTTTGTGCCTCCTTCTTTCAAAATCTTTGATGGCAAACATCCAACATATAGCATACCCGCTATTACAATGCTAGTGGTATGCTATTGTTCCATCTCTTTGTCAGTTTAGTGGCATAGCTTTTGATTGTTGAACTCCCTGACAAATCAATGAATACTTTTGTTGAGTTGGAGCAATAATTTATTAAGAGGTTTGATGGAGCTCAAAGAAAGGGTAACTAATCTCAAGAACAACACCCCGTGAGTCTCTCATTATATATTCTCAAATGGCATAATTTAAGCATGAAATGCAAACTGTAGTTGTCTGAACATCATGCTATTGAAATTATACTAAAAATATTTATGGTACTATCGCCTTTATGCTTAAAGGTTTCACCATCAAGATATTTGAGAAGCTAATCAATAAGGAAGCTAGTCTACAAAGAGAGGCTAAGCAGTTGTCTTTTCAATATCAGTCATCAAAGTCAAAACTGTAGAAAGCCTATGAAAAGAAGCCAGGGGTAGTAGTAGCATTGGATAAGGGGAAGCAACCATCTAGAGATCAGTATGAGAGACCTCGAGCTTAACAACCATCGCTTCCACCTCCTTTACCACCACCTCAGCCATCATCTACGCCAAAGAGCCTCCATGACCTCAGCCTCCTCCTCACCATACTCGAACGGTATACATATCCCCCCTGTGTAGCTATCCACCCACTCTTTTGGATAAATTAAACAAAACTTATTCATTTAAGAGGTAGAAAAAATCTTTAAGAACCTCTTAAAGAAACCTGATTTTCAACTACCCAGCCTGGGAAGCTGAGAAAGTGGGCGTGAGTAATGATCCTAACTTTTGCTCCTACCACCTCATGCTGCCATGTTTTGAGGATTGCTTTACATTTAAGACTGCTTTGAGCATACAAGCACTATAGTTATCCTAAGGAATATCTAATGGGACAGCCATCCAGTTATGTTAAGGTAATCCTTGGGGATACATGTGATCCTCTCAAAACCAAACAAGGTTGGGATATCTCTTTATCCTGAACCTCTAAAAAGATTATTTCTAAAATCAAGAAACTTTTTTATAGCTTCCTGAGGTAGCTCGAACCTCCAACATCAAGGAAGGTTCATAAGTTGCCAAAGATAACTTGGGAAAAGTAGGAGATTAGCAGCAGCCCATCCTTTCCCAGGATAGCCAAGTAGTGCAACCACCGACAGAGTCTAGCCTCCATTCCACCATTACAGCTACTACTTCAGCCGTCATTCCTACTTCAGCTAGCTCTTCTTCTAGTAGACATCTTGTATCAATATGAGGGGATCAAATCCCTCACCCTACTTACTTTACTAGATTTCTACTATGTACCCCCATTTAAATCTAAGAAATTGAGAATAAACTAGTTTGAATTACATATGCCACTTCGATGGGTTATCGATTCTACTCTTTAGAAAACTTTCAAGTCTTAATAATTATACAACATCATCATCCTCTTTCAATTCAGAAATGGACTTTCCTTTGAATACTAGTTCACCCTCTGAGATAGACTGGAATCATTTAATTCTAAGGGTCCTAAAGGAGAAGTTGTAGGTATGCCTGACGAGCAAGTAGAATCTTCGACTAATTTGCCACAAGTGAACACCGTAGTTAACCTTCGCAGTGGCAAGGTTCTACCTTCTAGGGCAGCACCTCAAGATAAGGGTAAATAACTCATTGGTACTAGCGAGCAAGAAGTCCCTCCACAGGATGCTCCACCCATGGATATGCTTGTGGAGGATCAGCCTAGAGTTGATTATAATGTCCTCGCTCACCTAAGAAAGTTTTCAGCTAAACTAAGCATATATGATGCCCTTATCCTATCCAAAAAAATGAGGGAACCATTAATCAAGGCTCTTCTTGATCCAGAGATATATTTAGCTCAACTGACCATTGTTGGAGAGGAGGCACATTATTCAAGAGAAGCCTAGGGAGTCACATTCACTGATAAAAACCTTCTTCTGGGAGACATGGAGCACAATCATCCCCTACATCACAGTGGATATGGGCAAATTTAGACTTTCTAGGGTTTTAGTTGATCCAGGTGCATCAATGAATATTATGAGCCTAAAAACTCTTGCTTATTTGAGGATTGACATCTCTAAGCTCTGAGGAGATCGATGATGCTGAGAGGATTCAATGAACAGGGCGAGAGGGCTTTAGGCTCCATAGTGTTACCTTTAGAAATAGGTGACTGGAAGATTGAAGCTAAGTTCTATATAATTGATTTGAATACATCATTCATTGCTTTGCTCGCTAGGCCTTGGATACACCAGAATCCTTCCTTAATCAGTGCATCAAGTTTTGAAGAGATGGAATCGAATACTGTGTCAAAGGAGATGAAAAGCCATTTTCAGTTAGAGAGGTTGAGATATATGAAGATATGACCTACTATCTTCCTCAAAATCAAAATGTATATTCTCACAAACTTGGCCAAAATTCAAATACAAAAGAAAAATAAAATGAAGAAAAGGAAAAAGAAAAGAAAAAAAAGGAAAGTACATGTGAGCGAGAAAGGGACATTAAGGAAGAGGTAGAGCCGCATGTTGCATTCCACCCACAGTTCGTACCACCATGTGGACATATGGGTGTGAAAACTCGACCACCACTAGGCAAAGACAAAGGCAGATATAGAGGAAATTCCAAAGGTGAAAGACCCCCTGATTGATAGCCAATCAATAGGGGTTATGTTCTAGTTCACAGGAGTACTCTAGCTATTCACATAGACTTTAAATCCAACTCAGAGGATGAGTCTCATGTGATTGGCACACCAGCCAACCCCTCTCAGTCGGTTTCATTGGAGGTGACACTCGAGCCAGATAGTGATGAAGATTAGGCCTCCAAGCAAAGCACGAATGTATTCAAATCAGGATTATGTAAAACCATTAGGCAGCAGTTGAGAACTTTAGCTCTAACCCCACTTTCTTCTAAAAAAGTTGAGGTTTAGTTAAGGAAGCCCTAGATCTTCCATGGATGTCAAGCCAAAGAGATTCCTATCATCATCATCCTCAAGTCCGAAGCTGTAGAACTTGAGGATAATTCATATAAAGATTTAATGGAATTACCTTTTGATTGGTACTCCTTGTGTTCATAATCTTGCAAAGAAGAGTTTCATTCTATACATGGGGCACATCTCGAGTATTTTGAGAAGCTGGAACAATAAAGGAGATGCAATGAAGACAAGACTAGGATTGATAAATGGGTCCAGTGATGATGATGATTGCTTAGTTGTCACCAATCATCTAGAGTTTGATAGGATCTTCTCAAACCACACTAACTCTTATGAGGAGATGTGTTTAGAAACTTCAGATGATCTTCAAATCAAAGATGCATCTCCAAAATTTGAAGAGAAAATCCATTCAACTAATGACAAGCTCAAAGAAATCAACCTCAGGATAGAAGAAGATCCACGCCTTACATACATCAATTCTCTGTTAAACAAAGAAGAAACCAATGACTTAGTTAGGCCATTGACTGAGTTTAAGGAAATTCTTTGCATGGAGTTCTGAAGAGATGCCCAAATTTTCTCCTCACGTAGTAGTCCACAAACTAGAAATAGACCTTAATGCTAACCCTATCAAGCAAGCTCCTAGATGCACGCAATTAGAATTGAACAACAGGTCATTTCTGAAGTCAAGAAATGATCTTTATCGGAAAAAAATACCCTACCGGTTAGGTGTCATACCATTAAGAAAAAGAATGGCCAAATTGCATATGTTAATTTAACTTAAATAAGGCATGTCAAAAGATGAATTTCCATTTCCTATACCAAAATTAATGGTGGACATTGCCTCATCTCATGCAGTATTCTCCTTTTTGGATGGGTCATCTAGCTATAACCAAATTAAGATGGTCCCCCGAGGATGAAAGAAACACTACTTTTCAAACCCCGATTGGTATAGGGTCATGCCTTTCGGCCTTAAAAATGTCGGTGCTACATACCAGCGGGCCATGACTCAGATCTTCAATGAACTCATTCATCATCAAGTTGAATGCTATGTTAGTCAAAAGAAAAGAAAAGGAAGACCATCTCATCGATGTGAGAGTAGTTTTCAAATGGTTAAGAGAATTCAACCTCAAAATGAATCCCCTGAAGTGTGCATTTGGAGTGGCTTCAGAAAGGTTCCTTGGGTTTATTGTCCAACATTGGGGAATAGAGATAGACCTAGAAAAGATCAAAGCTATTCTAAAAATGACACCCCTAAAAGTCTAACTCAACTCGATCTTTCCAGTGAGTGTATCTAAGATGCTTTATCTTCAAACTATAGGGGAGATGCAAGCCATTTTTAGCACTTGTCAAAAAGGATGCTAAATTCAAGTGGAATGATAAGTGACAACATGCTTTTGAAGACATCAAATAGTATTTAGTGAGGCCGCCAGTTCTAGCAGCCCCTATCTTATGAAAATCACTTATCCTCTATACTACTGCATTGGATGACTCCCTTAGCACTTGTGGCCCAAACCAATGATGAAGGGAAGGAGAATGCTCTCTACTACCTCAGCCATCATCTGATCCCTGCTGAAGCAAACTACCCATCTATTGAGAAGCATTGCCTAGCTTTCAATCTTTGCATCCCAAAAGCTATGACACTATATGCTTTCTCATAAGGTAAACTTGATTTCAAGAATCAATCCACTACAGTATCTCATGACATGATCGACGTTATCGACGGTTGGCACGTTGGTCCATGATTCTCTCACAGTTTGATATTACATTCGTACCCCTCCATGCGGTGAAAGAACAAGCACTAGCAAATTTCTTAGTAGCACAGCCACTTCCTGCTGATTCCACGCTTAGTGATGATCTCCCTGATGAACAAATCATGAACTTAGGGAAGGTTGACAATCATTGTTGGGAGATGTATTTTGATGGTGCGGCTTCCTTTCAAAAAGGAGAAGAACCATGATCTACTCTTCAGGAAAGGCAGGGTTAGAAATCATTCTTTTAACTCTAGATCATAAGGCTTTAATTACCGATTTAGAGTTAGCTATTATAGTGTGTGTCAAAAGCATCAACATCCATGGGAATTCTCTGCTAGTCATCAACCAGATTGTTGGGTCCTATAAGGTTCTAAAACTTAAGCTTTGTAATTACCATGAGTACACCATGAAGCTATTGGCGCAAATCCTTGAGGTCACTATCTACAAGGTCCCTTGTGGAGAGAACACAGAAACAGATGCTTTGGCCAAACTCACCAAGGAATTGGCATGTCCATAAGATGAGTCAATTCCATTATTGACACTGAACTTATCGAGAGACTTTCTCTTGAAGGGGAGGTTGTCATTACTGAAAATGATGAGGAGCTGGATTGGAGGCAACCATTCGTAGATTACTTAAACATAAGAAAACTATCTCAAGAGAAATCACAAGCCCATCAGATGAAGCAGAGAGCTCTCTTATGCTCTCGTGGATGGCACCTTGTACTGATGGTATTTTGATCAAATGTGGTTACATTGTTTAGACAAATATGAAGCCCATAAGATCATGACCGAGGTACATTCAGGTCTATCTAGAGCACACCAATCCGGTTTGAAGATGTAAGCAAAGATTAAGAGACTACATACTAGCCTCTGATGCTGATCAGCATGAATGTGGAGATGTCATCTAGGCCGAGTGGTCCCTATCAACCACCCAACATTCTACATCCTACATCCCATTTTGAATGTTGGGGTACCGATAATAGTGGGTCCTATCGATCCTCCTTCTTCCGGGTTCATCCGCTTAGCTACCACCGACTATTTTTTCCAAGTAAAGCAATCCCACTTAGAGAGGTCATAACTGCAAGTGCTCTGTTTCGGAACCATATCATATATAGGTTCAGGGTGCCTCAATGAATTATAATCGATAATGGTACTGCATTCAAAAGCACCAAGATCAACAGCTTCGCCAAGAGACATAATATAGATTGGAGATATTCCACCATCTACTATCTCAGGGCAAATGGCCTAGTAGAAGCATTCAACAAAACTCTCATCCAGATACTTAAGAAGATACTCGATGACAATAAATGACAGTGGCATAAGCAACGAGTTGAATCCTTGTGGGCATACCACACCATATACAGAACTCCAACCTAATCTACCCCATTCTCCTTAGTATATGGGTCCGAAGCCATTCTACCATTAGAAGTTCAGCTCCCATCACTAAGGATAGAAATGGGTAGTAAAATCACTATAAAAAAAAATGCCAAGTTGCAGTTAGATGAGCTCAAAGGTTTGGAGGAAAGACAACTATGGTCGTGCTAGAACCTCGAGTTATACAAAGCCAAGATGATTCAAGCTCATAGTAAGCTAGTCCACCCTAGAGCTTCTCAAGTAGGAGAGATTATTTTAGTTATAAAGATACCAATTATTTCTCATCGAAATATGGGAGGCAAGTTTGAACCCACTTGGGAAGGCTCTTTTTTCATAAAGAAGGCCTACCAAGGAGGATCTTATCAACTTATTAATTGTAAAGGGGAACACCAGTTGCTTCCAATTAATGGGCTCTATTTAAGAAATACTACCAATAAAATCATGTTTGGAAATAATTATCTTTAAAAAAAATTTCATTCCAATTCATCAAAATATTCTCTTCATTCGAAGCATTATTTGCTTATTTTACAATCTACCATGACATGTTTAGGGTTGGTGTAAGAGAACCCAAGAGGCATCCTATCTTTCCTTCACAACACAGACACAAATTAAACATGATTCCCCAGTGCTACTAGAATAGGTGTGAGAGAACTCAAGAGGCATCCTATTTTGACTCACAACATTATAGAACCCAAGTATCCTTTCTTGGGATCACAACTACCATTCAGAAGCTCTTTCATCAACTCTTAAGCGTTTTAGGATAGTGAGAGAACCAAGCGCATCCTATCCTCCTTTAACACAAACAAAACACATATCTTTTGTCTGGGCTATTGATGGGAGCAAGTCCTCTGTGGCACTCACTCATTAGCTTTAGTCACTACCTCTATGTGTCACCCCGATCACTTGTCATGAATGTGAGTCCCCGCTTTCTCGACTTGACCATGTAAATTGATAAGTTCCTTATTAGTTTAGGTCTAAACCGTCATGTTGACTTCATTTAAGAGGATGTAAGCCTACACACTTTCTTCTTGAACTAGCCATCATACACTGACTAGGTTGAATATATTTAAGGTTTAGGATAAGTCCCCCAGTGGTTCCTTTCCTCTTAACTACTCTTAAGTTGATATAAGTCCTTCAGTGGCATTCACTCAAGAATCCCAAGGTCAAAAGCACCGAGCCAAGTCATTATCCCAACAATCAATTTTTTCTATGGAGGATGTGAGTCCCGATGCTTTCTTCCTCGAGAGCAAATTGATGGGCACTTAGGTAGGTTGATGACATATGACTAAATTCCCTGGATACACCACTCTTGGCGATGTGAGTCTGCTTTCTCCTTGAGTTACCAAATACTTATAGATATTATCTTCTTCGTTTTTGGATAAAGCCCTTAGGCCCATCCCTGCAGTATTAACTTGGATCACATCCTTTGTAAGCCCTTTTAGACATTACTTGAGTTACTCTTGGATTGGTCAGTCCCCATTTCCTAGTAGCCACTCCTGTGGTCAAAGAATTTGTTCAGCAGATTTTTGACCTCACTTTTGGAGTGAGCTTTCAACTTCTTCAACTTAGACATTAAGAGTTCCTTAGTATTAGGACACTTCTAGTGATTAGGTGAACATTTAACCTAACTCTAGAGACTTACAAGAGTTAGCCATAGGAATAGGTTATGCCTTAGGGGTATTAGGAAAACTTGTCTACTCTATAGCCTAAACCAAATCCTTACTTCCTCCATTCAAGTCAAAACTTTAAATTCAAATCAATTCCAAATCAAACCTTAAATCAATTCCAACCTAATTGATTTTCTCAATTCAAATCAATTCCAAATCAAACCTTAAATCAATTCCAACCTAATGATTTTCTCAAATTAAAATCAATTCCAAATCAAATCTTAAATCAATCCAAACTTAATTTATTTTCTCAAATCATGAATCAATTCCAAATGATTGAAATCCATCATCAATTCTAAATCCAAAAATATTTCCTAAGTCTTTGATTTTATCTTATGGACTTAGCTCAAATCAAATTCAAATCACTCCAAATTCAAAAGATTTTCTCATAACCCATTTATATTCTCATTTATATTCATAAATATAAATAAAATATAAATTCAAATACCCATAACCAAATTCAAAACTCAAATTCAAACTCAACCAAAATCCAACCTAAACTCTTTCAAGTCAGATCCTTGAACTTAACCAAATCAAATTCAGATCACTCCAAATTCAAAAGATTTTCTCATAACACATTTATATTCTCATTTATATTATGAATCATAAATTAAAATACCTAAAACAAAATTCAAAGCTCAAATCCAACTCAACTAAAATCCAACCTAAACCCTTTCAAGTTAAATTCTTGAACTCAATGATATCAAACTAAAATTAATTCAAACCTTTGGATTTTCTCTTCAAACAATCAATCCTCCAATCAAAAACCAAATACAATCATAAACTTTAATCATCAAATCAAATCAAACCAACCTAAATCAACCCCATGTTCATCCTTTGAACTTAAATTTGTCAAATGAATCAAAACCCACTTGACTCCAAAACACTTGCAATTGGATTTATATTTCAACATAAGTCCATATGTGAGTTCAACCAAACTTGAATCAAGCCTTGATCAAGCCAATTGACCCACTTAGGCTCACTTGACCCAAAGTGACCTAAAGTACCTTTTTGAGCCAAATTCTAATCCTACCCAAATTGGATTAAACTAAGCCGTACATTATGAGCAATAATCATCATAAGATGATCAATCATTCAAATTGAATCATTCAAATTGTGTCAAACCAAGTCAAGTCTAGCCTTTAACCAAGTCAACACTTAGCTCAATTAAAACCTAAACTAGCTCAAATCTGCCATAGGCCAAATTGATTGAAACCATTGATCTAAACCAATTCATGATCAATGATTGGACATGACCAAGTCATCATTTGAGTTAAACCTAGCCTAATTGACCACTTGACCCAAGTTAATCCAAATTGATGTAAAAAATAAAAATGGGTCAAATCTTGATCTAAGCCAAATTGATTGCAACCAATGGGTCAAATTCATTCTAAATCACTTGTTAAACTTGACAAAAGCCTCAATTGGCCAACTAGACCCTACCCCAATTGACCATGAACCTAACTTGACCTAAAAGGTCAAATCAACTTGAAATCAAACCAAACCAAAATTGATTGAAACCAAAGCTTGAAAAACATTTCAAATGATCAACCAAGCCTAAACCAACCCATGACCTAACCCAATTGGGTCAAATGGGTCAAATTGGTCAACTTGACCCATTTGACCTATGTGAATTCAAATGAATCAAAACTAAATATAAATCAAATTGAACCAAACCAATGATACAGAATCACTCCAAGTGATCATTTGAACTTGACCTAACCCATTATCTGACCAAATTTGACTGATTGGTCAACTTGACCCAAGTTGACCCATTTTGACATAAATGGGTCAACTTGAGCCAAATCATATCAAATAAACTTCAAATTCATTGAAAATTGGCACAACTCATTTTTCAATCATTTCAAATCTACCCAAATAAAAATAAAGGCCAAATGACCATTTTACCTCTAGGTCAAAGGGTAACCTTATCAAATTCACTTGAATTTGGCCAATTTTCATGGCCACAGCATCCTTCTAGTGGACCATTTGGACACCCGGGAGGTGGTGCACATGACCCAATGGGTGCCATGACAACCCAAGGCCAAACCGACCCCTCCAAACAAATTTCTCTGCTTGGATCTCCTCCCACACTCACCTAGCACCTGTGCACCGCCTCCATTCCACTCCTTTGCCAAAATCGAAGCACATGGAGCTCCTGACATCCTAAACAACCAATTAAATCTCTTCGATTTGATCAAAATGATAAAACAAGCTTTGACCATCCGATCCAAGTAGGGGGAGATATATTCCCCTTCATTTCCACTCAAACCATGACTCATGCATTCAATTGAGCTCAGAGGATCGAAAGCAAGCATTCACAAAGTTCCCTAAGAATTTCCAACTCTCCCCAATTTCCCTCTCTTGATTTTCCTTAAAACAAAAAAATAGGGAGGTCAAAATTTGACTCAATTCTCTACTAAACTTAAATTGCTCTGCAAGCACCATCACCAAATCGAGCTTACCCAAGGTGTTTTCCAAGCATCCAAGCCATGGGGAGACTAGACCAAAACCGCAAGCCATTGAAGGGATCCTTGGTCAATTGGAAGATCTACTTCAAATTGAAGCTTCAAACTCTCAGCAGACCTTCATCTCTACAAGATGAAGCTACCACCTTTGTTGGAAGCGCTGGTGATAGCCTCCGATGAGGTATGACTCAAAATTGAGCTTAATTTGAAAATTGCTTGGCCTTTTGGGAAGGGAATTGTAATCTCATTAAAATTCAACTGTTGGATCTTCTTCTCTATGTTTCTTGATGTTGTGGGTTGAATCTCTGCCAAATTCGAGCTCAAGTGAGCTCAGATCAAGCCATGGAGCACAAACGGTCTCTATCTTCCGCAGGCAAAAGCAGGGATAAATCATGGGTCGTCCATCCCGCATGTTTTGGATGGATGACCCTAATTAAAACATCATGATAATCCTTCATAACCATAGTTTACAACCATCCCATCCTTGATCAGATGGCCCAAGGGAAAGCGTAACATCACCGACGCCTGATGTGACAACTTAAAAATCATCACACATGGAAAGGACGCCACGGATCCACGTCTCACGATTAATTAATTAATTAATTATGGCTATTTAATTACAATTTAATCACTAAAACTTCATAAATCCATAACAAAATGTAGAAAAATCAAAATAAATACAAACTCAAGTTCATTTTGAAGATAATTTAGAGGGGAATCTAATAAAATTATTTCTAATTGATTTTAAATAGTCAATTTCCTTTAACTTACCTTAATTACTCCTTGATTACTTACTTTATTAATCCCAAATTTCTCAGACATATTTAGGGGGATGACTTCTACCTCCCTTAATTTTCTTGGGATTTATTAATGAGTTAATTAGAGAAATCAATTAATGAATCCCTAATCATTCACTTAATATAATTAAGAGAAATTAAGCATGTGGATAGTGATTTAATCACTTAATTGAGGTAATTAAACTTTGTTTAAATATGTAGGAGGTTTAAAGAATGGGTTTGGGGTATTTTTCCCAAGATATTCCCTAAACCCCCTTTCTTCCTTAATCCAAACTTAATTAAGGACTAACCCACTAATGATCTACTTAATTAGCTCAATCAAACTTTCAAAATCAATCTGAACTAAATCAATCTCTTGCTGGGTAGATCCTTACGTGTTCAAAAGCCTAAGGTATATTTAAGGAAATCATTTCCAACCCACATGTGTGGGAGGGTTTTGAAAGTATTTAATGAAAACCCTTTAGCTTAATTAATCAATAATTATGAGCCAGTTGCATTAGTCCTCTTTCTTTCTTAGGTGCATTGGTGATTTAATTATCATGTGATTGCATATCATATGTTGCCTCATAATTGTTAGGTTAATTATGTTAAAGTGGTGTAAGTAAGGGGTAATTATTGGACTTAACTCACACCTTAACCTAAACAAAACATAAAATCAACCTAATTGTCATAAAATTAAACTAAATTGTTTCATATATAGGAGAAATTAGTTAGAACCAGCAAACTCTTTCTCACAAATCACTTTCAAATCAAATTCAAAACAAAAATAAAAATCTCTTTAAAGAATTCTGATTCACTTTAAATGATCTTATTTCATATGATTATCTTTAGGAATTAAAAAAGGTAAAAGAAGTTACATGCTTACATCACTTTATCTCTTTTCAAGTTATATGTTGTATGCCATATGAAATCATGCATTCATGTCTTTTGAAAAATCAAATAAATGAAATATTTCCTTTATGTCAAATTGCATGTTTTGGCTAAAGTAAGAATATGAGTAGCTATTATCACTATTAAATCAAAAAACTATTTTCAAAACCTATAAATTTAAGATCATAAATGAAAGTATGCTACTTATAAATACTTATAACCTTGCATGTGATTATAGCATAAAATGTATTATGTGATTTTCTTCTCTTTTCTTAACATTGGTTTATATAGGATTTATAAAGTGTATAGTTCATTTGAAAAGAACATAACACTTGCTTAAATCTATTCCTATGCACTTCTATGTCATGACTTAAGAAGGATCCTCACATTGCACATGTAAATGATTCAACCAAAATCAAACAAACAAACAAAAATCTTTTGCATGATTCTTCATCAATTTATTTTCTTTTTGTACATGCACATGTATTTAAGAAAAGTGGTACATTATTCTGGATATCCTGAGATTGCGAAACTTTAAGTACCCCTAAGAAGGTCTTGTATCTTATACCTTTAGTGTAGAAAATAATGGCGTTGTACTCACTTATGTCTTTTATACATGTAAATGTGCATTTAATTAATGGATAAAAGAGTCCCTCTTTTCTGCATAACAAAATCATGCATTCATGGAATATCCAAATTTTCCTAAATAACATCTCTTTACATTCATCATTAAGATGCGCTAAGATTTGCATTTACATGTATAACAATGCTTAGGATCATTTCATATGCATGGTATACATGTTGGAAATAAATAAATGGTTGTGTGTTTTTTGATAGTAATTCACCTTAATTAATCTTAAAATAACTTTCTTATTGAATAGGTTTATTTAGACCAAATCTAAACTTAGGATTAATTAAAACACATAATAAAATATTTGCTAAAGAAAAATTATTAAGGAATCTACCTTAGAAATTACTTAAGGTAAGGATAAAAGAGAAGTTCTCTTCTCTTTTCTTTTCTTTACAACACTTAATAATTAATTGTAGGTTCATTCAAACTAAATCAAATCATCAAAATAAAATTAACACATCAACTAAATCACTTAAATGAAATCACCCTCTAAGTTGAATCCTTAACACTTAGAAAACTCCAACCTTAAAGTCATAGCTAAGACATGTCACACAAGCCTTAAATGGAACACGCATTAAGCCAAGTCACCATTTCTAGCTCTATGTTAGGGCGGTGCATGGTTTGATGCCTAATTTTATTTTATGATGTAATATTTTTAGACGATGTTAGGATGCAAGTGAGACTAGATGATAGGATAATCTTAGTCTATCATTATCTCATGGGATTAAAGGGGCATTGTAATAAAAATATAAATGCTTTTGTTGTGCAGGTTGCTTATACCCCTAAGCATAATCCAATTTAGGATAGGTGAACTTGGTTACCCATGTGTGGGGTGCTAGGTCCAATATATTCCTATAACTGGTTGGGATTGTGTAATGTTTAGCTAATCTCTATTTTGCACGTTTAGTTAGATTTACATTTCCCATTTTCATGTAATTTTGTAATTAAGATTTGAAATGAATGTTATGGGAGATTAGGATGAACATTGGTCATAAGACTAAGTCTTATGCCCCATGTGAAGCCTTTGGAGCAACCACATTCCAACCAACCAATAGAAGGAAAGAAAGAAAGAAGAAAGAAAGAAAGGAAGAAAAGAAGAAAAGATGAAATGAAGAATGAAGAATGAAGACCCCCCATAATATAAATTTTTATAAATTATAATTATTCATTTATAATCTGGGTTATACAAGGGTAGAGCTCGGCTACCCACATTTCTTTTTGGGTTGTGCGATGGTACCTGATCACATCGGCTTCTTATCCTTTTATGCTAGCTTTATAAAATTGTTTGATATTTGTTTAGATTGTGCATTAAAATGACATGTTTTTCCTAGTTTCTTCATTGCTTTGATGAATGGCCTGGATGTGATTAGGCTCTTAGAAAAAATAAATTTTCTATCCAATTAATTAACTCAAAATTAAAAATTAACAACTCATAACCTCACTTAAAGCCTAGGAAAATATCAATATAATAAAAGATTTAGCAACCCCTCAGCTGGATATTGTATATCTCACATCATGCATAAAAAGCATCTTGCTTCACATTTACTTATGGAAGGCTTCCACCTTTGCCAGAGAACTTGGCTTATCCTTTGAGAGCCATGGTGAAAACATAACTCATTCTTGTTGATTTTGTCCCATAACCAATTTCTCATGCATTAGACATATGAATCCCATAGCCTGTGTTAAATAAATTATCCAAAAATCAAAATAAAAACTTAACAAATTTTGCATTAGATTTAAGTCATTATTCATGTCCTACATGATCTAGTCTCTTAGAGAGTGTGTTTAAGGATATAGTCTCTTTCTAAATAAACAACAGCTTAGCTATCTTGCAAAAGTATAGGACTCTCCTACATGTATTTAAAATGGGGAGTTAGTTCCACCAGGTTGTAAGTAACAAAATGATTTATCCGCTCTTGTGGAGGTAAACCATATACCCATTTTTGGCTTAGATTTAGGTCGTGCCTTGGCCCTCGCCAAAGCTTCCTAGATTTAGGTTATGAGGTTGTTATTTTCCTTTGTGAGCTATAAGCATAATCCTCACCTCTTAGGCATTTTTATGATCATCTGTTGTGGAATTGTAAGCCCTAAATTTCTAATAAAAATTTAACTCAGATAATTAACTCTCTTCAAACATCAAAAATATAAAGTCCAACCATATGATAGTTTGGGATACTCACTAGGTTTCCTAGCATCGTTATCATCCCCTACTTATCTCCCTTTGGTTTCGATAATAACTCCATCTTTTTGATCAATCTCACTTGATCTTTCAAAAAAACCAATTTGTTTTGCCACAAATAGGTTGCCCTGGCAATCATTTTTCCTTGAAAGATGTAAGTCTACTACGTATTCTTTCTAGCATGATTATCAAAAATCTTAGGTTTGACATGTTGATTTGCTAATGTGTGCCTGTAGTCTTTTACTGAAAGATGTGAGCTTCTTTCTTCCACATCAGAAGAAGGCACCCCTTTGTTGGATAGATTTTCTAGGAAGCTATTACCTTTGGATCGAATATAGTAGGTCGACATATGCCCCTACGCATCCATCCTGGCGGATCGATTAAATATAATTAAAAATGAAATTAATCTTAACTATCTTTGAGCTGATTTAAGTCTCCCAGTGGCATTCAATCAGTAGTCATCCTAAGGTTGTTCAATTTATGGTTGCCAAGATCACCAAGAATCAATTACTTCAAGGATATAAGTCTACTACACTTTCTTCTTAGTATTTACCGAAAGGCTACCTCCAGGATTTAGCCTTACCAGTGGTAGACTATTCCTTTGAATTTGTAAACCTAAAGTAATAATATGACCCTACTCTGTGGTCCATCATAAACCCATGATCTCAAAATTCAAAATTTAAAATCTAAAATAAAATCAACCCTCCTCCCCAATGGAGTCAAATTAAACAATCAAATCAATCAGCTACTCCTCAATGAGATGCAAATCCTTCCAATCTCCTTACTGGAATCAATTCAATCCAACCCAAACTTTCTCTCTTAGTGGAAGGTTCACATCTTTTATCCCTGGTGGATTCTAAATTTTAATCCCCTAATGGATTTGACAACCTCTCATTCCCTAGTGGATGACTTGAACCTACTTCCCTAGTGGAAGGTTCACATACTCCATCCCTGGATTCCTCACTCTCTTATGTTTTGACATCAAGAGTCACATTGCACTAAGATTTTAATTCCTTCTACACCTCAGGCTTAAGAGTAGATCATTTCAAGGTTTCATGATCGTCAACGCTGTTGATCATTCACAACATAATACGCGTTATGCCTTGCCACATACACCTATGCTTTTATTAACCTTACTTTTGGAATGAGCTTTTAACTACTTCATCTTAAACATAAGACTCCTCTAGACAATAAGGGTTCCTTAGTCTTAAGACACCTCTAGTGATTAGGTGAACACTTAACCTAACCCTAGAGACTTAGAAGAGTTAGCCATAGAATAGGTTATGCTTGGGTGGGAAGATTTTCCTATAACTTAAACCCAATCCTTGCTTCCCTCCTTCAAACCAATTCCAAATCAAATCTAAAATCAATTCCATAAATCCAAATCATGAATAAATTCCAAATCAAATGGTTGAAACCCAAGATTGAATTAAAATCCCAAAATCTTTCCTAAGCCTTTGATTTTGTCTTATGGACTTAACTTGAATTCTAAATTCAAATCACTCCAGATTCAAAAGATTTTCTCATAACCCATTTATATTTTCATTTATATTCACAAATATAAATGAAGTATAAATTTAAATAACCAAAATCAATTCAAAACTCAAATCCACATCTAACCAAAATCCAACTTATACTCTTTCAAGTCAAATCCTTGAACTTAGCTCAAATTCCAAATCCAAACCACTCCAAATTCAAAAAAACCTCTCACAACCCAATTATATTCTCATTTATATTCATAAATATAAATGTAATATAAATTCAAATAGCCAAAACTAAATCCAAAACAAAATCCAAAATTAAACTAAAATTCAATTTACATCTTTCAAGCCAAATTCTTGAACTTAACCAAGTCATTCTCAAATCAATACAAACCTTTGTATTTTCTCTTAAAACAATCATTCCTTCAATCACATGCCCAAATTAAATAAAAACTACAATCACCAAACCAAAATTAAACTAACCGAAGTCAAACCCATGTTCACCCTTCTGACTTGAAATTGTCAAATGAATCAAAACCCATTTGACTCCAAATCACATGCAATTAGATTTATATTTTCATCATAACTCCATATGTGAGTTCAACCAAACCTAAATAAAGCCTTGATCAAGACAATTGACCCAAAGTGACCTAAAACACTTTTTTGAGCCAAATTCTAATCCATCCCAAATTGGATTGAACTAAGCCCATCTATGCCTCACATTATGAGCAACAATCATCCTAGGATGATCAATCACTCCAATAGGGTCAAACCAAGTCAAACCTAACCTTTGACCAAGTCAACACTTAGCCCAAATGACAATTAAATAAGCAAAACTTACTATAAGCCAAATTAAATGAAACCATTGATCTAAATCAATCCATAATCAATGATTGAACTTGACCAAGCATCAATTGAGCCAAACCAAGCCTAATTGGCCACTTGACCAAAGTTGGCCCAAATTGACCTAAAAAGTCAAAATGGGTCAAATCTTGATCTAAGCAAAATTGATTGCAACCAATGGGTCAAATTCACTCTAAATTGATTGTTGAACATGACCAAAGCTTCAATTGACCAACTGGACCCAACTTGACCTAAAAGTTCAAATCAACTTGAAATCAAACTAAATTAAAATTGTTTGAAACTAAAGCTTGCAATACATTTCAAATGATCAACCAAGCCTAAACCAACCCATGACCTAACCCAATTAGGTCAAATGGGTCAAATTGGTCAACTTGACCCATTTGACCTAAATGAACCAAAACCAAATATAAACCAAATTGAATCAAACCAATGATACTCATAGGCTCCAAATGATCATTTGAACTTAACCTAACCCATGGATTGACCCAATTTGACCAATTAGCCAACCTAACTCAATTTGACCCAACTTGACCTAAATGGGTCAAGTTGAATTAATTCAAATAAAATGAACTCCAAATCACTTGAAATTTGGCCCAACCCATTTTTTAATTATTTTAAATATGTCCAAATCAAAATCATGGCCAAATGACCACTTTGCCCTTATGTCAAAGGGCATCCTATGGCCGAATTCACTTAAAATTTGGCCAATTCTTTCTCAAGGCCACTTGGCATCCTACTAGTGGTCCACTTGGACACCAAGGAGAGTGGTGAACATGACCCAATGAGCTTGGGTCAACCATGACCCAACCCAAGGCCAAACTGACCCCTCCAATGGAAATTGAGCACTTGGATCATCAAATGCACCCACTTAGCACATGGGCACTCACTCTCCTCCACTCCTATGCCTAAAATAACCCACATGGGGTGTTTTGCAACTCAAATCGTGAACCCAATCTGACCTATTGATCAAAAATGGCATTTCAGCTGTCCACCGTCTGATCCAAGGAGGGGAAGATATACTCCCCTTCATTCCCACTAAAACAACAAGAATTCATTTCCATAGAGCTAAGGAGATCAAATTAAACTCTCCCCAAGCATTTCCAAGCCATTCTTGAGATCCCCCATTTCTCCTTCTCGATTTTGCTCAAAGCTAAAATAGGGGAGGTCAATCCCAATCCCAATTCACTCAATTCTCCATCAAAACCAAATTAACCTTGCACACACCCTCAGTGACATCATCAAGCTCAACCAAGTCATTTCCCAAGTCTCCAAGCCACGGGAAGCATCACCTTAATCAAGGCTGATCACCATTGAAGGGGAGCTTGGTCAACCAAGCAATCCACTCCAAAATCAAGATTCAATTCCTTCAATAGGGCTTTGTCTCTACTAGAGGAAGCTACCTCCTCCGTTGGAAGCACCGGTGATAGCCTCCAATGAGGTATGCCATTAAAATTGACCTTAGGATAAATTTTTATTAATCCTTTATGAAGGAAATTGTAATCCCATCAAATCTTGACCATTAGATACATTGCTTACTGTAAGGTGTGGGTGAGTTTGAACTCTCAAGCTCGGGTGAGCCGGATCGAGATTCATGGATGACATCCGCCTCGCCGCCGGAGAAGAGCGCACACCATCCATTCCATGTGATTAGAATGGACAACTGTGATTAAATTACTATAGATCACCCTACGATTTAAGCCTAAAATGTGGGATTAATCTCAACCATCCATACTGATATCAGAAGACCCATGGAGAAAATGCATCCATCGCCAGCTGACTCAGCAAGCGGATGTGACCACTTAAATAACCTATCCCGTTGCGCCATGTGAAAAGCACATCGCGTTAGCCGCCATGTGGCCCGATGGGATTATGGGGTTAATTAGGCTTAATTAATTCATTTTTAATGTTGAAACTTTCAAAATTCATAACTAATTGTAGAAAAATATAAAAAGAATACAAACTCAGGCTCAATTTAAGGATAATTCAAAGGAGAATAATATAAAATTAAAATCAATTGATTTTGAACAATAGTTTTCACTCAATTTGGATTTTATTGGAAACATAATTATGCTAATTACTCTTTAATTACTTCAATAATTAATTCCAAACTACCTAAGGTTGATTAGTGGAATGATCTTTACCTCCCATGATTTTCTTAGAATTTATTGTTGGATTAACTAAGGGAATTGCTTATTTCACCCCTAATCACTTTATTAATTAATTAAATGATTAATTAACCTATTAAATAGTGACAAATTCATTAATTAAGCTTGTTAATCATCATGAAATAGTGAATGGACTTAGGGAATGAGATTAGGATTTATTTTCCAATCTTTTCCCCTAAGTTATTTCATTTGGATAAACACTTAATTAATTTGCAAATTAATTAATGACTTAATCACTTCATTAATTAGTTCAATTAATCAAATTCAAAACCAAATCATTCCAGAACTTAATTACTTAATCTTGGGTAGATTCTCAGGTGTTGAATAACTTAAGAGACTTCAAAGAAAATTATAGTCAAATTACATGTGTAGGATGGTTATGAAAGTACTTAATTAAACCCTTTAGCTTAATTAATCAATAATTATGAGCCAATTGCATTAGGCCCCTTTTATTTCTTAAGTGCATTTGCTTATTTAAGTTCTATGTGGTTACATATCATATGTTGGCTCATAATTACTTGAATAATTATATTAGAGTGGTATAAGTAAGAGGTAATTAATGGATTTAATTCATATCTTAACCTAAACAAAATATAAAATCAATCTAATTGTTCTAAAATTAAACTATATAAATTCACACATGTGGGAAATGGGCTAGGACCAGGAAACCCTTTCCATATTTCCTAAGTTAAATCAAATTCAAAAAAATTAAAATCTCCTTAAAGAATTTTGATTCATTTTAAATAATCCTACTTTATATGATTATTCTTAGAAAGTAATTTGGGTAAGTGAAGTCATGTGCTTACATCCCTTTATTTCTTTCCAAGCATGCTAAATTTTGTTTAGCATATAAAATCATTCATTTCTTTTGAAATATCAATTAAATAAAAAGTTTTCCTTTTATGTCAAATTGCATGTGTTGGTTAAAATTAAGAATATGAGTGGCTATTATCACTATTAAACCAAAAATTAATTCCAAAACCTATAAATTAAAGATTATGAATGAAGTGATGATACTTATAAGTACTTATAAGCTTGCATGTGATTATAGCATAAGATGTGTTTTATGTTATTTTCTTCTCTTCCCTTAACATGGATTTGAATAAGATTTGCAAAGTGTATAGTTTATTTGAAAGGAACACAACACTTGCTTAAATCTATTCCTATGCATTTCTATGTTATGACTTAAGGAGGATCCTCACATCTACACATATAAATTATATAGCCAAATCAAACATAATCTTTTGCATGATTCTTCATCCATTTGTTTCTTTTTGTACATCTACATGTATTTATGAATAGTGGTATATTAGCATGGACATCCCGGGGCTGTGAGTCTTTAAGTAGGTCTTGTACCTTACACCTAGTATAGAAAATAATGGCTACTTATAACTTTTATGTTATGAATGTGCATTTTGTTAATGGATGAAAAATCCCCCTTTTCTACATGATAAAGACATGCATCAATAGATTATCCAAATTTTCAAATCATATATCTTAGCATTCATCATCAAAGTGTGCTAAAGTTTGCATTGCATGTATGCTTAGGATTATTCATATACATGGTGGAAAGAAATAAATGGTTGTGTGCCATGCGGTAGCAATCCACCTTAACTAATACTAAGATGCTTTTCTTATTAAATAAGGCTATTTAGAGTACATTTAAATCTAGGGTTAATTAAAACACATAATAAAATATTCACTGAAGAAAATTCATCAATCAATCTACCTTAGAAATGTTTTAGGGGTTGAAAGAAAGTTCTCTTCTCTTTCTTCTCTCCTCAACATTTAGTAACTAAGTGTTCATTCAAACCAAATCAAATCACCAACTAAAGTTGACAAATAAACTAAATCACTTGAAATAAAATCACCCTCTAAATTGAACCTTTCATACTTAGAAAATTTCAACCCCTTAAGCTAAGACATACATAAGCCTTTAACCGCACATTTACAGGCTAAGTCATCATTTCTATCTTTATGTTAGGGTGCATGGTTTAATGCGATTTTGTTTTTATGATAATGTTAGAGGATGTATATCGTAGATTGGATGATAGGATGTTATTATTCTAGTCATGTCTTTTGTTGGGATTGTGCTTGAGGGGTGCTATAATAAAATATAAATGCTTTAGTTGTGCAGGTTGCTTATGCCCCTAAGCATGATCCAAACAAGGTCAGGTGAACTTGGTTACCAGTAAGTCCAAATTATATATAACTTTCTTGTGTGTTAATAAAAGATTTATCAACCCTTTAGATGGATGTGGTATGTCTCACATCATGCATAAATCATATTGCTTCACTCATGTTAATAGAGGTCTTCCACCTTTGCCAGAGAAAATGGCTTGACCTTTGAGAGCCATGGTGGAAACACTCCTTCTTTGATTCAACGATAACCAACCCTCAATAAAACAATAAAAATGTTGTCCAAAACTTAACAAAATAGATAGTCATTATTCATGATGATGAAATAAATAGAAAGCTATCTTTACAGACTTGCCTATATGTATTTAAAATCATAATTAGTTGGACTTAAGCTTACATTGTAAGTCCAACAGAGGGTGATTTATCCTCTTGGAAAACCATATACTCATTTTCTCCTTAGATTTAGGTTGTGCCTTAGACCTCGCCAAATCTCCATAGATTTAAGATCTAAGGTTTCTATTTTCCTTTGAGGGCTACAAGCATAAATCCTCACCTCTTAAGCATTTCTAAGATCTAAATTGTAAATTCTAGATTTCTAATAAAATTCAACTCAAATATATAATTCTTCAAATTTCAAAATATAAAGCCCAACCATAGATAGTTTGGGATGCTCACTAGGATTTCTAGTATCATGACCATCCCCTACTCATCCCCCTTTGGTCTAGATAATAACTCCCTCCTTTTGATCAATCTCACTTGATTTTTTTTCCAAAAATAACCAATTTGTTGATAGTCCTATCTTTGAAATATTTTTAGACAACGATCAGTTACCTTAATTAAGAGTATTCCTAAGGAATCTCATTCCTCATGATGTAATTAACTATGGGGCTTGCAACCCAATTTAAAATAAACCCTACTTTACTTTTCCATGTAAAGTAGGGAAAATATCTTGGGTACATTTAGAGACCCATTGTCCTTAGGAGTCCTTATTGGGTGATTAGGTCCATTGTAGGATAGTGACTTCTATCTCTAGAGATAGTATATCATTCCTTAATGTCTCACCCAATCACCCTAATCAGTACATCTGCGGATCTACATGGTGTCCCAACAACACAATTTTTTCAATATTCAAATTGAAAATAAAACACCACAGATTTTTCTGGCGACTCTGCTAGGGAAGGTTCCTCTCTCCATCTTTGGTAAATCATTATTGTCTCTAAGTATCGATAGTGGATTTGTATTTTATATGAATCTGAGACCATCCATCTTTTCCATTGGCATTTAGCTCATTTCATTCTTAAGTTAAGCTAGCTAACATCCTTAGGTTTTAGGACCTCACCCATGTGGTATTAAAACCCCTATTAGGTCTCCAAATAGGTGAAAATAAAATTTAATAAAAAGGGATTACTAAAGACCCTTTTTTGAACCTCCTTACCATCTCTATGATAATGAAAAGTTCATTCCAAAAATAAAGAAAAATAAATCCTTTATAAAAACTTTACTTTTCAAAAGCTCTTTACAAACAAACCCACATAATAAAATACTTGCAACAAAAGTTTCACAAAATATATATATAACTCAACCTCATCTAATAATCTTCAAGATTGTTACATGTAGGATCCTTACAAAAATAAAATCAAAATCAACTTTTTCAAAAAAGCACATATTTGAAAATGATCCTCATTCAATCTACCCAAATTTATTGAATGAAGATTTCATTCAAATAAAATCATTTCATAAAATTGAAATTCCATTTCAATATATCTTACATATGTTCATGTTGGAGTTTCTTTATTTTCAAAAAGTATAAAATTGAAGGTTAGCCTCTTCATTCAATATATCCAAATGTGTTGGATTGAGGTTTCATTCTTAAACAAAATCACACCATTTGAAATTCCACTCAACACATTCACATGTGTTAAGTTAAAATTTCCTTCATTTCAAAAAAAAAACAATAATCACACACAAAAATTTCATCTTTACAAAAATAAAATATCATTGACTTCCATTTTACATACCCAAATTTGTTAAATGGAAATCTACTTTCCAAAAATGATGAGAATCAAAATACATTGGAATTTCATTTGACATACCCAAACTTATCAAATGAGAGTTTCATTTTTCAAAAAAAAAAATTGAAAAAATAAATTGGATTCCATTTAACACACCATGCCTGATAAATAGAAATCCCTCTTTCAAAAATAACACAAAATCAAAACAAAAATCAAACACATTTGGACTTTATCTAGAATACCCAAATTTTCTAAGTAAAGATCCCATTTCAAAATCAAAGTAAAAAATTAGATTTGGGCGTTGTTTAGCATACACAAATTTGCTAAGTAAATATTCCATTCTTAAATTCACACATGATACACATCATAGGTAAACAAGTAAAAAGAAAATTGTTATCAAACAACTCATTTAGCATACCCAAGTTTGTTAAATGAGTAATCTCAAATAAAATCAATTGACCCTCTATTTAAAATACTCAAATTTATTAAATAAAGGGTCCCTGGACATAAAAATCAAATATGAACCAACAAAAGCATCAAAAAATCTCTTCAAAATATTTGAACCCATTTCCAACATACACAAATTTGTCGAAAGTGGATTCTAAACTCAAAATATCTTCTCCAATTCATTCAAAATCTCTCTCCTAATTCAATGAGCCCCACTTAATTCGAATTGTTGAGTGTTGGTTCAAATTCTAAAGAAAATTTAAAAAGTCAGCAGAATATCAAGACAAAAAAAATATGATTTGAGTTTCTTTCCAACAATTGTAGAGTTCCAGTTCATTCTCAGTCAGCTTTTTCTCAAGTTTAGTATAGTGCCAATGGATGCTCAGAAGTATGTGTTCACCTTCCCCTTTGGGATGGATTTGACCTTGGATTGAGCCAGCCTCCTCTAGACTGATTTCGCTCATCTAATACACTTTGGTCAAGGATTCGAGGGGGCCAGGATCACTTGTGAGGGGGGAACCCTCACAAATGTCAACATGAATGTGGTGACTGGATAAAAGATAGTCATTGATATTGAGATGCCTTTAGATTATAAATTTCCCTCACTTAAGAAGAAAGGTGAGGTTCCGCAGAGCTATCTAGTGCATGTTTAGTTCCCATCACCGCCCCAGCATAAGCTAGTACCCACTCACTGGCTTCCTCAAGGGAAGGCTACCCTGGCTTCAGGGATAGTCTCCCCTACCTTTAAGATAGGGTCTAGTTCCCGTACTGCCACCCAGAAGAACTCAACACAGCAATAAGAGCCATAAGATCAATCAGCATCATGTGCGCATTGCCAAAGAGATGGAATTAGTCTCTCTCATTGCAGTAGAGAAGTCACCCAGGATAGTTTCTCTTTTTCTTACTTACAACAAGTTCCATCCTCTTTCTGATTCTAAAGGGGAGGAAGATGTTAGGAGGATCACAGTATCACCCCCACCTCCCATTAATTATGAGGCACCTATCAGAGATAGGAGGAAGTCATATGCTGTCCTCAGGATAGTTCTATGCCAAGTTGGAGGGGCTTACGAAGTAAGTCCGTGAGCCCAATTTACTCAATTATCCCTCATAATGTTAATATTAGAGAGGGAGAGAGGTCCATGTATTATTTCATGTTACTAGCAGAGAGAGTCAAAGGTATGTCAAAATAATGGCCTCGCCACTTAGATTTCTGATCATTCCCGATCTGTCACAGATAGTTCTATTGACTAGTACTACCCATCATGGGAAGAGAGCCCCAGCACAAAGGGAGTCGGTGTTGTCTCCATTACACCGCTCTACTCCATGTTCACCATCACTAGTGTAGGCCCCATCTTCTATAGTTCCATATAAATCCATGAAGGCAACATCAAAGGAAAAGAAAGTACCACTGTTGATCAGGCAATGACCAAGAGATCTCATTTCATCTACGCCGCTGACTGAGGTGAGGCCGAGCTCTACTGCTCAACCTTCTACCTCAATTATGGTGAAGAGGGAGTGGTGACCTTGTACATTATAGTCATGTCATCACCACCACCACCTTAGTAAACCATGGATATAGCAATAGTAGAGGGAGAAGGAGACAGTTTCATTGTCCCCATGGCGATAAATCCTCCCAAGAGTAGCCCTCCACTTATGGCGGGAGATAATCATGAGCATGTATCCTCCAATGAGTGTAACCCTCACAAGGTTAGCATTCCAATAGTAAGGGAGGTCAGATGTATCTCTATTCAAGAACATGATCCCACCACCGATCAGCCGCAAGCATGCATTTGTGCCTGCATAGTTGGACCGCTCCATGGATGATATCAAAGCACAATATCTCACTAAGAAGAGAGAAATCCTGGGTTATAATTGGTCTGACCTTGAGGAAGAGAAGGTTAGCTTTGATCCCAATGAAGATGATTTATTTGAAGACTCAATAGAGGTGCATATAGTTGATACCAGGGGTTCCCACCTTTGGGACCATCAGAATTCGGAAGGTGTTGCGGCCGAACAGGACGATACAGCCTATTTGAACCAACACCTCCTTCAACAACTCAAATAGAAGGATGAGCAAATTGACAAGAAGGGGAAAAGGCTTGAAGATTTCTTAGAGGTAGTTTTAGTACTTCATAATCAAGCTCCGTAGAGCATCTTACCATTTTGAAGACTGGTCAGCCTGAGTTACTGCATGTCCTGGATCAACCCAAGAGTTCACCTCTAGTAGACCAGGGTAGCACTAGCTTGTATAGGAAGGTAGTGGATAGTACCTCCATACAAGAAAAAGATATCAAACTCATGGTTGAACAACAAGTGAAAGAAGTGCTGGCACAAGCCTGAGGTGATTCATCAGTTCCAAAGGGTGGACCCTTCCCAGAGGAATTCGATGATATCCAATATCCTAAGGGTTTTGTGCCTCCTTCTTTCAAAAGTTTTGATGGCAACGAGAACCCTCGCCAACATATAGCACACTTCAGGGCTAGCTATTGCAACACTGGTGGCAATGATGCACTATTATTCCATCTCTTTGTCAGCCATTTAGTGGGCATAGCTTTTGATTGGTACACTGAACTCCTCAATAATTTAGTGAAGACTTTTGTTGAGTTGGAGAAACTATTTGTTAAGAGGTTTGTTGGAGCTTAGCAAAGGGTAACTATGTGCTATCTTATTGTAGCACAACAACACCCCGGTGAGTCCCTCATTAATTATATTCTCAAATGGCATAATTTAAGCATGAAATGTGAACCGCAGTTGTCTGAACATCATGCTATTGAAATTCTACTAAAAAATATTTATGGCAATGTCACCTTTATGCTTAAAGATTTTACCATCAAGACATTTGAGAAGCTAAGCAATAAGGCAGCTAGTCTACAAGGAGAGGCTAAATAGTTTTCTTTTCAAGATTAGTCATCAAAATCAAAGATGTAGAAAGCCTATGAAAAGAAGCCAGGGGTAGTAGTAGCATTGGATAAGGGGAAGCAACTGGCTAGAGATCAGTATGAGAGACCTCGAGCTCCATAGTCATCACTTCCACCTCCTTTACCACCACCTAGGCCATCCTATCGGCTGCCACAGTAGCCTCCATGGCCTTCATCGCCTCCTCCTCAGCCATATTCTCAGCAACGGTACACATATCCGCCCCTAGGTAGCTATCATCCACCTACTCTTTTGGATAAATTAAACAAAACTTATTCATTTAAGAGGGAGGTAGTCAGAAAAATCTTTAAGAATCTCTTAAAGAAACCTGATTTTCAACTACCCGAGCCTAGGAAGCCGGAGAAAGTGGGCAGGAGTAATGATCCTAACTTTTCCCCTACCATAAAATGTTAGGCCATGTTTTGGAGGATTGCTTTATATTTAAAGACTGGCTTGAGCATAGCTACAAGTCGGGCGCTATAGTTATCCCTAAAGAATATCTAGGAACAACCATCCGTGTAGGGTAATCCTTGGGGATACATGTGATCCTCTCAAAATAAAAGAAAGTTGGGGTATCTCTTTATCCCAAACCTCTAAAAGATTATTTCTAAAATCAAGAAATTTTTCTTATACTTGCCTGAGGTAGCTCAAACCTCCAACATCAAGGAAGATTCGTAAGTTGCCAAAGATAACTTGGGGAAATTAGAAGAAGAAGACCCATACTTGCTGGGATAAAGTAGTAACCACCGACAGAGTCCAGCCTCCATTCCACCATTACAGCTACTACTTTAGCTAGCTCTTCTTCTAGTGGACATCTTGTATCGGCAGATGAGGGCATCAAATTTCTCACCCCACTTACTTTACTAGATTTCTATTATGTACCCCCTTTTAAATCTAAGAAATCAAGAAATCAAGCTAGTTTGAATCACATTTGCATCACTTCTGATGGGTTATCTGATTCTACTTCTTTAGAAAACTTTTCAAGTCTTAATAATTATAACAACTCTGATCATCCTCTTTCTAATTCAGAAATGGACTTCCCTTTTCTGAATACTATGGGTTCACCTCTTGAGATAGACTTGCAATTATCTGATTTCAAGAGTCCTATAGGAGACGTCATAGGCATGCCTGATGAGCAGGTATAATCTTCCACTAATCTCTCAAGAGAACACCGAAGTTAACCTCCGCAGTGGCAAGGTTCTACCTTCTAGGGTAGCACCTCAAGATAAGGGTAAATAAGTCATTGCTACCAGCGAGCAAGAAGTCTCTCCACAGGATGCTCCACCCATGGATATACTTATGGAGGATCAGCTCAAAGTTGATTATAATGTACTCGCTCACCTAAGAAAGTTTTCAGCTAAACTAAGTATATATGATGCCCTTATCCTATCCAAAAAAATGAGGAAACCATTAATCAAGGCTCTTCTTGATCTATATATATGCTTAGCTCAGCTGACCACTGCTAGAGAGGATGCACATTATTCAAGAGAAGCCCAGGGAGTCACATTCACCGACAAAAACCTTCTTATGGGGGACATAGAGCACAATCATCCCCTCTACATCACAGTTGATATGGGCAAATTCAGACTTTCTAAGGTTTTAGTTGATCCAGGTGCATCAGTGAATATTATGAGCCTAAAAATTCTTGCTTATTTGAGGATTGACATCTCTAAGCTCTAAGGAGATTGGATGATGCTAAGAAGATTCAATGAACAGGGCGAGAGGGCTTCAGGCTCCATAGTGTTACCTTTAGAAATAGGTGACTGGAAGATTAAAAGTTCTATATAATTGATTTGAATACATCATTCACCGCTTTGCTAGGCCTTGGATACACGAACAAGATGATTCCATCCTTCTCAAGGCATCAAGTTTGAAGAGATGGAATCAAATCGGTCAAAGGAGATGAAAAGCCATTTTCGTTAGAGGTCAAGATATATGAAGATGATACTATCTTCCTCAAAATCAAAATGTATATCTCAAACTTGGCCAAAATTCAAAAACAAGAGAAAAATAAAATGAAGAAAAGGAAAAATAAAAGAAAAATGAAAGTACAAGTGAGCGAGAAAGGGACATCAAGGAAGAGGTAAAGTCGCACGTTGCATTCCACCCACAATTCATTCCACCATATGGACATATGGGTGTGAAAACTCAACCACCACTAGGCAGAGGCAAAGGCAGATACAGAGGAAATTCCAAAGATGGAAGACTCCCTGGTTGGCAGCCGACCAACAGGGGTTATGTTCCAGTTCATAGGAGTACTCTAGCTATTCACATAGACTTTAAATTCAGCTCGAAGGATGAGTCTCATGTGATTCACACCAACCCCTCTCGGGTTTCATTGGAGGTGACACTGAGCCGATAGTGATGAAGATTAGCCTCCAAGAAAAGCATAATGTATTCAAATCAGGATTATGTAAAACCATTAGGCAGCAGTTGAGAACTTTAGCTCTAACCCCACTTTCTTCCCTGAAAGTTGAGGGTTTAGCAGTTAAGGAAGCCCTTAGATCTTCCATGGATGTCAAGCCAAAGAGATTCTTATTGGGATCATCATCCTTGAGTCCAGAAGCTGGTGTAGAACTTGAGGATAATTCATATAAAGATTTAATGGAAATACCTTTTGATTGGTACTCGCCTTATGTTCATAGTCTTGCGAAGAAGAGGTTTCATTCATTATACATGGTCTAGGCACATGTCAGAGTATTTTGAGAAGCTATGGAGCAATAAAGGTAGGGTTGCATAATGAAGATAATGACTAGGATTCAGTATAGTGGGTCCAGTTAACGATGATGGTTACTACTTAATTGTCACCAATCATCTAGAGTCTGATAGGATCTTCTTAAACCACACTAACTCTTATGAGGAGGTGTGTTTATAAACTTCTAATGATATTCAAATCAAAGATGCATCTCTAAAATTTGAAGAGGAAATCCATTCAACTAATGACAAGCTCAAAGAAATCAACCTCAGGATAGAAGAAGATCCTCACCCTACATACATCAATTCTCTGTTAAACAAACAAGAAACCAATGACTTAGTTAGGCCATTGACTGAGTTTAAGGAATTCTTTGCTTGGAGTTTTGAAGAGAGGCCCAGATTTTCTCCTCACGTAGTAGTCCATAAACTAGCAATAGACCCTAACACTAACCCTATCAAGCAAGCTCCTAGATGCACGCGATTAGAAATTGAACAACAAGTCATTTTTGAAGTCAAGAAATTGATTGATGCTGGTATTATCGTGGAAAAAATACCCGGTTAGCTCATACCGCTAAGAAAAAAAGAATGGCCAAATTTGCATATGCATTAATTTGAGACCTAAATAAGGCATGTCCAAAAGATGAATTTCCACTTCCTATACCAAAATTAATGGTGGACATTGCCTCATCTCATGCAGTATTCTCTTTTATAGATGGGTCATCTAGCTATAACCAAATTAAGATGGCCCCACGAAAATGAAAGAAATACTGAATTTCGAACCCCGATTGTTATAGGGTCATGCCTTTTGGCCTTAAAAATGTCGGTGCTACATACCAGCGGGCCATGACTCAGATCTTCAACAAAGTCATTCATCATCAAGTTGAATGCTATGTTAGTCAGAAGAAAAGAAAAGGAAGACCATCTCATCGATGTGAGAGTAGTTTTCAAATTGTTAAGATAATTCAACCTCAAAATGAATTCCCTGAAGTGTGCATTCAGAGTGGCTTCAAAAAAGTTCCTTGGGTTTATTGTCTGACATTGGGGAATAGAGATAGACCTAGAAAAGATCAAAGCTATTTTAGAAATGAAACCCCCTAAAAGTCTAACTCAACTCAGATCTTTCCAAGGGCGATTGGTGTGTCTAAGATGCTTTATCTTCAATCTATCGGAGAGATGCATGCCATTTTCAGCACTTATCAAAAAGGATGCTAAATTCAAGTGGAATGATAATTGACGACATGCTTTTGAAGACATCAAATAGTATTTAGAGAAGCCACCAGTTCTAGCCACCCTTATCTCAGACAAACCACTTATCCTCTATACTACTGCATTGGACGACTCCCTTGGCGCTTGTGGCCCAAACTAATAATGAAGGGAAGGAGAATGCTCTCTACTACCTTAGCCATTATCTGATCCCTGCTGAAGCAAACTACCCATCTATTGAGAAACATTGCCTAGCTCTCATCTTTGCATCCCAAAAGCTATGACACTATATGCTTTCTCATAAGGTAAACTTAATTTCAATAATCAATCCATTGTAGTGTCTCATGACATGACTGATGTTATCCAGACGGTTGGCACATTGGTCCATGATTCTCTCACAGTTATACATATCTCCATGCTGAAAGAATAGCAGCAAATTTCTTAGAGACACCCACTTCATGTTGATTCCTGGCTTAGTGATGATCTCCCGATGAACAAACCATGAACTTAGGGAAGGTTGACAATCATTGTTGGGAGATGTATTTTGATGGTGTGCTTCCTTTCAAAAGGAGAAGAACCATGATCTACTCTCTAGGAAAGGGGTAGAATCATTCTTTGAACCCATTATGATGTGATGAGATTCTCATACTATCTCCAATCCATGCACCAATAACGAAGCTGAGTATAAGGCTTTAATTACCAATTTGGAGTTAGCTATTATAGTGTGTGTCAAAAGCATCAACATCTATGGGGATTCTTAGCTAATCATCAACTAGATTGCTGGGTCCTATAAGGTTCTAAAACCTAAGCTTTGTAATTACCATGAGTACACCATGAAGCTATTGGCCCAAATCCCTAAGGTCACTATCTACGAGGTCCCTCATGGGGAGAACGAAGTAACAGATGCTTTGGCCAAACTCGCCAAGGAATTGGCATGTCTGAAAGATGAATCCATTCCAATAAGGGTCCAAAATAGATAGACATCTAACTCATTTCGAGAGACTTTCTCTTGAAGGGGAGGTTATCATTGTCAAAAATGATGAGGAGCTGGATTGGAGGCAACCATTTATAGATTACTTGAACATAGAAAAACTACCTCAAGAGAAATCACAAGCCCATCAGATGAAGCAGAGAGCTCTCTCCTATGCTTTTGTGGATGGTACATTGTACCGATGGTCATTTGATCAAATGTGGTTACACTGTTTAGACAAACATGAAGCCCATAAGATCATGATCGAGGTACATTCAGGTCTATGGAGAGCTTACCAATCCGATTTGAAGATGAAAGTAAAGATCAAGAGACTAGGATACTACTGGCCTTCGATGATCACAGACTACATGAATGTAGCTAAGAGATGCCATCAGTGTCAAGTGTATAGTGTGGTCCTAGATTAACCACCCAATCTTCTACATTCTACATTGGCCTCATGGCCATTTGAGTGTTGGGGAACCGACATAGTGGGTCCTATCGATCCTCCTTCTTCCATGGGTCATCCGTTCATCTTAGCTACCGCCGACTATATTTCCAAGTGGGAGGAAGCAATCCTACTTAGAGAAGTCACAACTCAGCAAGTGCTCAGTGTTTCAGGAACCATATTGCATATAGGTTCAGGGTGCCTTAATGGATGAAAAATCCCCCTTTTCTACATAATAAAGACGTGCATCAATAGATTATCCAAATTTTCAAATCATATCTCTTATCATTCATCATCAAAGTGTGTTAAAGTTTGCATTGCATGTATAGGTATGCTTAGGATTATTCATATGCATGGTATATATGGTGGAAAGAAATAAATGGTTGTGTTATGTGATAGTAATCCACCTTAACTAATTTTATGATATCTTTCTTATTAAATAGGAATATTTAGAGTAAATTTAAACTTATGGTTAATTAAAACACATAATAAAACATTCACTAAAGGAAATTTATCAATCAATCTACCTTAAAATATTTTAAGGTAGGGTTGAAAGAGAAGTTATATTCTCTTTTCTTCTCCTCACAACATTTAGTAACTAAGTGTAGGTTCATTCAAACCAAATCAAATCATCAACTAAAGTTGACAAATCAACTAAATCACTTGAAATGAAACCACCCTCTAAATTGAACCTTTCATACTTAGAAAATTTCAACCTTAAACCCTAGCTAAGACATGCCACATAAGCCTTAAATGGCACACACATTAGGCTAAGTCACCATTTCTAGCTCAATGTTAGGGTGATGCATGGTTTGATGCCTGATTTTATTTTGTGATGTGATGTTTTTAGACTAGATGTTAGGGTGTATGTGCATAGACTGGATGATAGGATGATCTTGCCTAATGTCTTCTCATGGGGATTATGCTTAAGGGTGTTGTAATAAAATATAAATTTGTTTATGCTTGCTTATACTAAGCATGATCCAAATAAGGATAGGTGGACTTGGTTACCCATGTGTGATGTGCTAAGTCTAAATTATTCATATAACTACTTGGGTTGTGTGGTATGTTTAACTAATCTCTATTTTCTACGTTTAGTTAGATTTATCTTTCCTTTTTTGATGTAAATTTTATAACTAAAATTTGGAATGAATGCTATGGGGGAATTACGGTGAACATTGGTTATAAAATCATGTCTTATATACCATGTGAAGCCTTAGAGAAAACTACATCCCAAGTCAAACCAATAGAAAGAAAGAAGTGAATAAAGGAAGAAACAAAGAATAAATAATGAAGAATCAAGACCCCCACCCATAACATGAATTCCTTTGAATTGTAATCATAAATCTGTAATCTAGGTTGTATAAGGGTAGAGCTCGGCTACCCATTTTCTTTTTCGAGTTTGTGCGATGGAGCCCAACCACATCGGCCTCTTCTTCTTTTGTGCTAGTTTTATAAATTGATTGATGTTTTGTTTATGGTTGCATAATTAGGATATCATGATTTTCTTAGTTTCATAATTGCTTGATGGTTGTTGAATGGCCTGGACATGATTAGACTCCTAGGGAAAAATAATTTTTTTATCCAATTAAGCAACTCAAAATTAAATTAAATAACTCATAACATCACCTAAAGTCTAGGACATAAATCAAGATAATTAAATATTTAGCAACCCCTTAGTTGGATGTTATATGTCTCATATCATGCATAAATCATATTGTTTCACTCTTGTTAATGGAGGGCTTCCACCTTTGCCAGAGAAAATGGTTTGACCTTTAAGAGTTATGGTAGAAACACACCTCCTTCTTTCTGATTTCAGCACATAACCAACTTTCTCATGCATTAGTCATATGAAATAACATAGCCTGTGTCAAATAAAAATATCCAAAAATTAAAACTTAATAAAATTTGTATTCGATTAAATCACTATTCATAAAAATGTCCTAAATTTTAAGTGGTTTGAAGTTTGCTTGGTTTAATTTGGCTTGATTTGACCTATTTATGTCAAATTGGGTTACGTTGGGTTAAGTTGACCAATTGATCAAATTGGGTAAAACCAAGGGTTGGGTAAAGTTCACATGACCAATTGGAGTGTATTGGTGTCATTAATTTGATTCAATTTTCTTTGGATTTGGTTATGGCTTATTTGGATCTATATAGGTCAAATGGGTCAAGTTGACCAATTTGACCAATTTGACCAAATTGGGTTAGGTTAGGTGTTGAGTCAAGTTCAACTGGCTAATTGAAAATGATTGTAGGATTTGGTTTGCTTTAATTTGGAATTAATTTGGATTTTGGCTAATTTGGCCCTTTAGGTCAATTTGGCTAAGTTGACCAATTGGTCAACTTGGGCTCAATTATGGCTTTGGTCAAGTTAAATAAGTGATTTGGAATAAATTTGAGCCATTGGTTGTAATTAATTTGGATCAAATTATGATTTGACCCATTTTTGCTTTTTAGGCCAATTTGGGTAAACTTGGGTCAAATGGCCAAGTAGGCTTGGTTTGGCTCAAGTAAATATTTTGTCATGTTCAATCATTGATTATGAGTGAGTTTGAATCAATGGTTTTAATCAATTTGGCATATGATAGATTTTGGCAAGTTTGGGTTTCATTTACTCTAAATGTTGACTTGATCAACGGGCTAGGTTGACATGGTTTGACCCAATTTAAGATAATTGATTAACTTAGGATGATTGTTGATCATGTTATGAGGTTTGGATGGGATTAGTTCAATCTAATTTAGGTTGGATTAGAACTTGGCTCAAAAAGGTCCTTTAGGCCACTTTGGGTCAAATGAGCTTAAACAGGTTAATTGGCTTCATCATGGCTTGATTCAAGTTTAGTTGAACTTACACATGAGCCTAGGATTGAAATATAAATCCAATTGCAAGTGGTTTGGAGCTAAATGAGTTTTGGTTCTTATGATAATTTTTTAAGTCAAAAAGGCTAACTTGGGTTTGATTTGGGTTAACTTTGATTTGGCTTGATAATGGTGGTTTATGCTTATGTTTAGGTCAATGATTGTAGGAATGATTGAATTATGAAGAAATCCATGAGTTTTGAATTGGATTGGATAGGATTTTACCAAGTTCAAGGATTTGTCGTAAAAGGGTATAAGTTGGAAATTTGATTTGATTTGGGTTTTAATCATTTGGAGTTTGAAATTGATTTATGATTTAGAATTTGATTTGAGATTGAATTTGATAATTGAGAAAATCAATTAAATTGGGGTTGATTTGAATTTGGTTAAGGCTAAGTCCATAAGATAAAATCAAAAGGGGATTTGAGTTTGAATTTGATCATGGGTTTCAATCATTTGATAGGAATTTGGATTTAGATTTGGTTTTGAATTTAAGGTTTTGTTTGAAATAAGGGAGCAAGGATTTGGTTTGGGCTATAGGATAGGCAAGTTCACTTAAATTCCTAAGGCACAACCAATCCCTATGGCTAACTCTTTTAAGACTTTAGGGTTAGGTTAAGTGTTTACCTAATCACTAAAAGTGTCTTAATACTAAGGAACTCTTAATGTCTATAAGAGTCCTAGATCTATGATAAAGAAAGTTGAGAGCTCACTCCAAAAGTGAGGTCAACACCAACAAGGTACAAATCATATCCTCTCCCAATGGAGCCCCCACAAGATCGAATCAAATCAAATTCCTATCCCTAGCGGATAACCTAGACTTGCTTCCCTAGTGGAAGGTTCACATGCTTGATCCCTTAGAGGATCCTTTCTTCCTCTCTTATGCCCTTAGAATAAGTTAAGTTGCATTGCACTAAGATCTTGATTCCTTCTACATGTCGGGTTTAGAAGTAAATTGTTTCTATTAGTGCTTACGATTCTTCAGACGTTGTTAATCATCTCGGTCAACACTAATTTGTGTGGTGCACCTCGTCAGTTACACCACACTTTTGGAGTGAGCTCTCAACTTTCTCATCATAGACCTAGGACTCTTGTAGACACTAAGAGCTCCTTAGTCATAAGACACTTCTAGTGATTAGGTGAACACTTAACCTAAGCCTATAGACTTAGAAGAGTTAGCCATATGAATAGGTTATGCTTTAGGGATTTAAGAAAACTTGCCTACCCTATACCTTCAACCCAATCCATGCTTCCTTCCTTAAACCAAATCTCAAATTTAAATCCAAGTCATGAATCAATCTTAAATCAAATGATTGAAACCCATGATCAAATTTCAAATTCTAAAAACCCTTCCTAAGCCCTTTGATTGTATTATGGACTTAGCCTTAATCAAATTCAAATCAACCCCAATTCAACTAATTTCCTTAAATATCCATCAAATTCCAAATCAAATATAACTCCAAATGACAAGAACCCAAAATCAAATTCAAATTCCAAAATCCCTTCCTATGCCATATGAACCACCTTCATATGCTTAGCCAAACCCCTTTTAAATCAAATCAAACTTGATTGATTTCTTTATAAATCAATCATTCCTTTATTTATATTCACAAATATAAATAAAATCCAAATTCAAGTGAGCCAAATCAAATCAAACTAAATCAATCCAAATCATGACCTTTCTTAAGCCATATGGACCTACCTCCATAATCTTAATCAAATCTCAACCCAAATTAACCCAAACTCAATTGATATCTTCATTAACCAATTATTCCATCATTTATATTCAAAATATAAATGACACCCACTCTCCAATGACCAAAAATAAATTAAACTAAATCAATTCTCTACTTAAGCCCTTTTAACCTACATCTTTAAATTTGGTCAAATTTGCTTCCAAATCACTCCAAACTCAAGTGATTTTCTCATGAATCATTTATATATTCATTTATATTCAAAAATATAAATGAAATATAAATCTAAATAGACAAAACCAAGCCATTTGACCCATTTAGGCTCACTTGACCCATAGTAACCTAAACAACCTTTTTGAGCCAAGTTCTAATCCAACCCAAATTGGATTGAACTAAGCCCAAACCTCATGATCAACAATCATCTAGGATGATCAACTACCTTGAATTTGGTCAAACCAAGTCAACTTGTTCTTTTGACCAAGTCAACCTTAGCCAAATGAAACATAAATTAAGTCAAACCAAGTCCAATTAACCATTTGACCTAAGTTGACCCAAATTGACCTAAAAGGCAAAAATGAGTCAAATCATGATTTAACATAAATTGATTAGAACCAATGGCAAAATTTCATTCCAAATCATTTATTGAACTTGACCAAAGCCATGGTTGAGCTCTATTTGACCAATTGGTCACCTTGACCCAACATAGCCCAAATTGACCTAAAGGGTCAAATTGACCAAAATCCAAATTAATTCTAAATTAAATCATACCAATGCCTACAATCATTTTCGATTAACCAATTGAACATGAACCAACATCCAACCCAACCAAATTTGGTGAAATTGGTCAAATTGGTCAACTTATCCCATTTGACCTATTTGAATCCAAATGAGCCAAAATCAAACCTAAGCCAAATTAATCAAAACCACTTGAACCAAAACACTCTAAATGATCATTTGAACCTAACCTAAGCATTGGTTTGACCCAATTTTACCAATTGGTCAACCCAACCCAACTTGAGCCCATTTGACCAAGTGAAGCCTAAACACCCAAAATCAACCCATGGGGCTTTGGTGGCTCACTAAACCCAGCCCAAATTGATTATAATTCAACCAAAATCTACCCAAAAGTAAAGTGGACTCCACCCAAGGGGATTAACCATTGGTTAAGCCCTTTTTCCATTGGATTCTCCCTTGAAGAAGGAAGGTTAACTTCTCCATCACCATGGCAGCCCTCAAAACACTCAAGTGAGGCTCCATCTGACCCTCCTAGCTTACCTAACCCACCCTAGGTCAGTCATGTACCAATGGGAGGTGAGTTGATTCACCTCCTATGCAAACTGAGCACCCCATGGATTTAAGCCAAGAAACCATTGTACACCACCCCTTGGGCAAACTCCCATTACCTCCTCCACTCACGTCGAGACATGTGGATGTGAGTGTGACCTCTCCGGTGGCCTGTAGGCTGAAAGGAGCAAGCCCATCTTGTCCGTCATTCTCTACCAATTGAGGGGTATACCCCCTCAATTCAAATGGTATTTGGCACTATTCAAACACACTGACCCCCCAAGTGAGGAACGAATTCCCACTACCCTCCTCAGAGCATTCCAAAGCCTCTCGAGCTTGCATTTTCCCTCTACGTGTGAAATTGAAATAGGGCATCCCCATTCTGACTCATGTTTCTCTTCACTTAACCAAACCTCAATTCCTCTTACCCACAACATCACCACACCTCGTCGAGCAATACCATATCTTTTCCCAAGCTTCCAAGCCATTGGAGGTTCAAGTTCGATCGAAGCTGAAGCTCCTATGTGCGTGGATTGGTTGTTCGAGTGGCTCACTTCAAATTGAGGTTCAAGCTTCTCAATAAAGCTTCGCCTCAACTAGGAGAAGCTACCTCCATCGATCCCACCGCCGTACATTAGCTCTTGTGAGGTAATTCCTTAAAATCATAGTTTAGGTGAATTTTATGTGGGCCTTTGTGAAGAAAAGTTTTGTGTGGGTTGATCTTGACCGTTGAATGTGTTTGCCTTCTTCTCCTAATGGTGTAGAATCAATTTGATCCCAATCCGAGCTCTGGTGAGCTCGGATCGAACCAAGAAAGATGGACGGTATCCATCTTTCACCATTCACGAAGGATATACATCATGGGTCATCCATTCTACACGATCGAAATAGAGGATCCTAATCATCAATGCTAGATCCACCGATGAATCTCTACACCGCATGTTTAACTCATGATCGCATAATCTTAGATAAAAGATAGTCCATGCAAAATGGCATCCATCGAATCGTGGTCTCCATTTGATAACTTATGCATATCTCATGCGCTAGCGTGTGGCGTCATGGGTAGGGTTAATTAGGCTTAATTAATCTAATTTTAAGCCTAAAACTTCTAAAATTTATAATTAATCCTAAAAATCTAAAAATATAAATGAGGACTCATTTTAAAGGTATTTAAAGGTGAATCCAAAAACATTATTATTAATTAATTTTGAACAATATTTTTTGCTTAATTATGATTTAATTAAAAATTTAATTAGCCTAATTACTCTCTGATTAATTATTCAATTAATTTCAAATTTTCAAGAGATGTTTAGGGGGATGATCTCTGCCTCTGCTATTTTTCTTTGAATTTATTGGATAATTAATTAGGAAAATTGATTGATTAAACCTTAATTACTCTCCTCCTTAATTAATGATAATTAATCAAATGACTAATGAATTCATCATTAATTAAGTTCATTAGCCTCTGTTAATGTGGTAAAAATTTATTGGGATGCCATGTAGATCTGTAGATATTCTTATTAGGGTGATCGGGTATGACATTGAGGAGAGGTGTACTATCCTGAAAGATAGGAGTCACCACCCTACAATGGACCTAATCACCTTAATAAAGACTTCTAAGGACTATGGGTCTTCAGAATGTACCAGAGATTCTTCCCATACTTTACATGAAAAAGTAAAGTAGGGTTTATTTTAAATCGGGTTCATCAAGTTCCCTACAGGGGCAAACCCCTATAGTTAATACATGAAGGGATTCCTTGAATACTCTATTAAAATAATTGTATCCAAAGATTTTGAAAGGTAGTACTATCAATCAATTAGTTTATTTTTAGAAAGCCAAGTGGGATCGATCAAGAAGAGGGAGTTCTTATCGATGCCAAATGAAAAAAAATAAGTAGGGGATGCTTAAGATACTATGAAGTAGTAAGCACCCTAAACTATCCTATGGTTGGGCTTTATATTTTTGAAATTGAATTAATGTGTTTGAGTTGAATTTTTATTAAAATGCTAGGACTTATGATTCCATGACATAAGATCATGGAAATGCCTAAGAGGTGAGGATTTATACTTATGGCCCATAAAGGGAAGTAGCAACCTCTGAAACCTAAATCTAAGAATTTTTGACGAGGGCCAAAAACATGACCTAAATTTAAGGTGAAAATGGGTATTTGGTTTACCTCCACAAGAGAGGGTAAACCACCCAACTAATGGACTTACAACTGCCTGGAGGTGACCGCCAACTAACTCCTCCTATAATTTTAAAAATATATAGGCAAGTCATATGTTTATGCAATATAACAAGGTTGTTATTTATTTAGAAAGAGACTAAGTCCTTAAACACACTCCCTAAGAGACTAGATTATGTAGGGCATGAATTTATGACTTAAATCTAATGCAAATTTTTCATATGTTTTATTTTCATTTTTGGACAATCATTTGACTCAGGTTATAGGATTTTTTATGCCTAATGCATGAGAAATTAGATTATGGGATAAAATCAGCAAGATAAGGAGGTGTGTTTCCACCATTGCCCTCATAGGTCAATACCTACTTAGGGCTACTTAAAACCTCGTGACCCCGAGGTTGTCCAGACTAATATACCCATTTCCTTAAATACATATGCATGTATAAAAGAAATAAATGAAAAAAGAAAGATGCAAAGTTTATGTTTATTTATTTTTTGATTTGTTTATGCAATTTATATGTGTAAATGTAAAGATCCTTCTTAAGTTATAACATGGAAGAGGATAAGAGTATATTTTAAGCAAGTGTTATATTCTTTTAAAAAACTATACACTTTGCAAATCTTATTCAAATCCATGTCAAGAGGAAAGAAAGGAACCAAACATAAGACACATTTTTATATTCACTTGCAAGCTTATAAATATATATATATATAGTTTGATATTTGATTTATAACTTTTGAAAATAATTTTAATTTAATAGTGATAATAGCCATTCATATTTTTTACTTTAGCCAAAACATGCAATTTAACATAAAAGAAATATTTCATTCTAATTTTGATTTTTAAAAGAAATGAATGCATGATTTTTATATGGCAAACATATTTAGCATGCTAGGAAAGAAATAAAATAATGAAAGCAATGTAAATTCATTCACTCTGATTAATTCCTAAAGATAATCCTATGGAATAGAATTATTTAAAGCAAATCAAATTTGGTTTTAAAAAAAAATTGTTTGATTTTGAGTTTGATTTCAATTTGAGAAATGTGAAGAGGGTTTGCTGGTCCTAACCCATTCCCACATAGGTATATTATTTTTATTTAATTTTTATGTGATTAGGTCACTTTTATGTTTTAGCTAGGTTAAGGTGTACATTAAGTGTATTAATTACCCCTTACATATACCACTTAGCATGTTTAACCAAATAATTATGAGCCAATGATATGACATAAAATGACACAAGGAATTTAAATTAGCAATGCACCTAGGAAAGAAAGGTACCTATTGCAATTGGCTCACAATTAATGATTAATTAAATTAAAGAGTTTAATTTTAGTACTTTCATAACTCTTCCCACACATGTGAGTTGGATTTTGATTTCCTTAATGTACTTAAGTTATTGAACACCTAAGCACCTACCCAAGATGAATTAATTAAGTTCTTAAAGTTTTTAGAATTTTATCAAATTAATTAGGTAGGTAATTAGTGGATTAATCCTTAATTAAATTTAGATTAAGGAGGAAAGAGGGGGTTTAAGCAATAGCTTAAAAAAATATTCAAAAATTATTCCTTAAGCCTTTTGTCCATATAAACAAACCTTAATTAAATCAATTAAGGGATTAAACCATTGATTACACACTTAATTAGGCTTAACTATATTAGGAGAGTAATTAGGAATGAATCCAGCAATTACCCTAATTAAACCATTAATAAATCCCAAGAAAATTTAGGGGAGGCAGAAGTCATTCCACTAAATACACATGAGAAGTTTGAGATTTAATTAATGGAATAATCAAAGAGTAATTAGCCTAATTATATTCCCAATAAAATCCAAATTTAGAAAATAATCCTATTCAAAGTCTATCAAAATCAGTTTTATGATATTTTACATTCCATTATCTTTCATATGCAACTTATTTCATATTTTTTTGATTTTTCTACACTTACTATATGAATATTTGAGTTTCCATGATTTTTCCTTAATTAAATAGCCTAATTAAGTGGTTAATCCCATCGGCATCATGGAGGCGTGGAGCGCTTTCCACACGTGGAGATGGGATACTTAAGTTGTCACATCTCATGCATGAGTGAGCTTTCTCATCCCATCAATCAGGATCGGAACGGCTTAGATCAAGCCCGAGGTTCTTAAGGGTTAAAATGATGGATCTACGTGTCTTGATCATGGTTGTCCATCTAAAATGCATGGATGGATGGCTCATGATCCATCCCTGATCTTCCTTACAGAAAATGGCCAGCGTCCATCTTCTAGGGGAAGATCCGAGCTCGATTGATCTCAGATTGAAATAAAATTCAACCCACATCATCTAAGAGTAAAAGGGGGACACATCCAATGGCTAGCTTTGCTTGGGGTTAAACTTCACTTCACGAATAACCACACCACAGCTAATTTAAGCTCGGTTTAATGGCATATCTGGCTAGAGGCTATCACCGCTCGACTCCGGAGTAGCTTTGTAGTGGAGATAAAGCCTTATTGTTTCAGGTGTTGATGGATGGATCTTCCTATGGACCAAGCTTCAAGTTGGCTTGGTTACTCCTCCCCCTTGGAGAACTTGTGTGAAGGCTTGGGTGAACATTGAGTTCCACGATGAAGCTTGCAAAGTGGGATTTAGTATTAAGTGAGATTGATTGGTGAGGGGCTCCCTAGTCTAAGAAAATTGAGAAATGGGAAATTCAAAATCACTCTAAGAAGCTTGGGGACACTTGGAAATAGTTCCTTTGGCTTTCCTAAGCTCAATTGAATTGGAGAGTGTTGAATTGAAATGAAATTAGGGGGAGTATATCTCCCCTTAGCAATCGAACGGCTGAGCTTAGAGATGTCATTTTTGATCAATTGACCTCATGCAATGGGTTGTTAGGTCGTTTAGGGTTTACAGTCGGTTTGGCGGGGAAGGGGAGAAGTTGCACATGTGAAAATGAGAGTAGGAATGATCCCCATGTGCTTATTTCCATGAGGGGTGGTCAATTTTGACCTTCGCTTGAGTTGTGCTGACCCAAATCCAATGGATTAGGTGCACCACACTCACTAGTGTCCAGTTGGTCCACTAAGAGGGTGACAAAGTGGTCTTGGATAGGAATTGACCAAATTTCAAGCGAATTTGGCCAAAATTTACCATTTGACCTAGGGGTAAAATGGTCATTTGGCTTGGATTTCAATTTGAATATGTTTGGTATGATTCAAAAATGGGCTATGCCAAGTTTCATTGAATTTGGAGTTGGTTTGATGTGATTTTGCTCATGTTGACCCATTTAGGTCAAAATGGGTCAACTTGGGTCAAGTTGACCAATTGGTCAAATTGGGTCAAACCAAGGGTTGGGTCAAGTTTATATGATCATTTAAAATATTTTGGCATCATTGGTTTGGTTCAATTTAATTTATATTTTAATTTGCTCATTTGATTTCATTTAGGTCAAATGGGTAAAGTTGACCAATATAACTCATTTAACCTATTTGGGTTAGGTCATGGGTTGTTTTATGTTTAGTTGATCATTTAAAATGTATTGGTATCTTTGTTTCCAATCAATTTATTTATGTTTGGATTTGGCTCAATTTGACCCTTTAGGTCAAGTTGGGTTCAAGGTCAATTGGGCTAGGTTAGGTCTAGTTGGCAATTGCGGTTTTCATCAAGTTCAACAATCATTTTGGAATGAACTTGTCCCATTGGTTTCAATCAATTTGGCTTAGATCAAGTTTTGACACATTTTGATTTTAGGTCAAGTTGGGTTTGGGTCAAGTGGCTAATTAGGCTAGTTAGGCTCAAATGATGACTTGGTCAAGTTCAAACATTGATCATGAATGAGTTTTGATCAATGGTTTCAATCTGTTTGGCCTATCATGAATTTTGGCTAGTTTAGATTTCATTTTGGCTAAGTGTGGACTTGGTCAACCCTTAAGTTTGACTTGGTTTGACCCAATCTGAGTGATTGATCATCTTATGATGGTTGTTGCTCACAATGTGAGGCTTAGGTGAGCCTAGTTTAATCCAATTTGGTTAGGATTAGAATTTGGCTCATAAGGATACTTTAGGTCACTTTGGGTCAAGTGAGCCTAAGTGGGTCAAATTGGCTTGGTCAAAGCTTGATTTGAATATGATTGAACTCATACATAAACTTATAATTGAAATATAACTCCATTTTCAAGTGATTTTAAGTCAAATGGATTTTGATCCACTTGACAATTTCAAGCTCAAGGGGTGAACATGAGTTTGATTTGAGTTTGATTTTTAAATTGAGTTTTGGTTTCATTATTGGAGTTTGTATTTATATTTGGATTCATGATTGAAGGATTGATTAAATCATGAAGAAAAATAAAGGGTTTGGCTTGATTTGAAATTGATTTGGCTAAGTTCAAGAATTTGACTTGAAATACTTAGGTTGAATTTTGATTGAATTTGAGTTTGAGTTTTGAATTGATTTGATTGATTTGAATTTATATTTCATTCATATATGTGAATATAAATGAGTTATGAGAAAATTCCTTGAATTTGAATTGATTTAGATTTGATTTGAGCTAAGTCCATGAGAGGGAATCAAAATGACTTAAGAAAGATTTTTTTTATTTGGATTTGAATTTTAAATTTGGTTTGATTGATTTGAATTTATATTTCATTTATATATGTGAATATAAATAAAACTCTGAATGGGTTATGAGAAAATTCCTTGAATTTTAATTGATTTGGATTTGATTTAGGCTAAGTCCAAAAGAGGGAATCAAAGGACTTAGAAAATATTTTGGAATTTAGAATCCAATCATGTGATTCAATCATTAATTGATGATTTGAGAGATAATCTATTGAATTGATTCAAGGTTTGAGTTAGATTTGATATGAATTTGGAGTTTTGACTTGGAAGAAGGAAGTGAGGATTTGGTTCAAGAGTTATGCAAATCTTAACACCCCCAAGGCATGACCTATTCGTATGGTCTAAGTCTAGAAGTTGAGTCCCTAATCACTAGATGTGTTATAAGACTAAGGAACTCTTAAAGTCTAAGATAAGTCCTACGTCCAAGATGTTGGGGTCGAGAGCTCATCCTAAAAATGAGGCCAATAGTTAACTGTGGAGAAACTTCGGGAAATAAATTGGGACCCCTCTTTCAATCTTTTCCTTAAGTCTTCTTCATTCCCTCTTTAAAATTTATTAATTAGACTCATTAATTAATTAATTAATTAAATCAATCAAAACCCAAGTTATATCTGAACTTTAATTAACTATTTGAAAAGATTTAGGGATTAAGACTTGGGCTTCCTTCTTTGTCTCTTTCCCTAAGTCCATTTCATATTATTGATTAAGGATAATTATGATTTAATTAGATAATTATGATTTAATTAGATAATTAATGAACTTAATTAACTTGATTAAATCTATTTTTCTAATTAATTCTTTGGTAGCTCTTTAGGTGTTTAATAACCTAAAGAGAGAGCTAATGAAATTATGGTTAGCTCATATGTGTGAAAAAACTATAAAAGTAATTAAGTGAGTTCCTTAAGCTTAATTAATTAATAATTATAAGCTAATTGCATTAAGCCCCTTTCATTTTATAGGAACATTGCTATTTACTTTTCAATTTATTTGCATACATATTATCTCATAATTGTTTAATTAATTACCTTAAGGTGACATAGGTAAAGGTTAATTAATTAACTTAATCCATACTTAACTTAATCAATTCATAAATTAACCTAATTTCTTTTCATTAAATCAAATTAACCTCACATTTGGGGATCAGATTAGGATTAGCAAACCTCTTTCATATCCCTCAAATCAAATCAAACATTAAATCAAAGATGGCTTTAAGAAACTTTGATTTATTTTAAATAAGCTTGTTTAATGTGATTGTCCTTAGGAATTAGTTGGACTGAATGAAATTGCATGCTTGTGTTTTTTTTGTTTTTTTCAATCATGTTAAAATGTTGTATGCCACTTATATAGTCATGCATTCATTTCTTTCAAGGATTAATTAAATGAAATAGTTTCCTTTATGTCAAACTTGCATGTGTTGGCTTAATTTAAAATATGTGTGGCTATTATCACTATTAAATTACAAATATATTTTCAAAAGGCTTATTAATGAATAATAATACATATTGTGACTTTAGTTGCATATACATAGGAGGTGCATGTGAATATAAGCTTAATGTATGAATTGAAGTCTCGTTCTTATATTCATATATTAATTTGCATAAGTTTGAATGTTAATAGGTATATTAGTCTTTGGGACACAACTTTAAGTAGCCCCAAGGAGGTTCCTACCTCACTCCCCTGGTGCAGAACAATGGTGACGTACCTGTTTGATTTAATTCTTATGCTCTCTGACATTATAATTTAGATAGAGCTTTAATTCATTTGCATAAATAAATTAAATAAATCAAACTCTATTTTTGTATGGTTTTATATTCTTATAGTTGTTTATACATCCATATGTATTTAAGAATAGCGGGTATATTAGTATGGACATTCCGGGGATGCACGGCTTTAAGTAGCCCCAAGGAGGTTCGTACCTGACTCCCTTGGTGTAGAACAATGGCGACGTACTTGCTTAAAACTTTCATACATTTGAATGTGTATTTAGCTAATGAATGAAAACCCCATTTTCTATTAAAAAGACATGCATTCATATTTTTTTCAAGTGGTTGGATTGATTAGTTATATGATTTAGAGTTCTTTTCTTATGCTTTTGTATAAGAATTTAGATAGAGCTTTAAATTAATATGACAAAATAATCCAACCAAATGAAACATCAATTCCAAATATATTTTGCTTACATTCATCATTTTAATGTGTTAAGATACAAGTTGCATGTATATGTATGTTTAGAACTTGATTATATGCATGTTATATATGATGGAAAGAAATGAACAAACATGTGTTATGTGATAGTAATTAATCCCCATTAATCTTAAGATATCTTTCTTAGTGAACGAGATTGTTTAAAGTGAACCTAAACTTAAGATTAATTAAAATATGTAAAAAGAGAATTGATTAATTAATTTGCTTTTAGATGTGACTTAAGATAGGGATGAAAGAGAGTGATCTTCTCTTTTCTTCTCTTTATAACACTTAGTTATTAAGCATAAATCAAATGAAATAAAAGAAACATTAAGTTAAATTTACAAATCAATTAAACCACTTAAAATATAATTAACCGTTTATAATTAAATGCCCTTCACACTTAGAAAATGGCAACTCTAAAGCCTAGTTAGAACATACCACACAAGCTTTAATACACACACATTAGATTAAGTCACCTTTTTTAGCTTTATGTTAGGGCAGTGCATGGTTTAATGTATGCTTATTTTGATGATGTATTATTGTAGAGTGGATGTTAGGTGTATGCTTCGTAGACTAGATGTTAGACCGTGATTAGCTTAATCATATTTTCTGTAGGAGATTATGCTTAAAGGGTGCTTAAAATAAATATAAATGCTCTCTTTTGCAAGTTTCTTAACCCCTAAGCATAATCTAAATTAGATATGTTGACTTGATTACCCATGTGCATGGTGTTAAGTCCAAATTATACATATAACTGCTTGAGTTGTATGATGTGTTTAGCTAACACTTATCTTACAGGTGTAGTTAGATTTATTTTTCCTATTTTTGATGTAATTGTCCATTAGGAATTAGGATTAGTGTTATGGGGGATTATGATGAGTGGTATCTAGAAGGCTTTGTCCTAGGAGGCCCCGTGATACCTTGAAGCAAGAAAATCCAAATAAAGAAATGGATGAGATATGAAGATATGAAGACACCCCATAACATTTATTCATTTTCTAATTATAATTATTATTTCATATACCAGGATGTATAAGGGTAGAGCTCGACTACCCACTTCTCTTTTAGTTGTATGACGGTACCCAACCGCACTGGCCTATTATTCTTTCACATTGAGTTTATAAATTGATTGATGCTTTGATTACAATTGTGTAATAGAAATGACATGTATTTTTCTAGTTTCTTTATATATGATGATTTAATGTGTGACTGGATCCGCTTAGGCTCTTAGGGAAAAATAAACTTTTACCCCAATCATAACTCATAATCTAATTTTCTAAATAACTTATAATCTCATTTAAAGCCTAGGCATTAAATCAAGATAATTAAAAGATTTAGCAACCCCTTAGCAGAATGTTGTATGCTTAATATCATGCATATCATCTTGTTTCATTCTTACTAAAAGAGGGTTTCCATCCTTGCACGATAGGGGAATACTTGACCTTTGAGGATCTCCCTTGTGGTAAAAAACACTTCCTTCTCTTTGATTTAGCCAATAACTCTATTTCATCATGCATTTAAACATATACAATCCTATAGCCTTTGTTAAAATGAAGAGTCCAAAATCAGATAAAAATTGATAAATTTTGTATTAGACTAAGTCATTATTCATACCACTCATGCTCTAGTCTCTTAGGGAGTGGGTTTAAGGACTTTAGTTTCTTTCTAAATAATAACAACTTAATCATCTTGCAAAACATATGACTTGACCACATGATTTTAAAATGTAGGAGGAGTTAGCTGGCTGCCACTCTAGGAGGTTATAAGTCCAACAGTCAGGTGGTTTATCCTCTCTTATGAAGGTGAACAATATACCCATTTTTATCTTAGATTTAAGACATGATTTAGCCCTCGCTAAAGCTCCCTAGATTTAGGATATGAGGTTGTTGTTTTCCTTCGGGCTATAAGCATAAATCCTCACCTCTTAGGCCTTTCTGTAATATTGTATTGTGGGATTATAAGTCCTAGCTTTCTAATAAAATTTTAACACAAATATATAAAGCCCAATCATATGATAGTTTGGGATGCTCATTAGGCTTCCTAGTATCATGAGCATCTCGTACTCATCTCCTTTTGGCTTCAATAATAAGTCTCTCCTTTTGATTTGTCCCACTTGATTTTCCAAACATAACTAATTTGTTGATAGTATTATCTTTAAAATTTTGGAGATAATAATTGCCTACTTTAATCGAGAGTATTCCTAAAGAACTCACCTTCCTTATGATGTAATTAACTATAGGGGCTTGCCCCCCTTAGGAAACTTTAGAACCCATTTTAAATAAACCCTACTTTATTTATCCATGTAAAGTAGGGGAAAAATCCCTAGTACATTTGAAGACCCATCATATCTTAGGAGTCCTTATTAAATGATTAGGTCCATCATAGGATAGTGATTCCTATCTTTCAAGATAGTGCACTATTCTTTGATGTCATACCTAATCACCTCAATAAGTACACCCTCAGATCTATGTGGTGTCCCCCCATAAACATAATCCAAAAATAAACACCATAAGGGGTTATCTGCTCACTAGAACAAATGACTTATTTATCCTTATCCTGAGGTGCTACCCTATGACGTAGAACTTTGTCACTATGCAGGTTGACTTCAATAACTTATTGAAATGATGAACTTGTAAAAAGTTCTACCTTCTCATCAAGTATACCTACAGCTTCTCCTATGGGATCCTTGAATTAGTTAACTCCAAGTCAATCTCAATAGGTGAACTCGATTGATTCTGAAAAGGAAACTCTGATTTTAAATCAAAGAGAGGGGATCAAAATGACTAGAGCTATTATTATTTTCTAGACTTGGAGAGTTTTTAAGAGGAATAAAATTTAGAGTATCATGGATAAAATGTAAATAAAATTTACTTTCTTCATTGATTTCTTTTTGGGTGGAGGTACATGATAGAAATCTAATAAAGTAAGTGGATTAAGGTATTTAATGCCCTTGTCCACTGATGCAATGCTCCTGCTGGTAGAAGAGGAGCTGGTAAAAAAAATAGTAGCTGCAATAGTGGATGGAGTGCTGGACACAGACAGTGGTTGTGCTACTGAACTATCACAGACAAGTAGGGTGAGCTGCTGCTATTGAGCTATCACCTTCTTTAAGTTGTCTTTGGCAACTTGCAAACCTTCCTTGATGTTGGAGGTTTGAGTTGCTTTAGGCACCTATAAAGAGAGTTTCTTGATCTTAAAAATTACTTTTTTAGAGGTTCGAGATAAGGCAATATCTCAACTTTCTTTTATCTTAAGAGGATCATAAGTATCCCTGAGAATTACTCTAATAGAACTAGATGGTTGTTATAATAAATATTCTTTGAGGATAACTACATCACTTGACTTGTAGTTACACTCAAGCTAGTCCTTAAAAGTAATACAATCCTCTAAGACATGACTAATCATACGGGGGTAGGGGAAACAGTTAGGATCATTACTCTTGTCCACTTCCTCCGGCCTCTTGGGTTATGATAATTGAAAGTTGGGTTTCATTAAGAGATTCTTAAAGATTTTTCTAACTACATCCCTCTTGAATGAATATGGCTTATTCAATCTATCAGCTAGAGTAGGCAGGTAATAGCTACTTGGTAGTGGATAGAAGTACCACTGTTGAGTATGATACTGAGGTGGTGGGAATAGCCATTGTGGCAGTTGTAGTGGCTGACATAATGGTCGATGTGGTGGTAGAGGAGGTGTCAAAGGAGGCTGCTAAGCTCAAGGTCTTTCATCTTGGACTCACTGGTTCTTCCCTCATTCAAGTGACACAATTTTCTTCCACTTCTCTTGGGTTGAGATGATTGGTCGGGAAAGGGAAACTGTTTGGCTTCCTCTTGCAAGCTATCCATCTTGTTGATTAGTTTCTCAAATGTGTGGATGGTAAATCCCTTAAATATGAAGGCAACCGGGCCATGAATATTAGAAGAATCTCATTAGAATGTTGTTCGGACACCGCATTTCATGGTCAGATTACACCACCTAAGAATATAATTAATAAGAGACTTATGGGAACTTGCTTCACTATAATGAGGTCGCCTACAATCACTCTTTGCTGAGCTCCAACAAGCCTCTTGATGAAGAGGTGCTCCAACTTAGCAAAAGTCTTAACTCTGACTTTGGCATACCAAATGCAACCCGTTGCTTAACAAAGAGTCTAAACAAGAGTGCATCACTTCCATCGGTGTTGCAACAACCAGCTCTAAAATGTGTAATATGCTGATGCGGGTTCCCATCGCCATCAAAGATCTTGAAGGAAGGTAGCACAAAACTCTTGGGGTATTGAATTACATTGAATTCCTCCAGGTATGGTCTACCCTTTGGAATGGATGAGCTCCCCCTAACTTGGGCAATCGCTTCTCTCACCTGCTGCTCTACCATATGCTTGATATCCTTTTCATGCATGGAGGTGCCATCAATAACCTTTATATGGAAGCTACCAGCATCGTTCTCCACAAAAGTGCACCTAGAATGGTCTAAAGTTTGCACCAACTCTGGTATGTCGGCTACCATGGGAGAAGGCTGTGAAACTAGGGCTGAAGTCTGCAATGCTAAAACCACTTCCATCAACTTCTCTACTTTCTTCCCCATCTTGTTAATGTGATCATCCCTCTACCTGAGCTAGTGGAGGCGGTGTTAGGTCGAGTGAGAAGTGTTACTTTCCTCGAACACAACACCTTCCTGGCTAAGCTGATCCTGCTGTAAGGACCCCCTATGTATTGACCATGTAGACCTCAACTGTGTCGTCCAGCATGTCATCCTCTTCAGGATCGAAGCTAACTCTATCCTTCTCCTGATCTGAATGGTCACTCCCAAAAATTAATCTTTTTTGGCAAAGTAGTTAGCTAATATGTCAACTATCGATCGGTCTACTATGTCTGGCTGAACCGGTACGAACACCCGCTTGCCATAGGACTATGCTCCTCTATCTTTATGTAATGGATGATGCTTACTATCAAGGCTTTATTATTAGGAGGATCAACTATCATAGGGACTATGTCTATGTCCCCTCCCCTCTCTCTCCCTCTGTCTGCATGGTGGTGGTGATGCAACGATGATGCTCTTAGGTCGCTACTCCTTCTTGACCACAGTTGAGGTAGAGGGTTGAGCAGGGGCACTCGATCTCACCTCAATAGGGGAAGTGGATGGAGTGGGATCCTTGGCTAGTCGGATCACCAATGGGTATGGTCTCTCCCCAGATGGGGACTTCTAAATCATGGTGGGAGTAGTGGATGTTATATGCTGAATGGGTGATGGTGGATGGCGAGGGGAGCGGTGTGATGGAAACACCGACTACCTCTCAACTAGAGATCTCCTCCTATGTTGGACTGCACCAGTAAGAATAATATTGTCCAAATGATTAGCACTTATAGGGCGACGATCAGAAAAATCAATCTGTGTAGAGACTGCCGACTGCCTGACATACCTTTGTCGCTCTCTCTTGCCCCACCTGGGCAGATACTCGAGCCTCCATGACTCTCTCTCTCTCTCTCTCTATGGATCTGACTCCTAACTCTCCTAGAGATAATGGATCATAAATTGAATAAGGCAGGGCTCACGAGCTTCGTGGCTCACAGCTAGCGTGGGGTCCTAAGTTCAACATAGGGCCTCCTACGCTCCCTAGTCGGTGTCTCAAAGTATGCTGGTGGTGGAGGCGATGTAGCAATCTTGCTATAATCCTCCTCTCCATCTGAGTCCGAGAGGGGGTGAAACCTACTGTCACTCAAAAGTGGAGAGGTCTCACAGGTAGAACCCTCCTCAGCTATGTGGGAAGCAGCATTGAGCTCCCTAGCTGCTCGCTCGTGGTCCCGCTTGACCTTCATATTTATTGTTTATTGCATTAGAGTGGGTGAGAACTATAACCTACCTCAAAGGTGGGGAGACTATCTCGTGAGGCATGATAGCCTTGGCGACCAAAGAGGGAGGTAGTAGCTCTCCGAGCTATGGCAGGCTGACTAAACCGTGGCCGAGCATGGCACCACTGAATGGGGTGTGGGAACCATAGTAGCCTTCCTCTTCAATGAGGAGAACTCGGAGTCAGATGACATGTCAAAGCGGTTAAGCAGCGTCTATCCTGCCACCTCCTCCATGCTAACAGTTGTGAGGGTTGTCCCCTCACAAGTAATTTGGACTCCCTCAAAAGCTGTGGCTAAAACAAATCGTGTGCAATAGTCGCAGATGGTGGCCCCATCCAAGGCCAAATCTACACCAGAGGGGAAGGAGAAAATAAACTTGTCGGAAGCCATGATCACAACACTAACTGAAGGCTAAAAAGATTGACTATGTTGAAATCACTGCATTTGTTTGAAACGTAACTGAGTCAAACCCTTGCCTTGATATTTATCTTAAATCATTAACTTTTAAACTTGACTTGGAATTTGAACCCACATTTAATAAATTTAAGTATGCTATGGGGTTCATTTAATTTTGGAGAGACTTGATATTTGGAGGAGACACTTTGTCATATGATTTTGATTTAGAACCCATACTCAATAAATTTAAGTATGTTGGGCGGGGTTCAAATTATGTGTGTGTGTGTGTGTGTGTGTGTGTTGTATGTCTTATTTGAATATTTGATTTGGAAAATCTATATTTAGCAAATTTAGGTATGCTAAAAAGGTTTTCAACTATATGTTTGAAAATTTTGTGAAAACATCATTGTTTGTGATGATTGGTTATGTTTGTGATATATGTTGATTTGATTTGAAAGTTGAGCTTTTACTTAACAAATTTGGTATGTTAAGTAGAGGCCAAATGATTTTTGAAAGTGAGGCTCTTACTTAATAAATTATGCATGTTAAGTAGGAGTTAAGTGTGTTGAATATGTGTTGATTTGTTTTGAAAATGAGGCTCTTACTTAATAATTTTGGTATGTTAAGTAGAAGTCAAGTGTATTTATGATTTGAAAATGAGACTCTTACTTAACAAATTTGGTATGTTAAGTAGAGTCAAGCGTATTGATGATTTTTTTTTTAAAATGAGACTCTTACTTAACAAATTTGGTATGTTAAGTAGGAGTCAAGTGTATTTATGATTTGAAAATGAGACCCTTACTTAACAAATTTGGTATGTTAAGTAGGAGTCAAGTGTGTTTATGACTTGCTCTCTTTTTTTTTAGAAACAGAGAGGAACTCTTTGTTTGACAAATATGGTATGACAAATAGAGTTCAAAATGTGTTGTGATTTTAAAAGAGGGGAATCTATTTAACAAATTTAGGTATGTTAATAGAGTTCAATTTATTTTTGTGATTTTTGAAAATGGGACTCTCATTTGACAAATTTGAGTATGTCAAATGGAGTCCAAATGTGTTTTGATTTTCATGACTTTGGAAGAGGGAAATTCTTTTGACAAATGTAAGTGTGTTAAATAGAATTCAATTTGCTTTGATTCCAAAAGAAAGGGAACTCCCATTTGACAAATTTGGGTATGTCAAATGGGGGTTCAAACATGCCTTGAATTTTGTGTGTAATTTCTTGCTTTTGAAAAGAGGGAAACTCAACTCTAGCACACATGAAATATGCTAAGTGGAGTTTCAATTTTATGTCATGATTTTATTTGAAAATAGAAACTTCATTCAACAAATTTTGGCATGTTAAATGGAGATAACTATTTTCAAAAAATGTGTTTTTTTAAAAGGGATTTTAAAAATTGTTGATTTTGATTTTGAAAAGAACCTCCATAATAATTATAGGAATTATTAAATAAGGTTTGGTTATATGAGTTTTGTGCATTTTGAAAATTTCTTATGAATTTTGTGCAAATATTTTATTATGTGAATTTTGAAAAAGTGCTTTTAAAAAGTAGCATTTTGCAAAAGAGTTTATTTCCTTAAATATAAGATAAACCTTGCCTCACCAAGCTAATGGTAAAGAGATTTTAAATTTTTAGTCATCTCTTTCATTAGTTAATTTTATCTTTTACCTATTGAGGGACCCAATAGGGTTCCAATATCTACAAGGAGTGAGGTCCTAAAACCTAGAGGATGTTGGCTGGTTTTGCTTAAGAATGAAATAAGCTAAGTACAACAAAAGAGAGAGAGTCTCAGATTCATATGAAATACAAGTCCACTATTTATGCTTGGAGGCAACAATTGTCTACTAGAGATGGAGAGAGGAACCATCTCCAGCGGAGTCGCCAGAAAAAATATGTGGTGTTTATTTTCGATATGTGTATGGGAGACACCACATAGATCTAAGAATATACTTATTGAAATGATCGGTATGACATCAAGAAATGGTGTACTATCTTAAAAGATAGAAATCACCACCCTTTAATGGACCTAATCACCTAATAAGGACTCTTAAGGCATGATGGGTGTTCGAATATACCATAAACTTTTTCCCTACGTTACATGGATGAATAAAATAGGGTTTATATTAAATAGGGTTCTAAAGTTCTTTATGGGGGCAAGCCCCCATAGTTAATTACATCCTAAGGAAGGTGAATTCTTTAAGAATACTCTCAATTAAAGTAGGTAATTATTGCTTCCAGAGATTTCAACGATAAGACTATCAATAAATTGGTTATATTGGAAAATCAAGTGGGATAGATTAAAAGAAGAGACTTATTATCAAAGCCAAATGAGATGAGTAGGGAATGCTCATGATACTAGGAAACCTAGTGAGCATTCCAATTTACCTTATAGTTGGGCTTTATGTGTTTAAAATTGAGGAGAGTTATTTATTTGAGTTGAACTTTTATCAGATTGCTATGACTTATAATCCCATAATATAAGATTGTGGAAATGCAAAAGAGGTGAGGATTTATGATTGTAGCCTGAAAGAAACAACAACCTCAAATCTTAAATAGGGAGCTTTATAAGGGCCAAAGCACATCCTAAATATAAGTAAAGATGGGTATATAGTTTACCTCCACAAGAGAAAATAAACTACCCGACACTTATAACACTGAGTGGCGCCTAACTCCTCCTACGCTTTAAAATCATGTAGGCAAGTATGATTTTGCAAGATAGTTGTTATTATTATTTAGAAAGAAACTAAAGTCCTTAAACCCACTCCAGAGAGACTAGCATGAGGTATGAGCAATGACTTAGTCTAATGCAAATCTTTTTAATTTTTATTTGATTTTAGACTCTTCATTTTGATAAAGGCCATAGATTGTTTATATGTCTAAATACATGGTGAAATGAGGTTATTGACTAAATCAGAAAGAAAGAGGTATTTTTCACCACAGAGAAGACCCTCAAAGGTCAAGTCTTCCTCTATCATGCAAGGATGGAAACCCTCTCTTAGCAAGAGTGAAGCAATATGAATGCATGATATTTACAACATTCATCTAAGGGTTACTAAATCTTTTAATTATCTTGATTTAAATGCTTTATATGAGGTTGTGAGTTACTTTAAAAAATTTAGTTATAAGTTATAGTTGGGGTAGAAAATTTATTTTTTCTCTAAGAGACCAATCGGATCCAGGCCACACATTAAATTACCATATAATTAAGAAACTAAGAAGAGGCATGTTGTTTCTATGACACAATTTAAACATAACATCAATCATTTTATAAATTCAACGCAAAAGAATAAAAGGTCGGTGCGGTCAGGTGTTGTCGTACAACCTAGAAGAGAGAAATAGATAACTGAGCTCTACCCTTATACAACCCGGTATATGAAAGAATAATTATAATTTACAAATGAATAAATGTTATAGGATCTTCTTATCTTCATTCTTCATATCTCCTTCATTTCTTCATTTGGATTTGCTTGCTTCAAGGCATCACAAGGCCTCCCAAGACAAAGCCTTCTAGTCGCTGCTCATCCTAAGCCCCCATAACACTAATCCTAATTCCTAATGCAAAATTACATTAAAATAGGAAAACTAAACCTAACTACAGCTGCAAAATAAGTGTTAGTTAAACACATCATACAACCCAAGCAATTATATGAATAATTTGGACTTAGCACCCTGCACATGGGTAACCAAGCCCATCTGTCCTACTTTAGATTATGCTTAGGGGTTAAGCAACCTACAAAATAGAGCATTTATATTTATTTTAAGCACCCCTTAAGCACAACCTCCTACATAAAATATGATTAGGTCAATAATGTCCTAACATCCAGTCTACGAAATATACACTCTAACATCTGGTCTAAAATAATACATCATGAACCAAACAAACATCACTCCATGCACCGCCCTAACAGAAAGCTAAAAGTGGTTACTTACTACTAAAGTGTTTGTATCAAGACTTGTGTGGTATGCCTTAACTAAGCTTTATTATGATTCTTTAAGTATGAAAGGATTTAATTATAAATGATGGTTTTATTTTAAGTGGTTTAATTGATTTGGAAATTTTACTTAGTATTTTCTTTTATTTCATTTAGTTTACACTTAACAACTAAGTGTTATAAAGAGAAGAAAAGAGATGATCACTCTCTTTTACCCCTACTATAAGCTACATCTAAAGCATATTAATTAATCAATTCTCTTTAGTGAATGGTTTTTTACATATTTTAAATTAATGTTAAATTTAGATTCACTTTAAATAACCTCGTTCAATAAGAAATGCATCTTAAGATTAATTGGAATTAATTACTATCACATGACACATATTCATTCATTTTTTCCATCAAATGTAACATGCACATGATTAAATCCTAAACATACATACATGCAATGTGTTTTATCATATTAATTTAAAGCTCTATCTAAATTCTTATACAAAATACATAGGAATGAAATTAAATAGGTGTGTGTCATTGTTAACCATGGAAGTGAGGTAATCAAATGACCTCCTTGGGGCTAGCTAAAGCCTCGCGTTCTCGGGATGTCCAAACTATATACCCATTACATTCAAACATATGTAAGTTTGCATACATGAACATAAGAAAGAGAGCTCCAAGTCATATGATTAATTAATTAAACAACTTAATCATTCATGAATACATGGATTTTTTATAAAAGATAATGGGTTCTAATTCCATAATTAAATATACACACACATATATAAGAGACATAAGCTAGCATATGCCATTATTAACTAAGGAAGCGAGGTAATCAAATGACCTCTTTGGGACTACTTAAAGTCTCATATTCCTAGAATGTCTAGACTAAATTTTTGCTTTTCTCAAACACATATGGATGTATACATAAATAAAGGAAGGAAAATCATGAAAAGTTATATTTTTATTTGATTGAAATATTTATGCATATGGAGTAAAATCTTATCCAAATTCTAATATTTAAATACATAAGAATGAAATCAAATAGAGTATGTGTCATTGTTAAACAAGGGAAGTGAGATAATCAAATAACATCCTTGGGGCTAATTAAAGTCTCGTATTTCTGGGATGTCAATGTTATATACTCATTAACATTTTTACTTATATAAATCAATACATGAATGAAAGAAAAGAAACTTCACTTCATACACTTAAGCTATAATCACATACATCTCCTATGTATTTATAACTAGCATTCATAGCATATATAATCATTTATTTATAAGTTTTGAAAAATAGATTTGGATTTAATAATGAGAATAGACACACATATAATAATCTAAATCAACACATGCAAGCTTGACATAAAGAAATTATTTAATTTAATTAATTTAAGAAAAAGATGAATGCATGATCATAAGTAGCATACAATATTTAATATGATTGGAAAGAAATAATGGGACATAAGCATATGATTTCATTCAATCCAACTAATTCTTAAGGACAATCATACCAAATAAGCTCATTTAAAACAAACCAAAATTTCTTAATGCCATTTTTATTTCATGTTTGGTTTTATTTAAGAAAGGTGAGAAAAGGTTTGCTAATCTAATCTCATTCCCCATATGTGAGTTAATTTGATTTAATGAAAATAAATTATGTTGATTTTATGGATTAATTAGGTTAAGGTATAAATTAAATCAATTAATCAAACCCTTACCTATGTTACCTTAAGATAATTAATTAAATGATTATGAGCTAATATAATATGCAAATGAATTAAGTAAATATCAATACTCTTATGAAATAAAAGAGGCCTAATGCAATTAGGTCACAATCATTAATTAATTAAGCTTAAGATATTCACTTAATTACTTTTATGGTTTTCTCACACATGTGAGCCAACCATAATTTCATTAACTCTCTTTAGGTTATTGAACACCTAAAGCTCTACCCATGAATTAATTAGGGAAAATCAGATGCAATTAGCATTTTAATTAGGTTAATCAAGACATTAATCCATTAATTCATTCTCTTTACTAAATGTTTTTGTTAAGAAAAGAGGGAGAAACTTAGGGGAAAAATTAGAGGGAGACCCTAATCAAATTCCCTAAGTCTCCCCACTATTCAATAGTGATTAAGGGGTCCAATTTTTTCATTAATTATTATTTAAATGCTTAATTATCACTTAATTAAATTAAAGAGTAATTAAGGCTTAAATAATCAATTTCCTCAATTAATCAACCAATAAATTCTAAGAAAAATAAGGGAGGCAGAGGTCATCCCCCTAAACATTCTTAGAAAGTTTGAAATTGATTGATTAATTAAATAGGGAGTAATTATGCTAATTAAAATTTTAATTAAACCCTAATTAAGCTAAAATTATTATTTAAAATTAATTAAGAATAATTTTAATGGATTCCCCTCATAAATACCTTTAATATGAGCTATTATTTATATTTTTAGATTTTTTTATAATTAGTTATGAATTATTGAAGTTTAGCCTTAAAATATATTAAATAACCTTAATTAAGCCTATTCCCGTCAGCACCACGTGACACGCTGACGCGGCGCTCTTTCCTTGTGGCGCCACAGGATTGGCTATTTAAGTTGTCACATCGCACCGAAGTCGGTGGGTGGCGTGGTATGGATCTTACCATCCAATCCGGTCCATCACACTCAAGATAAGGGAAAAAATGGATGGATCTAATGTGATTTGATCAGAGCCGTCCATTCCAATCACATGGAACAGATGGCCCATGATCCTTTTTCCCATGAGAGAAGAATGATCAAAGCTATCTGCCATGGATTGCTTGAAATCACCCCACACCTTCATGTGAGGGATCCACAAGGATCCAACGGCTAGGATGGGCTCACATGTAAATTTCCTTCGAAAAGCTCCAACCAATTTTTCTTATTTCTATGATTTTGAAAAATTACCACATCGAAGCTCAAGACCAGCAGCGGGATTGATGAAGGTAGCTTTATCTAGCAGAAATGATGCCATGTTGAGAAGCAATCAAGCCAATTCCCCTTGGTTCGCTCGGTGGGTCAAGTTCCATCACTATGGAGCTCGATGGTGATCGAAGTCCTTCCTCGGTGGCTTGGGAGCTTAGGAAATGACTTTGGTGGCTTCGATGATGTGCATGGAAGGTGTGTGTAAGAGTAATTTGGTTTTGGTTTAGGAACGAGCAAGCTTGGATCAAGATTACCCTCCCCTATTTTGATTTTGCACAAAGAGAAATGTTGAAGATAGGAAGCTCGGGATCGCTCTAGGGATTGCAAGGAGGCTCGAAATCATCTCTGAAAGCTTAACCGAATCGAAGTGATCCATTTCTAGTATGAATTGAGGGGCTATACCCCTCAATTTGCTGAGGTGGACGGATGGGATGGCTTTCCATTTTTTGACTGGCCAGCCACCATCAGAGCACCAGAGTGGTCACACCCAAGTCCATGTGGCTCGTATGGATTGGGAGAGGCCATGGCAGTAGGCTCCAAGCTGAATATGGGTTGATTGTGTTTTCTTGATCCCTTGGGTGCTCGAGTTGCATGGGAGGTGAGTTAACTCACCTTCCTTTGATCCACGGTAAGTCTTATTTCTTGTTGAGTGGGCTCGGAGGCTTAGATCCCTCATTTGGGTGAGTGAAGGCTGTCAAGGTGAAAGGAGGGTGGACTTTACCATTTTTGGCAAAATCCCACATGGGGGAGAGGATCCATAGATGATTTGCATTGGTCTTGGCTCTAAATGGGTTTGGGCTGATTTTGGGCTGATCTAGGATGGGTTTGGGTCGGGTTAGGTCAGCCTCCAAGGTCCCATGAGTTGGTTTCATGGGTCTTGGCTTTGTTTGGTCAAATGGGTTCATATTAGGTCATGTTGGTTAAGTTGATCAAATGGTCAAATTGGGTCAAACTAAGGCTTGGGTTAGGTTTCAAATGATGATTTGATGAGTTTTGGTTCAAGTGGTTTCAATCAATTTGGCTTAGGTTTGATTTTAACTCATTTGGATTCATATATGTCAAATGGGCTATGTTGACCAATTTGATCAAATTGACCAAATTGGGTTGGGTTAGGTGTTGGTTTAAGTTCAATTGGTCAATTGAAAATTATTATAAGTTTTAGTTTGAATCAATTTAGATTTAATTTAGATTTTGGCCAATTTAACCCTTTAGGTCAATTTGGGCTAGGTTGGGTTAAGTTGACCAATTGGTCAAAATGGGCTCAATTATGGCTTTGGTCAAGTTCAATAATTAATTTAGAATGAACTTGAGCCATAGGTTACAATCAATTTGGGTTAGATTATGATTTGACCTATTTTAGCCTTTTAGGCCATTTTGGATCAACTTGGGTCAACTTTGGTCAAATGGTCAATTGGACTTAGTTGGCTAAATTGAGGGTTAAGTTATGTTCAATCATTAATCATGGGTTGATGTGAATCAATGGTTTCAATCAATTTGGTGTATGGTGGGTTTTGGCTAGTTTAGTTTCATTTGAGCTAAAGGTTGACTTGGTCAAAGGACCAAGTTGACTTAGTTAACCCAATTCAAGTGATTGATCATCCTGGGTGATTGTTGATCATGATATGAGGCTTGGATGGGCTTGGTTCAATCCAATTTAGGTTGAATTAGAATTTTGCTCAAAAAGGTCCTTTAGGCCACTTTGCAAGTGGACCTAAATGAGTCAATTAGTTTGGTTTTAACTTAATTCAAGTTTAGTTGAACTTATATATGAGCCTAGATTGAAATATAAATCCAACTGCAATCAATTTGGAGTCCAATGGATTTTGGCTCATTTGAAGTTTTCAAGCTAAAAGGGCTAACTTGGGGTTGACTTGAGTTTGGTTTGAGAATTGTAGATTTTATTTAGATTTGGATAGGTGATTGAAGGAATGATTGATTCAAGAGAAAATCTATTGATTTTGGCTTGGTTTAGGTAGACTTTGGTTAAGTACGAGAAATTGGCTTAAAGTGTATAAATTGGATTTTGGTTTGATTTTGAATTTGTTTTTGGCTATTTGGTATATTTCATTTATATTTTGGAATATAAATGAAGAAATAAATAATTTATAAGAAAATCATTTGAGTTTAGAGTGATTTGAAAGCAAATTTGACCAGGCTTATGGATGTAGGTCAAATGGGCTTACAAAGAGAAACAATTTAGTTTGATTTATTTTTGGTCATTAGAAGGTGAGTTTCATTTATATTTATGAATATAAATGAAGGAATAATTAATTTATAAAGAAACCAATTGATTTTTGATTGATTTGATTCAAGATTTGATTAAGCTTATGGAGGTAGGTCCATATGGCTTAAGAAGGGTCTTGGTTTTGTTTGATTTAGTTTGATTTAATTTTGGTCATTTGGGTGAGGATTTCATTTATATTTGTGAATATAAATGAAGGAATAATTGATTTATAAAGAAATAAATCAAGTTTGATAGCTTAGGTGGAGATTTGGCTAAGCTTACTAGAATAGGTCATATAGCATAGGAAGGAATTTTGGAACTTGAATTTGATTTTGAGATTGAATTATATGAAGTTGGATTTGAATTGAAATTTGATAGTTTGATTGAAGGATTGATTTGATATTTAAGAAAAATCAAATTAATTGGGATTGATTTGATTTTGGTTAAGGTTAAGTCCATAAAATGAAATCAAAGGGCTTAGGAAGGGTTTTGAATTCAATCATAAGGCTCATGAAAAACTTTTGAGCTTGAATTTGATTATGGGATCAATTGGAAATTTGGTTTAGATTTAAAATGAATTTGAGGTTTAGTTGAGAAGGAAAGCATGGATTGGGTTTAGGCTATAGGGCAAACAAGTTTTCCTAAGTCCCAAAGGCATGACCTATCTCTATGGCTAATCCTTCTAAGTCTCTAGGCTTAGGTTAAGTGTTCACATAATCACTAAAAATGTCTTAAGACTATAGAGCTCTTAGTATCTACAAGAGTCTTAGATCTATGATGAGAAAGTTGAGAACGCACTACCAAAAGTGAGGTCAACATGCACATTTTCAATATGGAGAATGTCAAACCTATTAGTGCTCATTTTAGACTCTTATTAGCTTTATGTCATATTCATATGATGAGAATGAGTATATATATCTTGAATTCCATATTCTAGTATAGTGGGATCTCTCATGTATGTCATGATATGTTCTCGTCCAAACTTATCACATACAATCAATACTTACATAAATTTGAGGTCAAGAGTATTAGAAAATAGTCTAGTGGATTCATTGATACTTAGATAAAACTAAAGATGTTTTCTCATAGTTGGTAAGACATATAGATGGAGTTATTAGCTATATTGATTTATATTGTATTGTAGATCTTAATAGAAAGAGATTATTTATAGGGTATATGTTTATTGTTGGTGATTATAGTATTAGCAGAGGCTACATTGCAGACTATGTTGGTATTGCCAATAATACTGAAGCCTATAAAGATTTTATTTAGCTAAAAAACTTATTTGGAAAGCTTAGTAAAGACTTGAAGATCACCACTACAATGTGTGATAATCAGAGTGTTATTTTTCATTTCAAAAGAAAAAACATTTCATGAGACAATGAATCACATCGATGTTCATTATCACCTTTTTTATGTGAAGTTATTATTTGTCGTGATATTCTTGTGATCAAAGTTACCTCCACAATAATTCTACTAATATGTAACATATACGACTTCCTATTGTTAAGTTTGAGCATTGCTTGGAATTGGTCTGCATTTATTAGAATTTTGTGAAAGAGGTGGAGAATAATTTATCAAAGATTAAATTGTAACTTTTCTTCTTTTGATCTTAATACATATGATTTTCTTTCACACCCTTATTAGTATTTTTCTTATAAAGGACTTGCAGAAGTCAATAAATACTTCCATTATTTTTTAGGTCAATCCTATGTGAGTCACCACTCTCCAATTATATATCTTTTTTGTGATATATTGAATTTTCTTTCACTGCATATGATTTTTCCCATTTAGACTTTTCACCTAAAATCTATGTGTTTTTCGATTTATTTTTGTGGTTTATTTTTGTATTTTTATTCTAATAGAAGTTTTTTTAATCTTTCTTACTCTTTTAAGTTATCATGTATCAACTCTTGTTTGATGCAACTTATTTCTTTTTGGTTGACCCAAAATTCGAAAGTGTTCGACCAACTCTTGTAAATCTCTTATCACATATCTTTGGTGGTGTGGTTTTTTCTCTTAGTTTTCTCACAAAGTAATATAAATATAATACTTTCTCTTTCTCCTTAATTCAAATTCAAAAAAAATTTATTTTTTTGGAACTCTTAGTTGTGTGTGCTATCTCTTGGTCTCTTGAGAGAATGGGTTTCCACCATTTCCCAATATTGAAATTTCACATTTAGCATTGAAGGAAAAGGAGTACAAAAATTTCAAAACTCTAAGGGTGTATAGTGTGAGCTAAATCCTCACTGAGGATTTGAAAAAAAAAAAACAACTTATACTCATAATCAATATTTATATCACCCAAAAAAAAGATGCCATCATTTCCCATCAGAAGTGTTCTACTTGACTTGTTTTATGACTAATGTATAAACTCCATGATTTATTCATGGAGTGAGCTTGAAGTTGCTTCTATATGAAGAAGACTAAATTTGTATTTTTCATGTGTGGAGAAGATGAAACACTATTCTTAAATTATAATTAATAAAAGATGAAAAATCAATAGGATGAAGAAGGAATGATGTGTATTTAAATCATCACCTTATGTAAGAAAAATGATGAAATTAAGCCTACTACTTATATATTCAAATTATATACTACATACTTTTATAATACTTATAGAAAAAAATTAAGCTAAAATATTAAGGGATATAATGAGCTAATATTGGATCATTTGTTTTTAAAAAAAATGTAATAAATGTGAGTCAACCACATTATATATTTTAACCTAAATGTTTATAGGTGAAGACTTAATATTTTATTTAATATATTCGATTAATGTGAGCCAAAAGAGCTAAAAAAGATAAATTAGACAAACTAAAAATAAATAAATAATAAAATAAGAATTAAATGTGATCTCAAACGATCCCTTAGCATCAAGAGCTTTATAGAATCACTTTATTTTCTATTTTTAATTAATTTAATTTAATTTATTTATATTTTGTTTTAAAATAAAATGTGCGGTTGTGATAACTATCTAAAAGCTAAAAAAAAACATCTAAAATTTCTTTTAGTGTTTTTTAAAATTAAAATATAAACATTTAAAAAATATACTAAATAATTATGTCTTAAAATAATATAAAAAATTTACAAAATAAATTTAATTCCAAATAGGATCTTAATTTTCAACAGTTGTCAGGAACATAATTGTCATCCATGTCTTTTAAAACATCTTTTAAACTTATTAGGAATTTTTAGGCTAATTTTAAAAGTTACACAAATTTCTTACAATTTCTCACAATGAATATTTCTAAATTTTTAAAGAAAAATAATTTAAAGATATATTTATAACTTCAAAGTTTTTTTTTTTAACATTGTAATTACTCTTCAATTCTCTCGTAGGATTTTGTCAATATTTTATAAATAATTAATTTTTTTTAATGTTCTCTATTTTAATAAATATTTTAAATAAATATGATTTATAATTTTATGAAATATATGATTTATGACTTGCACACTACAATCTTATTTTTAACTCCTTCAACTAAAAAGCAAAATTTTATCAGAGTCTCTCTTGTTTTTAATTTTTATTTTTTGAAGTTATAAATCTTATTTTAATAGATATTTTTGAACAAATTTAATGAAGAACTTAGACATAATATATCTGTAAGATTTGAATGTAACATCTCTTGATTAAAGTATAAATTCTTAATCACTAGATTAATAGTATTTGAGATAGCTTTATGATTAAAATAATATCATGTGTATTTGATTAATTTTTTGACTATTTTTAGAAAATTTGATGATAAAAAAGTAATTTTGAAAATAAAAAATATCATCTTTAAAAAACAAAAAGTTGATGTCTCATATTTAAAAATAAATAAAATATTTATAATATCTAATTTTTAGTTATTTATATGTCTAATATTTAAAATTAAATATTTATTTATTTAATATTTTTTATGAATTTTGTGATATGTATATAAAACGCTCTTAATTTTTAACCTAAATATAATTAAAAGCATCCGCTTATTTCACACTCAGAGACGAGAGTGAAAAACAACAGGCTAAGGTCCGCTAGTTGAAAATTTCTCCCTCGAGTTTACGGCACCTAGCCCCCAAATCATCCATCGCTCTCTCGCCCCGCATTTTGCCTCCGATTTCCATACATCCTCATGAGGGGAGCCGATCTGATTAATGCGAAGCTCCCGGCGGATATCGTTGCATGCATCTTCCTTCGCATCGCCGGCTCCAAATCCGACTGCGATGCATTCTCGCTTGTGTGCCGTCGGTGGCTGGCCATCGACCGCAGCTTCCGCCCCACAGTCAGGATTGGCGCCTCAGGACTCGCTGACGAGCTCGTTTCCCTACTCGTTCGCCGCTTCACCGGTCTCCGCAATGTCTACATCGATGAGCGCCTTCCTGTGTCTTCCGTTCACCAAATTTTTCCTCATCCGGCGCGTCCTCGTTCGGTAATTATTCTACTTCTTTATCTGTGAATTTTTAGGACAAGAAGCATCTTAGGGGCATGAATTTATCATAGATAGGGAGGTAGGCATAGTGTATGCCTGACCAGAAAGATGAAAACTGCGCCGCATCAGTGAGCGAAGGGTTATGAAGTAAATGGTGTTTTTGTATTTTGTGTTGCGACACCTGAGAGTGAGAGTTTGATGGATCAATTAAGATATTGAGGTCATTTAGGGCTCATTTGGTTGTACATATAAATCATGTTTCAAAAAATGATGATATTGTTGTCACTCATTTTGATTTTGAAGATGAAATTATCACGCTTGAGAGATTTTGAATGCATTTGCAGTGTTTATATCCAAGATTGATTTCTTATTACATCCAACTACAACAACAAAAACAAGCTTTTAATGGTTTTTAAACGCGTTTTCTAACGTATAAGTAACCGAATGAGTCTTTATAATGATTTTTTTTTTGTTTGTGTTTGGCTGTATATGCATTTGTTTGCTGTTTTTTTATTTTTGATTATTATTATTATTATTATTATTATTATTATTATTATTATTATTATTATTATTATTATTTGCTTTCTTTTGGACTTGCATTGAAGTGTATTATTACAACATCAGAGAATATATTATTGTAGAAACTCATTCTGTCCGAGCATTTTAATTATTAGTAGATTAGGTCTGTACGGCGGCATGTGAAACCAAAAGTTTGCCCCAACACATGAGAGTATGTATAACCTTTAACGTTGATGAAAGGTTAGTTGGATAAGATGCAAATGAAAATTTTGATATGACAAATTTGTGCCAAAACATGAGAGCATTTCTAAACTCTAACGTTAAGTAGAAAATCAGTTTAGCAAGAGATGAGTTTAAAATTGTGAAAAAATGATTTGCTAAGATGTAAATTCTAAAAGATAATAATTTGAATGGTTATTTTTTATGGGTGAAAGTTCAAGAACTTCTTCAACAATAGTATAGATTTTGATGGTGCTTTTTGAGTTTGAAATCAATACTGATATCTTATGACATCCAACCATATGACTCAATCCAATAAATTTGCAATTTTTCAAAAGCACATTTCTAACTTCAAGCAATTGAATGAACTCCAGAATGATTCTGTATTTGTTTGTGTAATTTCTGCAGTAGTTTTTCTGCTTTTGATAATGTGTTTGGATTGCATTGAAGTTTACTTACAACATTTGAGTATATTTTCTTGTAGAAACTCAATAGGCTGAATCATTTTAAGTCTTACTTGGGTTGTTTAGTGGTAAGTCAGATTTAAGAAAAATAGGTTTTTTTGTAAATCTCATAAATCCTGATTTAATAAATATTTGTAGATTTAAATTTTGAAACATGTATTTAATCCTCATTAAATCCTAAAAAATATTTGGTTTTCAATATATGTATTTTGAGTTAAAATTTGGAAACTTTTTTGATTAAAGTAAGAAATTTATTGATTATTTAGTTCTATAGCTTCGAATCCACTAAATCATGCTATCATCATGATTTTTTAAATCTAGAATTTAGACTTGGATTTTATAAATCTTGCCAAATACTATAGTTTGTATTGAAATGTTCTTGATTTCAAGATCTTCAACTTTTTATCTATTGAATCCAATTATTCAAATACAATAATTTTTCATCTACAACAATCTTGTATAGCAATCCAACAATCTATGGACAACATCATTTCATTTCAATGGTGCAGTTATTTAAATTTTAGAATTAATGATTTTTTAAAGATTTTTTCCTTTCCTTGATAGCTATTTTTTCTACCTATTTATGCATAACCTTTCATTTTGTTTTTTTTTGTGAATAAAATTCAATTCTATGTTCTCTCATGTTTTACTCTTTTCTCTTCTCATTCAAATTTCGATATGGTCTTAGAAACGTTAAGGTTCCACTTCCTATGAGGTAGAAGGATCCTTCAATATGGAGTCTCTGTTCTGTATTGACAAGTGCTTCACTAACATTGAAATTTAATTTTAGTCCAACAATAATACTTAAAATATATATGAAGAGTCTTCTAGAAAAGAAGATGATAGCAACTGTCCTGAAGAAGCAAGTGGTTAACAAGTTCACAACTCTAACACGAAAAATCAACGTAGTAAAACTTTTATCCCAAATATGGAAAATCCTTGATAAAATCTTAGAATGAAAATGTTCATAGAAAACTAAAAACAAGGACAAATCACAACAACTCTCTTCTTGTTTTAGCCATATGAACAAAAAATTGAAGACATCCAATTGTTCTTATAATAAAAATTTATTCTGAAACCTCACCAAAATAAGGCTTGATTGCTTAAAAAGGTGAATTTTCAAATGTCCTCATTACAAATGAGAATAAAACTACTACTTGGTTTGTAGGCTTGGGAGCTTCAAACGTATGAAAAGAGATAAAATTGTCTTCTATAATTAGAACCACTCACATCATAAAAACTATAAGATATTGATTCTAGATAGGTCACTATCAAAGTGGCCTTTTTGTCTTTCTCTTGGAAGATTCAACAATTGGCTCTATACTTGTAGCGTATAACTTAGATTTTAATTTACTATTAGTCAGTAAACTCACTCAAGATAAAAATTATGTTGCTAATTTCTCATCTAATCTCTATCATTTTTAAGATTTGAACTCAGGGAGGATGATTAATAATGTCGAGATATATTTAGGAATTTACCTTTTGAAGAACGATTCCTTTGTATCTTGTCCCTCGTGGGAGCGATCTATACTTTTGCATCTGCTTGCATAGTCTACTTGCTATCTTGTTGTACATTTGGTTCTCTTGAGGCTTCCTATTGTGGGAATGGTTCTACATTTTGCCGACATGCAAGTTGTGGTTTTATTTTTATGACGTTGGCATCTTGTTTGTTCTTGGTTCCTCTTGCATCTAGAGGGACCCTCTTTTTGTCGTCATTCTTTATTTCTTGTGGATTGTGAATTTGTGTTCCTCTTCAAGTGTTTGTTTTAGTGCTTATTCTCTTCCACTGGTTTTTAATTGAGGATCTTCAGCCAGCCTAGTCTCTTTAGTTTCTCCTTATGCACCAACATCTCTTCGGATTCCATTGCTCCTTCTATCTCTTTAACTGCTTTTATGATTTTTTTGTTGCCGTACCAATGAGGTCATTACTTCTTATCTCAACGGCCTTTGATTTTTCTAAGGCTTCTCCCATCATATCCTCTCTTGTGATTTTTGCACCTCCAATTACATAGCATTCATGCTCATTTGTTAATGCTATTAGTGGTTGAATGCTTCTAGCTTTCTCTCTTCTATACTTAACAATTTCCTGCACCAAGATTTGACAACATTGCAACAGAAATAACCTTTCTCTTAGCAAGGCAAACTTGTTCTCTTCTTCCCAAAAGGAGATCTCTACACTTGCTAAACCACGCACACTCTCTCTCAATGATTAGTCAATGATTTATCGATCATTCTAACTTTAAGGTAACAACTTCATGTTTGGCTTATATTTAATGGGTGATTGTTTCATTGGTTTCATATTATCATAAGATTTTTGTTAGAAGTAAACTACGTTGGATTCTCACTATGCCCATACTATATCCAGGTGCAAATGCTAAAATAATTTTCATTTTGATTTCTTTGTGGATTCCTCTGTCGCTCTTGTTTGATTCTCATTTTGAAAAATTCATTTGCATTATTTTAATTGTTCCGCATTATTCTCCTTAGCTTCTAAATTTGGAAAACCTTTGTAGGTGCATGCTATGGTAGCTTGTTTTTTTTTTAGGTTTTTTGTGGTTAAAATTCTGGTGGAATTGGACATTGCATCACATTTTGATAAGGAGAGGTGGATTGGTTTTTGGGTTATTGGCAGAGAGTGAAATTTAAAACCATCCTAACCTACCACTTCTTCTATCATATTTTTGAGAATTACTTCTTTGATTGTTTTAAGGCTCATCCTAAGTTAAGTTATACTAAATATCAGATGCAATATTTCCCACCAGAAACTCATATTCATTCTTTCTCTTAGTTGATGGATGATCCTCCTTCATTAATTCAGGTTTGCTTTCAAAACTTGGTGCAAAGTTTGGACTCTCTTTTGAATATAGTGGCTCATTTTTTTACCCTTACTAGTCCCTTGTTGTTGGTTATTTCATGATCACCTGATATTAGCACTAAGAATAGTCCTCATGCTTTTGAAACATTTCAACTTTATCTTATTTCTGAACACATTGATGATAATATTTATATGCACCTTTCTAATTTTAGATGGGAGTATTCAGAGTGTTGATTTCTTGGTAATTAAAAGATTACATATCCTTTTTACTAGAAGGGGCAAAAATCAAAAGAAAATCCATTGGAACTCACCTATATTCATAAGGATTTAAGCTATATGATCCAAATTAATATTTTATGATTTTGGTAATTCATGAGATGCTTCATCCTTGATCTTTTTATTATCTTTTTTGATATTATAATATTTTTAACTTTTTTGGTAGTTCTTTGTAATTTTTTTTTTGTACTCGTATCATTATCTAGTTATAATATTTTGCTTCTAAAAAGGCACTAGCTCGAACAACATGTAATGTTTTTGCCAAAACTTTAATTTTAAATTATAAACACATTTCAAATAATGATATTGATATCTAGTTTTAGCACTCTCTCTTTAGATCCTAAATTTTACTAATTTTAAAAAATCAATTTATTTTTTATATTCACCAACAAAAATTCAAATAACTTTTAGTGTGAAATTTGTTATTTGGCTAAACACACTCATAATTTTTTATCTCAATCAAACCTACCAAAATTTCCAACCTTATGCTTTAGTCCACAATGATTTGTGGGACCATTTAGAATAAAAAATGTATCTAAAGTTAGATCATTTATTTTTATCTTTGATGATCATATCCCTATCGTTGAGGTTTTCTAAATGAAAGAAAAATCTTAAGGGGGATAAAATTTTAAATATTTAAATACCTTGGTCCACACTCAATTTTAGTTTAAAATAGAAGTTCTAAAAATTTATACTGTCAAATATTACTTCGAATCTATCTTGGGAAATTATGTTCTAAATCAAAGGATTATCCACCAATTTTTTTTTGTGTGGACACCTTTAGATATAATGGGATTGTTGAAAAAAAAGACATCCTTGAGATGTGACTAGATTATTAATATTCTTTACATTTCTTTGAGTACCTTTGGTGAGAAGCTATCCCAATAGCTACATATCTCATCAATAGAATAACTCATAAGTATTTATAGTATAAACTCTTGTTGAAATCATTCTTTATTCATTTCCCAATCCCATAATCATTTCTTTTTGCTCCTCCAAGATTTTATAAGTATTTTGTCTTATTCAAATTATTTCTTAGCATTAGAGCAATTTATACTCTAAATCTATCAAGTGTATCTTTGTTGGATACTCCCCATATCAAAAGGGGTACAAATGCTATTTCCTAGCCACTAAAAAAATTTACAATTCAATGGGCATTACCTTCAAGAATAAAAATTTTAATTTTGGAAGTTTATTTGATAATCACCATCATGTCTCTATGAACATATTTCATTGTCCATCATTTAATCTACTAAAAACTCACTAGAATTATTAACTCCTCATTTCCTTGCCAATATACTCAACCCACGGAGAATTAGCTTCGTGCTTACAATAGGAGGGAAAAGAAGTACCAAAAAATGGAGTGATCAACATATATCTAGCACGCCCAAGAACCCAAACTTGGTTCAATGACAAATGAAATAGCCACTGGTGAGAATAAATTTATAAATGATGATATTGATCTTGATAGGATTGCATTAAGGGAAAGGGTGAGGTCATGCATCAAACACTGAATCTAGATTTCATGACTTATAAAGTGTTTTCATCTAGATGTCATACTTTTGTCACTTTTCTTGATAAGATGCAAATTCCAAATAATATTTATGAAGCGTTTAAAATCTTGAGTGGAAGAAAGTTGTGTTGAAGGAAATTCAGCCCTTAGAAAAGAATGATATGCATGAAGTTTCTGAATTTTCACTAGAAAAATAATCATTTGGATCCAATTAATCTTTACACTCAAATATAAAACAGATGAGAGCATGAATAAACTTAAAGCATGGCTTGTTAAATATTACACCCAATTATATGGTATTAACTATCAAGAAACTTTCTCTTTAATTACCAAACTTAACATGATCGAAGTTTTTTCTCATATGGCAAATTTGGATTGGCCTTTGCATCAATTGGACATTAAGAATGCTTATTTTAATAAGTACCATGAATTGGAAGTATACATGGAGATCCCACTTGGATTGAAAAATCAAATAAATATAAATATGATATGTAGACTCAAAAAATCTTTATAAGGCCTCAAACAATATACTCATGTTTAGTTAGGCATATTCTTCAAATATGTCAAGAGCTCACGTAAAAGATAGAAGGCAATTCTGATTATGTATCTTCATGATATTATATTGACATCTGACTTCAAGGAAGAGTTTATTAGAGTAAGTGGTTTTTCAGCTAGGGAATTTTAGTCAAAAGACTGGAGAAATCTAAATACAATTAAAACAAGGTATTGCTATTTCCCATTGGAAGTATACTTTTGATCTACTTTAAGAAATATAAATGCTTAGGTGTAAGTATGTAGAAACTCTAATAGACCCAACAAAGAAAATTGCAATCATCATTAATAACACATCTGTTGATAAAAATGGGTATCAACGTCTTATTGACAGTCTCATCTGCCTCTCTCACTCAACCTGATTTTGGGTTCCTTGTTTATGTTGTAAGCTAATACATAGCAATTCTATTAATGACCATATGGATGTTATTAATCAAATTTGAAGGTATCACACAATGACACCAAAAAAGGCCTACTATATAAAAATCATTCAACAAAGAATTAACATTTTCAAAAATGCTGATTATGATGGAGATCCACATCTTGTTATTATGCTAATGTATTAGAAAACTTGGGTATATGGAGAAATAAGAAATGATATATGGTCTCAAGAAGCAAGTATTAAATAGTTTTAAGTATTGCAAAATATCTTGTCAAATTTGATAAGACTAAATATATTGAAATAGAGCAACATTTCATCTCAGGAAGAATTGAAAACAATCTAATTATATTCTAATAAATTCTCAAATTGATGATATACTCAACAAGTTGATCATGATCATCATATATAATCTAGTTTGAGGGGAAGTATTGAAATATCCTGTATTTGTGGCTAGCGATTTTTCATTTATAGTAATTCTAATTCATGGACAATAACTTTTCATCTACATCAATTTAATAATCTATGAGCAGTAGCTTTCCATCTATAGCAATCTAGCAATCTGTGGATAGTACATTCCATTTCTATTGTGTAGTTAATTCTAGATTTTAGAAATAAAGACTAGTTTTTGGATTTATTTCTTTTCTTACTTGTTATTTGTCTACCTATTTATGTACCGCTTCTTTTTTTTTTAACACATAACATGGGAATAAAATCTTATAATCTCTCATTTGCTATTTTATTCTCTTTTCATTCAAATATTTAAAATTTTAATTTTAGGATTTAAGAAAGTCTCAAAGTTTGTTTGGTTTGATTTTCCATAAATCTAAGATAAATTATTCTCAAACAGTGATGAGGTTGGTATTATTATTATTATTATTGTTTTTTAGTAATGAAAAAAGCCCGCAATCATTTCAGCTTATTGCTTGCACTTATGATTGTGGATAAATAAGTTGTCATCATAAATTATTTTGCCAAAATCACCTTTTTGTTGCAAAATTCTTTCAGTTCAAACCTTCTCTTGCTTGATATTGAACTGCTGCACCGTTCTTTGATTTAGATGTTAAGACTATGTTCTTGGCACTTCTCCTGTTTTGCTGATAAGCTCATGCATGTTTTTGGAATATGTACTTCTGATCACGTAATTACTGTTATTACTGTTAAATGTATCTCACTTTTACATAGTTTTACAGTTTGATTCCATATTACAAGATTCTTTTTTGTTTGTTTTTCTTTCTATAAGAAATTTGTAAATGTTTAGAGTTAAAAAGGCCCAATTTTGGATGAGAATAAATTTGTGGATGAAATTTAAACCTTGAAAGGAAGTTGATGGGCATTTTAATAGGTTGCTAATTACATTGAGCACATGAGAAGTAGGTTTCTTATCCTCTACAAATAGTCTTCAGTACCCGGCAAAACATGATTTAGTTGCCTTCCTAAATTTGTTAATGTAGAAAAGGAGGCGTGTCAGTTCATCTTCAGGTGATCATCTCATAAAGGACAGTGAGGCGGTGGAAAGTGAGTTTGAGCAGGTCTGTCTCACTGATGTTGGCTTGTCTTCTCTTGCCAATGGCTGCAAGGCACTCCAGAAGTTATGTCTAATATGGTGTTCAAATCTCACATCATCGGGATTGAATAATATAGCCCAAAAATGCAAATTTCTAACATCTCTTGATTTACAGGTATTTTTTATTATATTTATTATAACATTATGCGACTTCAGTTTGTTATTTTTGGGTACAGGTATTACTAGTTGATATATCTCTGATGACGATTTAAATTATACAGTTTTTTGTGCTCAATTATTTGCTTCAAGTTCAGGGATGTTTATTGTTGTTAAATGACAGAAACGAAGAGATCCAATTCCAAAACTTTGTTGTATATTTTCTATTCTATAGTAGCTTGCCAAAAAATGCAAAGTATCAGCTGTTAGATATTAATCAAAATTTGATTAACATTTTGGGGCTAAGTTAATGTTTGGAGCAGTCGGCGGAGTTCTTTTGTTTTAGGGTTTGCAAGCGGAGAGAAACTAAAACTAGGTATTAGATAACGTAGTTTGGCAGATTGGCTTAATTGGGTTTAGGAAAATAGTGGGGAAGGATGGTGCAATGTTTAGGTGCTGGAATGACTTAGAATTTTAGAGGGGTGTGTACAGGTTAGTTCTGGAGTTATGATGAAATTCTAATAGGTTTAGGAGTTAATTGGAGAGAAACTAACATTCAGTGATATAAACCCTAATGTAGCTTAGAGCTTCTTGAAGAGATTTAAATGGGGGTTGGGAATGGTGTTAGATGGTTGATGTAGGAGATGATGAGATTTGAGTGGATGAGCAGTTGGAAGGGAGATTGAAGAGAGAAGGTGCCAATAAAACTATATGGAATGCCTCAAATCTTATCATGAGCTAGAAGGTGGTTGAAGTGAGGAAGGGGTTGTCCCGCCTGGGCATGAATGCTGATGAGTGGAGCCTAGGAAGGAGAAAAGGAAGCAAAAATCTTTTATTTGTTTAGGATTCTACCAACATATTTACGTAACCATTTGCTACTATAGTAGTATTACCAAATGGAAAAAACAATCCTTTAGCAAATTATGACCACCAAAAAATTCTAAGTGAAAATGGACAACCTTTGACTGCTGGCAGTTATCATATTGATAAATAAAGTAAAACAATAAACTGAATATGACTGTACTTGAGAAAACTAGGCGTCCATCCCCATCATGCAGGTTGGCATGAGTGTTAAAAACGCAAAATGTTCCTAAGTGGTTGTTTTCTACCACTTATGAAAAACCCTGGTTGCTTCAATTGTGCTTACTAGTTGGTTAAAATTTGTTTCTTGAACTACCAGCTGCTATAATTTAAAGTATTTTTGAATTGTTCCAAACTGGTATGATATGAACTGTTAAATAATCTCTCTTCTAAATGGGATATAGATATTGTAATCAAATGTTATTGCTAATACTGTTTATTTTGTCTCTGGGTATGTGGATGGTATTTAAGCTGATGGATTATCCTATAATGAACCATACCTGTCCTGGTGGTTTGTTTGAATGGAGTGAAGTGTTTTTCTTTTGGCCAAATAATTGTATATTTTGATTCCTAATCATTCGTAATATGAGCATTTCTTATTAGAGTGCCTGCTCAGCTTAATTCTTAATTATCATTGAAGCATGAATTTGGATTTTGGTGCACCCTTTAGTACTCTGATGCCCATCTGTGGACCTAATATATCACAATACTTATCTGTTATCTGGTATTGCAAGGTTGACTAAACTGTTTGGGAAGCTAGGTGTTTATTGTAGCTACTTCTCTCCCTCCCTCTCTCTCTCTTTTCTCTCTTTCTCTCTCTTTTGGGACCTGGGATTCTACTATTATTGCAGATGGTAATTTTCAAATTCATGTTGCGGTGTGCCAAATTGGCCAAAATGCTGCCATGTGATAAAACTAAAAAATAAACGTATCAGCATTAAACAGTCATTCACATGAATAAGAATAAATTTTCATAATATTGAGAACGCATTTGTTCTTTCTACAAGGAAAGGAGCACTATGCAGCAGGAAATTTTGGAAGCGTAGATAATCTGAGCAGGGCTGATGTTTTGAAATGGTTCTGTTTTTGAACCAATAGACTGGCTATCTCATGCGAACCAATAGACTAACAACATCATTTCACATTTAAAAATAGCTTTTTATCATTGTTTTTGATCAATTATTCAATGACCATAGATTAGTAGGAAAAAACTGTTATAGAAGGTTAGCTATTTTCTTTTTCCTGTTTTGCAGAACACTAGAAGCTAATTCTGAGGTGAACATATCGTTGAGTATTTCTATTTAACCTAGCAGTGTTTGTCCATTTTAGATAACCTGCTTCAATTTGAGATGATACGGTTGTTCTTTTGGATTGCTTGATGTAAACGACGTCTGATTTCTCAGGGTTGCTATATTGGAGATCAAGGTCTTATTGCTATTGGCCGATATTGTAAACTTCAAGATTTGAATTTGCGATTTTGTGAAGGTTTAACTGACACAGGCTTGGTTGGTTTGGCCCAACATTGTGGGAGATCATTGAAGTCTCTGGGCGTTGCAGCTTGTGCTTGGATTACTGATGCCACCTTGGATGCTGTAGCATTCCACTGCTCCAGTCTTGAAACCTTGTCTCTGGACTCAGAATTAGTTATGAATAAGGGCTTAATATCAGTTGCCCAGGGTTGCAGAGCGTTGAAGGGTTTAAAGTTGCAGTGTATTAACATTACTGATGAAGCTTTGGAAGCTGTTGGTTCTTTTTGTTCATCATTAGAATTGTTGGCTTTGTATAGTTTCCAAAGATTTACAGACAGGTACTATTCTTCATTCTCAGAATTGATAAGCTTAAGTAAGGTGGCTTGTTTCTGATATTGGCCATATCTGTAGATAAACTGAGGACCTCGGGGTGTTCATTGTGTTTTGCTCTTTCCTTAATTATGTGTCTACTAACAAGAGTGCTTGTGATATTTTGCATGAATCCCTTTAGGATTATAAGAGCACAATCTACATCAATTCATGCGAACAATGGTTTCCTTTGGAGGCATGTTTTAGGGGTGATTTTGTTGAGATGTTGGGCTATTGGTAGTTTATTCTTCTATAAAATACTTTATTTAATTTGGCTTGAAATTTTCTAGACGGGAACAAATGGTTGGAGAGTGAAAAAAAAATTTACATTTCCTAAATCCAAAAGTAATGAAAGAGCCATTCTAAAGAAATATATATATATATATATAATTTAAAATTACCTTTGTTGGTTGTTATTTCGTTTGCTACGTTTCGTCCTTGTTCACTCATTTAGACTTGAAATTATTAAATAACAATATAATGAGTTTCCAATTCTAGTGGAATAATTATAATTCTAAATTAAAGTACTCAATAAAAAGAAGTTAATATGCATGCTAGTTCTTTCTATCAAATTATAAAAATAATCTTTATGATGATCTAAATCAACTATCACCATGAATGTTATCTAAACTAATATTTAAAACTCATGTTTAAAATGTTATTTTTTATTGTAAATTAATGATATAGACTTTTAAATTTTAATGAGTTTGATATCTTACTTTATACATTCATCTTAAGAGCATTGTTTAAGCATAACTTAACTCACCTCTGACCGATACATATCCCATCGACACAATGAGTTGTAGATAAGTCTATTATTGTCTAAGGTGAAAATGCTCCAACTTACTCTTTACTAATATATCTTCTATCGACACAATTGTCTAAGGCAGAAGGAAAGTCATCAATGCTCGTAAGTATATTGTGTTCTTTTTTATAAGAGGGTGAACTTTTTTCATCATACACAAGCAAGTACATTTTTAGGTTGATATTTTTATTAAGTTCATCATAATATGCATGATTTTTTTATATGATATCTACATGTCTCATTCTAAACAATATGATAGATAAATTTGTGGTATAAAACTAATTAATAAAGTCATGAATGAGAGAAACATAATTTAAACATATTAATTAAATGTATAAAATTTAGAAATAGAAAATAATACTAAAATTTAGAAATGTAATTACTCACCTTGCAAAACCTCAATCTTTGAAGAATTTTTTTGATGTTCTTGATAACTTCACTTACTTCAACACTAGTTCAACCTATAAATTAAAATTTTTAATTTTTTTTAGATTCATACAAACTATAGCAAATCAATTTCTTAAGTTCTCTTGACATTTATTAATATCTTAAAAGATTATTGTTTTAGTTACTCTCTAAATAAATAAATTTAATTCTAATGATTGATTTACAAGAAAATGATCACTTATGTTCTCTCTTCTATTTAATAATCATACTAATCATTAGATTAACAATACTTGTCAACATATTAAAACATAAAACTTGAATTAGACTTAAGCATATTCATTATTACTATTATTTTTTCCTTTATCTTATAGAGTTTTTTTGGTAACTTAATAATATATAGGTTAAACTATCTCTCAACCCTAATTTTGTTTACATATTTAATTAATGATAAATTACTTTCTTATTAATCTTCCCAATATAATTCATCAACATTTACATAATTAAAGATTCTAAGTAAGATTCTTTGTGAATTATAAAATTCAATGCAAAAGTCTTGATCTAAATATAATTAATTAGAACATAAAATAAACCTAAGGTTTCTAATCTTTACTAAAAATTTCATCGATTTAACATGAGTCATAGACTTACACATGGAAAAGCTTGACCTCACTTGTTTGTAAAATTTTGAAGTAATTAAACCAATTTATTTAGATTTGTAAATCTAAACTTCTTCCTCCGACAATAAAATTACACTCAAGATTAGTCTAGGGTTTAAGTCTTGTATGCCTTCAAGGCTTGCGACAATTAAGGTTAATCCCCATTCAACCCCGATAGACCATAGCTATAGTGCTCGCTCGTTGGATAACCTTGAGAGTGCATTGTCACCGTCTCTTCGTGCTTAATGCAACTGAAGCTATTTGCGATGTCGATGTTCCCATCTCGATCTCACTCTCACTGGCACGTTAGCTCACTCAACTTGTCTCTCGCTTCCACTCTCGTTGCTCCCATAATAACATTAAATGACTGATGTCGGTTCATTTGAATCGGCATCTGTCGATTCAACTTCTTTTGTTTTATAGAATATCACATGGAATATTTAAATACATTCGAACAAATATTTGAATGTTAAGAATAAATTTCGACCATTGATTAAAGTGAGGGGTATTAAGGATGAAAATAATAAAGTGCTTTTCTTAGAAAAATATATCAAAAATACGTGGATGAGGTATTTTGATAAACTTTTCAATAAAGGATCAGACGATCGATTTTAAGAACCTTAATACCCTAAACAAAAATAGAGAATTTCATTTTTATCGTCAGATAGTAACTAAGTTAGTGAAGCTTTAAAGAAAATGAAATGTGGAAAAGCAAGAGACCGATAATATTCCAATGGGATGAAAATGTTTAGAGATCAAGGAATTTCAGCTTACAAATCTTTTAATGTTATTTTAAAGACTAAAAAGATCAAATGAATGGAGAAAGAGTTTGTTGGTTCCTATATTTAAGAATAAAGGTGATGCACAAGAGTGTGCAAATTATGAGGAATTAAGTTAATGTGCCATACATTAAAATTATGGGAGAGAGTAATTGAGCATAGTTACGATGTGATACGTAAGTTTCTCACAATCGCTTTTTCATGTAGATCTACTATGGATGCTATACATTTGTTAAGAGGTTTGATGGAGAAGCATGAGAAAGTAAGAAGGATCTACATATGATATTTATCGATTTAGAGAAAGCTTATGATAAAGTCTCAAGAGATGTTCTTTGGAGAGTTCTAGAACGAAAGGAGTTAATATTGGTTATATTCAAGTCATTAAGGATATGTATACTAGAGCTACTTGTGTCCAAACACAAGGAGGATTGACAAAATATTTTCCTATTTCTTGGATTACATCAAGGATCAACATTAAGCCCTTATCTTTTACTTTTAGTTATGGATGTTCTTACATGGCATTTACAAGAAGATGTACCTTGGTGTATGCTTTTGTCGATGACATTCTTCTTGTTGATAAGACTAGAGAGGAGTCCAAGTCCAAACTTTTGAATTATGGAGGTCAACTTAGAGTCTAAAGGTTTTCGCTTAAGTAGATCTAAACCTAATATATGGAGGTAATTTTAAGTCATTAATAAGAATGATTGATATTTAGGCTCTATTGTTCAAAATGATGAAATATGGAGAGAAATAGAATTCAAGTTGGATATTGAAGTGGAGGAATGCATCGCCTATTATGTGATGTAGTGTTACAAACTTAAGGAAAATTTTAAAATGGTGGTAAGACGCAATGACTTATTGCGAATGTTGGCCAATAAGAAGCATACACAAGTAAGATTACAGGAGAGGATGCTGTGGATGAGTGGCTTTACTCTTGAGATAGAATGCAAAAAAATGAGTATGTTGGAAAAGTTGGAGTAGCTCAGTGGTAGATAAGATTAGGAGAGCTCTTAGATGGTTTTTACCACATAAAGCGTCGGCCGTCAGAGACAGAGTAGATTTAGATTTTCCATGTTAAGAAAGGTATAGACTAAAAGACTTGGTTAAGATGTATAAAAATGATCTTAATATACTTGAATTAAATGAGAATTTGACACATAATAGGACACAATGGAGATGAAAGATTCATGTAGCTGACCCCACCTATTGGGATTAAGGCTTGTTGTTGTTGTTGATTAACTCACCTAACCATTTATTATCATTCTTTTGTCATAATCAACTATACTCGTCCAATATATTTGTTATTTTTTTGTTTTTTAATTTAGAATGGTATCATTAACATTGATTGTTAGCGTGAAAGCTTACTAATTAAACTGTCATATACCAGAAATAATATTAAGTCTCTTATGAAATTGATTTATACCATAAGATAGTGAAGGAGAGATGATAAAATATTACAAGAATCTATTATAATAATTAATAGCTTCAAGAATTATTCTCTCGTAATGAAATCCAGCTTCTAGAAATAATTTTTGGCTCCTAGAATTTTATGTTAAATACTAAATTATTTGTTACACCCCAAATGACCCATTTCACAAGTTAACCTGAGGTGTAATAAAGGACGACGACTTAGATGTAGCTTCCACCAACTTATTTCGAAATATACATTTTCGGATCAAGTGGGTGAAAATTGAATCTCATCAAGTCATCATGAGTAAGCTCTTATATTTTGAATTCTTCTAACATTATTTTCATATTTAAACAACATAACTTGGAAGCATGTAAAATCAATTTCAAAAGAAATACAAAACATCTAAAAGTACTTAAACATAAATTTTACGCACCTCAAAAAGTCTTTATAATCTTCTCAAAATTGCATATCAAAAGTTGTACAAGTCAAGAACTTATCTAATCTTGCCCCTCTTTATTTTTGGCTGGAAGCCAATAATGTATTATCATAAGCTTGAAACTTAGTGAGTTACGCATTGCTAAAGTAAAATTCAGCAGACAAAAGAAGCAATGGGCATGTGAATTAGAAGCTTGCATGAATGTGAACAATAAGAAAGTACATGATTTCATGTGTAAACATTAAACAGTAATTTGCATGGATGTGAAATATAAACAATAATCAATAGTAATAGTATACATATATGCAATTCATTTTCAATTGTAAATTGGGCTATATGTTAGAAATATCATTTATACTTGTATGAGCTTGACTCATATCAGATCTTAAGGATCATAACTCAACTTGTTGGACAAAACTACTGATAGGTTGATCATTCCAACATAGCATAACACCAATTGGTTCAATCCAACCTCAATGCCAACAATTAGGAATTCTAAGATTTCTTGTCAAAAATTTATCTTGTCAGAATTTTTATCTACCTGTACAGATCATCGTAAAACAATTTGCATATAATATTTTTTATGATATTTTTGTTTATCATAAACATCCATTTCATTTGCCCATTTACATTTCTTTCATATTTGCATATTGCACTAAATCATTTATCAATATGCAAATAAATATTACATTACAACAAGAAATTTGACTTCGGCTTTATTTATTATAAATCAAAGAATCATGATTAATAAAATTTTGCAGGTAATCATTTATATTTGTACATAATATGAAATAAATTTTTAAATGCAACATATAATATAAGTATAATAAGTAAACAGTGATAAGCTTCAGTCCTATGGAGATTCTGAATTTTAAATTAGCAGTTGCATATCTCACCAAAGTAATTGGGTCAATCTCGTGAAGTGTTTGTCATTTCCTTGAATAAACAAACTTAAAGTACAATTTCCTTTTAAATTTATAGAAACTTTAAAGTAAACACAATTTAACACAATTATAATTTTAATTGTATTCTTTTACCTTAAATTCACTTTGCCTCATACAAATATGTTTTTTAGCTCCAGCCTTTCTCTTCTTTTCTTCTGTTTTCTTCCAAAATTTCCTTACAGAATTTGTTTTTCTTTAGCTACAACATGCTGACATAATGAAAATAATTTAGATGGATTGCCTAAGTTCACACACACACACGAGGGTTAATTCAACCATAAACCTTCAAATTAAAAAAAATTTAAAACATACCATAAACCTTCAAATTACTCTACTAACTTCCCTTCCAAGATTCAGCTTACTTCCTTTAGTCATTTAACTGTTCCAGATTTTATTTATTTATTTTTACAACTACAGCCCACGGAACAATTGAAATGGGATTAATGGGTTCAACTACAGCCCAAGTCAATATATGTACATAACTATGTTAATTACCTAAGAATTTTCCCCAAAATTCTTCTAGTATCAGCTCCAGCTTCATCTGTTCATACTCCCAAAACCCTCCAAAGTCTCCTCTCTCGCGTGCTTCACTGATTGGGAGAAACCGAGAATAACAGGTGGAGAAAGAAACAAATGCTTACGTATTTATTTAGGTTGTAAATACTTAATTAAGCTTTATAATTATAATTATAATTCTTTTTCAGTCCATACCGTTCAACTTCCATTCCTTCCCTGTATGCACAGTTAAGTGGAATGTCCTGTTGTGTGATACAGTGATTACACAAAAAATAAGGAAATTACAATAATTTTAATTGATTTTTATTAATTAAATTAAAACATTTAGATATATTAATAATATATATACTTATATATCATTTTATTAAAAAATAAATGTAAAACTTAATAAAAATGCGTGCGATGATTTTCAGGGTGTGGAAAAATGAGAAATATTTTAAAATGCATTAAATTTATCTTTTTGATGTATTTGGACTGTACATTATTGGATGCCCATCTTCAGGACTATGCAAGGTAGTTGTATCGTTTTCTTATCCCACTTAAGAAACTCTATTGTGGATGTCTAGCTACCTTGCATGCAGTTGGCGGCCATTCTTAGCTCCTTCTATTCCAAGTTGAGGTCTAGTTTCTAGATTTCCTGTGGCTGTCCTCTGCTCCAAGTATGACTGTTGAACAACTGTGCTTGCTAGAGGATGTAGCATGCTGAAGACCAGTTCAAGGGAAGCCGGGAGATCAGATGCTTTTAAATTGAAAATATAGATTACTGATGAAAGTAGAAACAGAGAACCTGATAATAAATCCTTATGGGATGTCTGTTATAGCCAGTTTTAATAGTAGCTATGTTAGAATTTTGAGCAGATCGTTAAAAATAAGCAAGGTTCCTGATTATGACGCGCAAAGAAGTTAGTCCATGAAACTAGAATTAGGTTAGGATTTTGGAATATAGGTAAATTAATGGAATTAATAGATATTATGGTTCATAGAAAGATAAATATTTTATGTGTTCAAGAAACTAAATGGGTTGGGGAGAAAGCCGAGATTGATAGTTTAGGTTTTAAACTTTGGTATTGAAAAAGTCAAACCAAATAGGTTTGATTATAGATAAAGTTTGAAGGATAATGTTATAAATATTAATAAATGTGGAGATAAAATTATACTTTAAAGATTATTATCGATAATTAAAGATTATCAATGTTATAAGTCCATGCTCCTCAAGTAGGTTTGGAGGTAAAGAAAAAAAAAATTTTGGAATAAATTAGAGGATTAATACAAAGATACCTCTTGAAGAAAAATATTTATTGGAGGAGATTTAAATGTTGTTGGTAGAGTGGTAGAAGATTTTAAAAGTATTCATTACATTTGGAGTGATTAATGAAGAGTATATTAGATTTTGTTTAACATGATTTTGTAGTGCTAACACTTTAAGAAGAAGAGATGAAACATATTATTACTTATAAAATGGATCTAGTAAAACACAGATTGATTATTTTCTGATAAGAAAAATAGATCGTTTAGAATCAATGGAAGTCTACAAACAAATCATGGAAGTCCTCCATGAGATGGATGTTAAGCTAGCAAAACCCGATACTACGGTAGCCTGGCCTTCTCGAACTAAAGACTATGTATTTACCTAAAGAAATTATAGCTATATCTGAAAAATTTTAGAATAAAAGAACTTACAATAATCCAAGAACTTTTGAAAAAATTTGCAACTGAATTATTTCAAGTTACAGGATTGTATGCAACTACAAAAGCTTTTTACAATTATGAACAAAGATGCATCTTTTCTCATTCGAGCTGCTCTACTAAATAAGGAAAAGAAAATTGCCACTATCAAATAAAATATCAAATTTTAAAGGCAAATATTGATACAGGAGTTTTTTTACTGAAGTTGATTATGCTTATATAAAAATTGTACTATTATTATTATTTTTGTCTTATGGATTTATCAGTTTTGTATGGATAAATTCATTTGATAAGACTTCTATCTTTGGACACAAAATGGTAGTAGCTATTATCTATGCTATTATCAAAACTAGCAAGTCGGTATAAATAAGAATTGAATCAAGTCTCCCAGAATGGAATGAAACTAAGATTGAGCTTGCTAGACATCTTTACAAAATCATTTGCTATGAATATAATTCTAATTATTAGCAATTCGTATATATTAGGATTATGGAACCACCTGAAAGAAGTCGAAGATATTCCGCTTGAGAAACAAATAGATCACTGGAGAGCAATAATTCAAGGTTTTGATTGGTTCTAGAACCATGACTCAGACTTTTATGTTTTCTTATTAGTTAGTGAAACCTTTACCGAAATGATCTTTATGGACAAAAGAATGGCCAACAAATAGTCTATATATAGCACTTAAACATTTTCTCAAGATTTCGCACTCTTATGTCTTGACCTACAAATAATGTCGTGAGGGCTAGAGGTCGAAGGAAGAAGAAAAGGAAAAGAAATGAGTGTTTGATAAATAAGTAGATTTTTATCTTCTTTTTTTCTTTTGACAAATTGAGTTTGATTTATAATCGGTACACCTTAGGGCTTTCATGAGTGGTTTTTTAGGAAAAATATAATTTTGAGGTTATTTTTATTTAGATTTATTAAATTAGGAAGTTGATAGAAAATGAGGAAATTAATGTTCTCTTAACTTGTGTACAAAAGATCAAAATTGGAAGTTCTATCATTGATGGTGAGATTGCTTAACATCTAGTATAGAATGTAAAATAATTTTAAGTTTATTGCCTTCTAATGTCAATAATGTGATATTGGACTTGTATATGTTTGTTGTTAAACTTATTTTTTATATCGAGCATATTAATGGTATATAATGTTATTAGAGTTTAAGAATAAATTGGTCCCTCAACTATTTATTTTTGACCAATTTAGTCCCAGACTAAATAGAAAGACCAATTTGGTCCCTTAACTATTTGATCAGGGATCAAATTGGTCCTTCCGTTTTGGAATTTAACGGAAAGTTATAGAGAAATAATGAATTTCAGAATAACAAAAAATAAAAATAAGTAGATAACTAATAAACCCTACCCTCTTCTCATTTTCATTCACACATATCACGGAAAGACCAATTTAGTCCCTGTTCAAATAGTCAAGGGACCAAATTAGTCCTCATATTTAGTCTGGGATTAAATTGGTCCTTCATAAATAGTTGAGGGACCAAATTGGTCTTGAACCCAATGTTATTAGTAAGTTTAATATAATACACATGCTGAATTATTTAAGATGTTTGCATGTTATTTTCAGATTTGTATAAATCTCATGGCGTGTTAAACATATTCAACTAATTTGATATTATTTTAACATTTTGCTATACCTGTGCCATAGATACCTATTTATATAGACTCGTGATTGCATGCTTGTAATAATAATATGTATAAATTTTTAAATGCTTATGATATTGATGCTAAAAAAAGTCTATGAAGGATTCAGTCAGAATGGGTGGTTGGAAAATTATGGCGACTTGTTTGGGGAGAGGTAGAAGTGTTGATGAGATTTGCCTCTATTTAGGGGCCAAAAAGGGGTTCTTGTTCTTGATAATTATACATTAGAGTAATCTAAGCATTATTGAGTCTAACGCTTACCGACAATTATAATAGGCAGACAAGCTAAGTAGTGATGATATGACCTATAAATATCCTAAAATCTTGATAACCATCACATGACACTTTTAAGATTAAAACAAGTAAGAATGATAATAAAATATATAAGTAAAATTAGTATTTTGATACTAGTATTTGATGAATATAGTGCATTTAATGATTAGATTCTTGAAAATTATATTTTTATTCATTGTTATTGCTTATGATTGTGTCTTGTACAAATTTAACTATAATATCATGCTTTAATTTGCTATTCATTGTAGTAAATTAGTTATATTTATGATTATTAAATTAGTTTAGAAAATCAGCATGTTATAATATTTTCTTTCTTTTGTATTTAGAACTCTGTATTAGATTTTTATTTTTTAATCATTGAGCTTTATAGCTCACTAGATGTTACTCTGGCTATTGTTTTAGGTATGAGAAAATAATAGGTTGGTTGTAGTAGTCTGATCAGGTTTTATTTTTCATTTTAGCATTTTGTTACACAATGTTGGCTGTATTAGAGATGAAGAATGTTTATGATGTGTATTAAAGACATTTGTTATATCTTTAGAAGCTCTGTGTTTTGATGAATTCAATTATTTATGTTTCTGTTTTATTATAATGGATCTATTTGCTACTCATGAAGACTTTGTATTTGTGACAATCTAGACTAACATATTTTCTACTAGCTCAATCTTACTAAGTGAAAGTTAGGATGGGTGAATAAAATGTCTGATTGATTTGCTCTTTTTTGTCACATCTTATACTTGATTGAAAGGGGTTATAATTGGGTGTTGCACTTCTTGTTGGACACCTAGCTATTTTTCTTTCCAGAACTTGTGTGTCTATAGTGATGGGAGCGGGAAGTGTAGAAGGCAACTGCAGGAAATCCAGGAAACTAGTAGCCCTCAGCTAGGAGTGGGAGGACCTAAGAACAACCCGGGAGTAGATGCAGGACAAGTTTTTATCCACAGTAGGGCTTTCTTGACTGGATAAATGACAGTACGGCTGCCTTGCATAGTGGTGAAGACAGACGTACAACAATCTTGTATTAAACAGTCAAACGGCATTCTCCAGGAGCTGGAAATCCTTTTAAGGGCAGGAGTTCATTATGGGAGCAAGATTCTTGAAGTTATTTATTATTATAAAAAATTCTTGTTTTTTTTTTGTTCACTATCTGATGATATCAATTAGTTTCATAGGAGCCTTGATGTTGTTTTGTCATGTGCAGGTTTAATTTGCAAGCTTTCTTGCACTAGTAATTGGTGTCATCATTTTCATGTTACTTATGGTCTTTTGAAACTTTCTAAACTCTCTCTGATTAGTAATGAGAGGATTTGCATGTGGATTTGGATCATATCTTGATTGCTCGTCATGCTTTTCTTCAGTGGTTTTGTACTGAAGTCATTGTGGTAGTTTATTATTTTCTCTATTATCAGTAGGTGTTGGTTTATTCTTCTGTTGCTGATAATTGTTATGCTTTTGGATTCTCCAGAGGCCTTTCTGCTGTTGGTAGAGGGTGCAAGAACTTAAGGGATCTTACTCTCAGCGACTGCTATTACATCAGTGACATAAGCCTTGAATCAGTTGCCCGTGGCTGCCCCAAGTTAAAACGCCTGGAGATCAATGGCTGCCACCACATTGAAACATTTGGGGTGGAGAACATCGGAAAATCTTGCCCGTATGTCCATGTCCTTCAAGATGTTGATCGTCTGCCTTATTAGTGATTCTCTAATTATTTTTTTCCCTGTGCATCTTGTATGTATGTTTGTATGCATGTGTTCTTACTTACTAAATAGTTAGTTTGAAGATATGTGCTTTCTTTAATCGAATTAAAGATCTAAGGCACTTCTACAGCCTATCGAGTATCTGTAATAACCAGACAAAAAAATTTATTATTATTATTCTAATCGACACGCTGGTTGGCCGCTAGTAGATTAATCGAAGGGGGGAATCAGCTTCGATTTGACGAAATCGAACTTCTAATACATGAGAGAGAGAGAGAGAGAGAGAGATAGAGAGACTCTACACCTTGTGTTAGCCAATCGGCGACGGCTTGAGCCGATCGAGCCACCAGTCATCAGTCCACTAAATTGCGTTGACATCTTCTCATCCCTTCCGTGCGCATGTGATCGAGAAAGGAGGAGAGGGTCGTTACAGCGAGAGCGGGTTAGATTGAATGAGAGGAGGAAAGAGGTAATTATAAATAATATATATATATATATATATATATATATATATATATATATATATATATATATATAATTGATTTTATTCTTACTTCAATTTTATTAAAATATAATAATGATATCATGAAATAAATGCCTTTATTTTAAAAGAAAAAAAATTACTTAACTAATTTAAGGTGTTATAAACTCAGCAAGGAAATTTAATTTGGGAATATTTTATTTGATTTATCTTATAAATTTATAATGACATCTATATTTTTAATATATTTCAAATGTATCTTAATCAATACACAAAACCCTAAAGTTATATATAATAATATTTCTATAAGAAGCAGCAGAAGGTGATGAATTTAATTTACTGAAATTCTAGGTTTGATTTTTCATGTAACATTTATTTTAAACTTAATGAAATACAATTATATAGACTTATAATCGTAAAATTTATGAAATCATAAATAGTGTTTTTTTTTTTTAGAACCTCTAGTTAAAATAAGAATCAATGTTAAATTAGTAAGAATAATTATCAGCTGAAATTAAAATTAAGTTTATTTATATTAAGTCAGCTTAACATCTAACATTTTTATATTAAGAAAAATAATAGGATTTAGAGGTATTATAGGCATTTATGCATGTATAAGTATTTAAACAAAGTAAATGTTAAATGAAAAGAATTATAAAAAATCTTTAATTTAAATTAAAATAGGAAGATTAGGTATTAATTTAAAATAAATAGAAGATGTTGTGTAATTACATAAAGCAATAGTTAAATCGAATAAATAAATGTATTATTAATTGAAATTAACTTGATTTGAAAATAAGCATGAATTTTTGATGAATGTGCGTTAAATAACAAAGACATGATAATATCATAGATAAGAAAATGAATAAAATAAAATAAATTATTTTTAAATATTGATCAAATTAATATTTTTATTTTATAGGTACTCAAATTAAAGAAAGAAGTTTTAAATGGAAGGAGATTCAAGAAGAAGCTTCACAATAATGTGGGTAGTTATGTTTTTACATTTATAGTAAAAATTCACTTATTTTTCATGTGATGGAATGTATTGGCGTATAGTTATAAATTATCTCTGTATTTTAAATTGTGATTTATTCTTATTTTCTCCATATTGAATGAATAGTCTGAATGTTAGATCATATTGTTACTTATGTTATTCTGATTAAGCGTTTTTTGAGTAATATAGATAGTTTAAATTATATTTATGAATGTGTATGCAAAATGGGTTCACTAGTCTTGTTGGGGCGTAATATATCCATGCAGTAAGGTAAATGGAAATGATTACTTGTCATTTTGATGAGTTTTGGAAAAGGTTTGCTTATGAAAAAGTTTTTAGACGGTGACTTCTGTAATGATTAATAAATTAGAAAATAAAATTTCTAAAAAAAATATTTATTTCATCTATCTCTTATATATTGAATTGTTTAAACACACTTTACATAATGTTCATGTTTATGATAAATCTGTCATGCATGTTAATTCTATCATCTTGTTTTAGTATTATGTATAAACATAATTTATCTACTAAAAATATTATTCATTTACTAGTTATTTTGTATTTTTTTCAGGTAATCTTCCTAACTAAATGAAAAATAGGAGGAATGTATATGTTTATATTCATGGAGAGACTTCAAGAGATAGATATCATTTTAGTTTATAGTTTTATTATGTTTTATATGATTTCAATTGATGGATAATTTATATTTGTAGACAAATTTATTAAATGTGGTTTAGATTTATAGTGACTCTTATAAGATTGAAAAATATTATGTAGTTTATATTCTATTGGATGTGTTACATATAGTTATAAGAAAAATAAACTTTACTTAAACACATCAAATAGAATATACATTATAATACTTTTCAATCTTATAATAGCCACTATAAATTCAAATCACATTTAACAAAATTGTCTACAAATATAAATTATTCATCAATTGAAGTCATATAAAACATAATTTAAAATATAAATTAAAATAGTACTTATCTCTTGAAGTCCATCTACGACTATAAACATATTCCTCGTTTATATTTTTCATTTAGTTAGGAAGATTACTTGAAGAAAATAAAAAATAATTTACAAATGAATAATATTTTTAGTGGATAAATTATGTTTCTATATTATATTAAAATAAGATGACAGAATTAATATGCATGACAGATCTACCATAAACATGAACATTATGTAAAGTGTATTTAAACAATCCAACATGTAAGAGGTATTTCAAATAAACATTTTTTTTTGTAGAAATTTTATTTTAATTTATCGATAAATTCTGATCGTAGGTCCCAAAACTTTTTTTTTAGAAGAAAGTGCTTTGAAATAATCCCAAATAATGATAAGCATTTTCTTTTACAATCGTACGTTGTATCAAAGATAACTTTATTTTCAAAGATACACATTCATAACATTTAATTTAGTTTTATCCATATTAAATTTCAAAATAAAATCGCTTAATTAAATAACATAAAGAATAACACATCTAATATTTACTGCTCATTCAATATGGTAAGATAAAAAAAATAAATCACAATTGAAATACCTAAACAATTTATAACTATATATTAATATATTCTATCACAAAAAAAGTAACTTATTATAAATGTAACATAATTACAGCGAAACTTCTTCTTGAATTTTCTTTTCTTTAAAACTTTTTTCTTTAATTTGAGCACCCATAAAATAAATATATTGATTTGATTAATATTGAAAGTAATTTATTTTATTCATTTTCTTGTCTATGATATTATTATATGTCTTTTGTTATTTAACGCTCACATTCATCAAAAGTTCATTGTTTATTTTCAAATCAAGTTAATTTCATAATTAATAATAATATTGATTATCATATTTATTTGATTTAACTATTAATTTATGTAATATACATAACATATTCTATTTATTTTAAATTAAAGATTTTTCATAATTCTTTTCATTTAATATAATGATACTTATACATGTACAAAATGCCTATAATACTCTCTAAATCCTATTATTTTTCTTAATATAAAAGTGTTAGGTGTTAAAGTGACTTAATTTTAATTTCAGTTGATAATTATTCTTACTAATCTAACATTGATTCTAATTTTAGTTAGAGGTTGTGAAAATTAACATTATTTATGGTTTCATAAATTTTGCGATTATAAGTCTATGTAATTATATTTCATTAAGTTTAAGATAAATGTTGCATGGAAAATCGAACCTATAATTTCAGTAAGTCAAATTCATCACCTTCTACTTCTTATAGAAATCCTATTATATATAACTCTAGGGTTTTGTGCATTAAATAAGATACATTTTATATATATTTAAAATATATATATCATTATAAATTTATAAGATAAATTAAATAAAACAATCCCAAATTAAATTTTCTTGTTTATAACACCCTAAATCAGTTAAGTAATTTTTTTTTCTTTTAAAATAAAGGCATTTTTTTCATGATATCATTATTATATTTTAATAACAATTTAAATAAAAATAAATCAGATTTCAATTATATATATATATTTATAATTACCTATCTTTCCTCCTATCTCCATTCGACTCTAACTCGATGACCAATGCTCCTCTCGCAGCGATCTCTCCTTTCTCTCTTTCTCCGATGCCCACGAAAGGGACAGCGTCAACAGGCTAGTGGTAGCGACACGGCTCATGGTGGCTCAAGATCGTGACGGAGTGATGCTTGACTAGGGCACGCACGCATGGTAGAGTCTTCCCGACCCTTCTCTTTCTTTCTCTCTCTCTCTCTCTCGTGTATTGGAAGTTCGATTTCGGCAAACCGAAGCCGATGCCCCCCTTCGATTAATCTACTTACGGCCAACCGACGTGTCGATTTAGTATAATAATAATTTTATTTTTTTGTATTATTACAATATCGATGGCTATCATTTGTTTCTTTTGTCTCAGTTATAACTAATAATAATTTATCATAACATCAATACATATGTACGTTTTAATAATCAGCAAGCAAATTGTTTTTTTTCAAAAGCTTTCTTTGATCAAATTGAAATTATAGGATACATGGAAAGCATAACAAGACAAACATGATAATTTTTGGATCATATTTCCTGATCAATTTTCATTTGACTTAATGACATTTTTGTGCTTGTATTTTGTATGATGTCTTAATTAGTTTAAAGAAGCAAACCTACTGTAATAGTTTCAAGAAATGCCCCTTGATAAACTTAGTATTTCAAGGTTTAGAGATACATTCGAGACTTAATCGTTGGAAAGATCAGTTTCTATGGATTCCATCTAATATCAGATAGTAATCATGGGAAAGATGAGCATCTATAGATTCTAGTATCAAATATTAATTCTGCTTTATTAGGTTTATTTATTATTATTTACTGAATATAAAGTTTAAAGCGTGTCCTTTGATCATTTAAGACTACCATTACAATGCAGTATCCATCTTCCAGTTTCAATAGTGAAAATGATTAATTTGTATCAATTGTTGAAATAAACTGATGAATTTAAAGGCACAGTTCAGTTGTGGGATTAGTTTTTGTACATATCCAGCCTTCATATCACAGCTCAGTTCATAAAGATTAGTTTCTTTATGGTTGATTTTACGAGAAATGTTGTATGACTGCATTACATTATGAAACTTTTTCATATTCTCTTCATAAAATATTTATATCTTGATAGAACTTTAGTACGTCTGTTACTTTGTTTTACATTTCCTTGAATGTGAAACTAGCATTTACCAGAGCATCGTATTGATGAATACCTGTAATTTTTAGTAGCCTTGAAAGTTTTGTGCTTTGAATTTGGCAAGCTAGTTTCTTATACCCTTAGGATTTATGAACAGTGACTGAGTCTGTAAGGCTATATGATCAAATTCTTGTTACCCTTTTTGAAGCTAACTACAAGTAGTATATCTCTGTTTGAGAACTACCCATGTTTAAATGAATTCAACAAATGCACTGATCTATGAGATTCTGATTGCTAGTATTGGATTTGCGTAGAAACAAATCTTTTTACCTTATAGCTATCTTGTACTCTTTCTTCTTTGGCCATTTAGTGTTGTATGCTACAGATTATATACTACTTTTTTAATTGATCTAACTTTTGTTTGAACTATGTTTGATTTAATCCTTGAGACCAGTGTTGTAGGCTGCTAGAGGTGTTATTTGACCATGGGAAGTTCTTTGTTCTGGTTTTTTTTTTTTTTTCACTTTTTAAGAAATGGAAATTACTTAGGAGAAAAGAAATCTTCCGAATGGGAAAATCTTGAAGAGGTTAGGTTCATCACACCTAGGTGTTTAAGCTCCATCACGATGTTGACCTCCATGTATACTCCATAAGTCGAGTCGAGCTCACAATACGAAGTCAATCAACTTCGGATACAATGACGTATAAATCGGAGTTGAAATGCACTAGGCATTCCCTAAATCAGTTGAAATGACCTCTGATCGATGAACGGACTTCGTCATCGCATTTAGAACACCGAAATTCATCGAAATATACATATTGTATAATTCGACGGTCGACCGATCAAGAGATCGAGTCGTCAATCGCTAATGCGAATATCAGAGTTAAGAGGCTGCGATGATGGTCAAACGACCTCCGTTTATAAAATTGATTGTAGCAGATCAAAATCGAAACCTATCAACGAGGCTGCACTCGACGAATGAGCATACGCGAACGTCGAGCAGTTGGAAGCGATGATGCGCATTTTTGGACCAAAATTGATCTGATTCAACGCCAACTTAAACCAAACGACCTCCAATCGCGAAATAGACTGTGTCGTTGCATCTGGAACATCGAAATTACTTAGAATTGACATCTAATTTGACAAAGGTTGTCGCGCTTAAAATTTCATTGAAATTAGCACGCATTTTGAGATAAATCTACCTAATTATCCTCTAATTGCGCCCAGTCAACACCTTGAAACTCACAGCCGCTTATTCCCATGCCTCCACCTCTCATTCGACCAATAATATACTGTCACATCATCTTTACCCATGTCTCTTCACATGGGTTGTTTGAATAAAAAAAAAAAGAATAAAAAATTTTGAGATAGAAAGAAGGGGAATAAGTTGAAACGGGAAGAGCTCTTTTCGGTTACTATTCTGTGCTCCAATTTTATTCTTCTTTCTCTGGCATCTCAGTGCTCACAAGAGAAGCCGCACAAGCTCTCACTGGCGATCCTCACATGAATCAGTTTCTCCTCTCCATTCGTCCATCCTAACGAACCCAGGATGAGCTCCTGCTTGTCCATCCTCGGAACAAACAAGAGCTGAACAAGCTTTATCATGTCATCACACCATAAACCGAAAACAGGATTGTTTCTCTCTCTCTCTCTCTCTCTCTCTCTCTCATTCACCGAAGAAACTCTTCCTTCTTCCTCTCGTCTATTCCATGTATAACTGAAAATTAAGAATGGAACGGAAAGCTCCTCCTCTCTCAGTTTTCCTTTATCTCCCTTTCTTCCATCTTGGCTTAACTCCATAATGTAGTTTCATTACCTCAGATCTCCTCTCGTGATTTACATAACGCTAAATCAGAACCACCTCACCTCCTTCCCTACCTGTAGAGGAGCCTCCAAGACCGAACTGCTTGCATCTTCCCTGCTCCCATTCGAGCACCCACACTGCTGTTGAATCCCTTCTCCGTCGACAAGTCCTTCATTGACGAACTCCTGTGAATGCGGGTCATGAGCACGCAGTACCATGGGATCGATAATTTCAAAAAACTTATGTCATTCAAGACTGAAGGTACCTGGAGAAGGCAATGAAGGGACGTGCGTGAAGAAGAGAAGAGGATGGAGATCGGAGGAGATATCAGACTAAGATACTATTTTTCCAGTAGGTAGATCCCTTAAATCAACGATTTACAGCAAAATCGAGGCCCCAAGACTCCACCAGAGAAAGGAAAATAGTCAAAAGAGGCGAATGGGGAAAATGATTGTTGGATCACGAAGAACAATCAAGCGCATCTTCTTCTCCAAACTTCTCTTTTGCATCTCAAGTGATGGCATCCTCCTTGGATTAAAGAATTGAATGATGCTTCGAAGCTGACTGATGATATCAATTTCATAATTTCTGAAAAGGGATCTTTGCCTCCATCGGACCAAACACGACATGTATCACCCCGACGACCCCTTACGAGTAATAAATGTCAGACAGACGACTGACAATGATTCCACCAACACGCTCCAACCGCTGCGAACGAGCAGTAAATTCGCATCTAATCAAATCATCACTAAACTATTTGCAATTCATATACTACAACTTAATTCATATCACAATTACTCAAGATAAATCTTTGTAAATAAATACGAGAACTAAAAGACATTTAATTTCAGACGTAATTCAAAACTTTAAGTTTCCCAAAACTATATAATTCAACAAAAGACTTTCTACCCAAATTGCCTTTTCTAAAATTTTCAACCAGAAGATCAAAAGTTTAAAAGACAAGACGCTAAAGTAGTTCTCAAGACAAGACAAGAAACAATCGCAGACGCATATACGTAAATCCAGAATCGGCAAGAATGTAACAACGATCGAATAATACAATATGAGTCAGAAATATAACAATATAATAGATACGTCAGTCATATCAGATCAATCGCCGGATCGAATTTTCATTAAATCATTTCGTTCGCTCTATATCAAATCATTTTCTAAATGCCATTTATAATCAGATAGGTTTTGACTTCATATGGGTCGTCACTACCGTACTAAAACAGGTAGCGTAACCATACTCTACATACCAATAATTACCAATTTTGACAAATTTAACGACCCCAACCTCAATGTCGAGTCGTAAGATCCCCTAATCACCATCTCTCATTTACTTTGCCTATTCGCATTTAGTAACATTTCCTATCACATTTTCGACATTTCCTCGCTTATCACATTATGATTTAACATGTTTCAAACATTTCTACATGCAATGAAATCAACGAATAAATTTGGCCAGAATCATCAGAAATCAATCATGCAGGCCAGTAATAAACATTTATATTTGATTCAATATATGTAAATATCTATACGATTCATACTTATTTATACAAGTCGTAGAAATAACATACAAAGTCTTAAACAAAGATACATGATCGTAATCAATTTAAATTAAGAATTATACCACCTCCGTTTATACAATTGTCGGATGTCTTCCTCGATTCCTCCTCGAAGACACAACCTATAATGAAATAACTCTTCTAAATACTTAATACATGCAACTCATAAATGAAACTCATTCATCTAACAATCTTCTCAAATTGATATCTCATAAACTGAGAAATTCTAACGCCAATATATGTTCTGCTTCAATCAACAAACTAAAATTAACAAACACCGGCAATCCTAAACCCCATAATAATTCTAAACTCACCTCCAAACATGGAACTCCCAATCACGCATTTCAACACCAAGAAGCTCATGAAAGGGAAGGGAAAGAACAAGAACTTACAAAATTCCTCTAAACTTCCTCTTATCTACCAGACCAAATTCAATCCGAGCCAGGATTCACCGAACTCCATGCATGCCACCTCCACTCCTCACCGGTTTGTTGGCTGTGGACCTCACGGACGGTGCTTCTCGCCGGCGACAGACTCATGGACCACCGGAGGAAGGCAAGCCGACGCAATCCTCTCACGCAGACGCCGGTCAAGGCACGAGAGCTCTCGGGCCGACCGACGCCGAGGGAAGGAAGCGACGGTTCCCGGCCCCGGTCACGGAACTGCCGAAGTCGGGCCGAGAACGGAGAGAGGAGAGACGCATGCGGAAGGACCGAGGCCGCTGATGGAAGGAAATGAAAGTGAACGGTCGATCTCGCCATACGCTGTCTTTTAATCCCGCTACCATGCTAGAAAGTGGGTTTATGCCGAATAAACAAAAGTGTTAAAGTAATTAGGAAATAATTAATTGGATATTACAGTATGTCTGCTATCCAGAGGAAAATAACGATTCTTGTGACTAAATTGGTAGTTTGGAGTCCATTCTGTTAAAGTTTCCAAGCAAGCGATCAATAACTGAAAAGGAGTTGCATAAGCGACAAGACATGCTTTCGAATTTGAGGTCGAAAGCAAAGCAAATAGCATCCGCGCTGAACATGTCAAACTTTGCCTCTAGGGAAGAGATGAAATTTCACTTGTATTTTGAACCTAGAAAGCGTCGGTGGTATGGAAAGGCCTTGCAGGGGAACAAACCATTCTACATATTGCTATGATTGCTTCATTTGTCGATCTTTTACCATTCCAAGCGTTGAGCGGGATCTTCCCATACTAAAAGCAACTTCCCTGATTTTGACTACTTGTAAACAGCAAAAAAAAAAATAATAAATAAAAATAAAAATTGAAGAGAGACGAAAGAACATACATATATGCTCTTTTTACGCAGGCATTTGAAGATCCCTCTGTGCTCAGAAGAGCGTGGCGGATTTGAAGACTACGACCACAGTGTCGCAAGACACCGACACGCATGCTAAGAGCGAGCGTCTCCAGCGGATGCAGGATGACGATCATTAATGCTTTAAAGAAGCCATAATGGCTGTATGCGAGCCGTTAAGAAGCGTGATGGGTAGTGCCTACACGATGATGCCGGAGGTCGAGGAGGTTTTAGCTAGATTTTTTATACTTAAAATTGAATATCAAATAAAAAAAAATTGAATCAAACATAAGAAAAATAAAAGTACAACAAGCAAATTTAAATGATATTTAGCTGCTATAAATACCAAACTGAAACTTAAGATTTACTTGGCCTTGACTAAAAGAAATGCAGTAAGTCTTAAGAGATTCTACACCTCAAATGATGAATTCAATGAATATTTGGGTTGTATTGTATCCAAATAATTATAAGAATTCGATTCAAATGTGAGCAAGACTCAGAACTTATACAAAGCATATAAAGGATACTATGCTTGAAGTACATCTCCCATATGAAAATAAAGCTCAAGTTAGATTTAAAAGGTGATTTACAAGAGAGCTTGATGGGTCGCTTGCAAGCAAAAAAAAAGAAAAACATGACTTGATAGTTTTTCATCCAATGCAAATAAAGCTATTAAATGAATGATTAGATTTTGTTATAACTCTCTTTGGAATTATTAAGAAGAGCTAAAAGAATAAAAAAAAGGAAGAGAAGCTTATAATGAGCTCTACATTCACATATATGCATTACATGTGATCTTTCGATAAACATTCAGATGATACTTACATTTTGCCTTGAAAGAACTAGAAAGTTGGATACGCATGAGCAAGTATAAAGAAAATGCAACAGTTTGCCCATGAATGAGAATCAATACTAAACATGATGAACTTGTGAAGAATCAAAAGCTCAGCAATAAGAACAAATCAAGTTTCATCAAAACTTATAAATTTAATGAACTTCGAACTAAATGTGAAAAGATAGATATTACTTCAAATGGTTGAACAAAAAGCTAAAATATGTAATGCCACCAAATTTGCAACACATCATACAAGCGAACAAAAGACGTTAATTTCTTTTAAATAAACCTCACATGCTTCATAAGGTATTTATTAAATTCAACTTGGATATTTTTAAAACTCATATAAATATCCAGATGAATTTAACTTGATATACATGTATCATAGGATAAACTCTAACTGAATTCAAGTTCTCCAGAATTCTTATCAAATCGTTGATATCAAAATATATATTAAATTATTTAAAAGTCATATGAACACTTGAATTGAAACACCGCGCCTACATTAATCTTAAACAATGTTCGGCGAGGATTTACGGGTTGATTCTCATGGACTGTCGTTAACAAAATCTAATAATGTTATAGTTTTCTCCACTGAGAAAATCTCTAAGAGTTTTAATCGCCATACGACAAGATAACAACTATCTCTTAATTCTAAGTGATGGTGATTGACAAGATATCAATCGACTGAGTCATCATTATAAAAATATCTAAGATATTTATATTTAATATTATTAAATTCAAAATCTTCAAAATATAAATCTAGATCTGATCCTCTTTTATTAAATTAATAGGGTCGACGGGATCTGAAACAGCAAAATGAATGATCACTATTCCAGTGATGGCTGAGTTGATTGAAGATATCAATCGGAGGGGTCATCATTATAAAAATATCTAAGGTATTTATATTTAATATTCTTAAATTTAAAATTCTCAAAGTATAAATCTAGATCTGATCATCTATTATTAAATTAATAGAGTCGACAGGATCTGAAATAATAAATTAAATGATCAAATAGATTTATATACCTTAATGATGATGAGTTGATTGAAGATATCAACCGGAGGGGTTATTATTATCAAAAAATATATAAGATATTTATATTCAATATTCTTAAATCCAAAATTCTCAAAATATAAATCTAGATCTGATCCTCTATTATTAAATTAATAGAGTCAACATGATCTAGAATAATAAACTAAATGATCAAGTAGACTTATATTCCCCAGTGATGGTTGTGGTGAGCGAAGATTTCAACCGGAGGGGATACTTACCATCAAAATGTGCTTGCAAGCTCAAATTGAATAAATCAAAATCAAGTATCAATACAAATATAAAATCAGATAGATTACTAAGTGTTAAATATTTAAATGAAATTTATAATCTAAAATTGAAAGCTAAAATCTAATACACCTTCTGCAATTGTTTATCGGAGGTGACAAATTAAGAAAACTCTAGCTCACAAAGGAGCTAATGTCAAGTCAAGTATACAACTATGTTCACTCTCAATTAATCTCATGCAAGTAGGATGTGACCATGTCCTCGACATGTATTTGGCCAAGAGCCATATATAACGCAATTATGATCAAAGTCCTTGATCGATCGCCACCAAACGACACTATTATATTATTGCCACGATCGTTCTACGCTCTCCCCAACGACTCTATACTGAGTCATAACTATAGACACTTGAAAAGTCTTACGTCGTAAGGCAATTTAAACTGTCTCCTTAGTAAAACTTCGCGTACAAGAATTTCTGACCACTAACTCTGGTTTATAAGAATCCTTCCAGTAAGCCACCTACTCTGACAAGCAGACCAAGGACCAGACAATGGGATGACGTAATCATGATATTGACTAAGGCCATCGTTCTCCTAACCATCTATTTTAAGTTAAATAATGATGAATTTCATAAATTTTAAACTCCACATGCTGCTACTATATGCTAAGAAATTAGCGATCTAACGACTAGTCTTAATCGAAAGTTCTCTCTCAACATTGGGATATTAACTATATGCTGCCTATAGAAACCTAACCATCTAAAATCCTCACAAAAAAATGAGTGAAATCTCCAGAGTGTCTTATCTACTATTCCATCCGATTTCTTAAAATTTCAACATTAAATCTACTTTTCATGAGAGGTGGTGACAATTTTGAGCCCACATGATGGTTGCAATGAAGCTAATCATCCGCCATGTTAGACTTAAGTGCAAAGGTTATAATAAAGTGACGTGCTACTTTAAGAGATGCACTAAAGGCTTCTCTACCTCAACATATGGAGTGCCGCATGAATTGTGTTAGGCTATTGTTTGAGGAGAAAATTATTTCTTATTCATTAGAGATCCCTCCAATTATAATTGGATATGGAATACAATGTTCTAGGTTACACCCAAATAACATTCTCCACTTTCAAATTATAAAAAAACTTTAATGTTTGATATAATTCTACTCTAATACTCTGCTTTCAAATTGTTGTATATATATTAATTAACTTTTACTTGTTATAAGAATGAGAGAAAGATAGAGGTTTTGAATTGAAAATATGGGTAATGTCTTCATGGAAAGAAGACCATTTCAAATGAAATGACAATCAACTTCAATATCGTTAGTCATTAATGAAATATGGATTTTTTGAAAATTTAGATAACAACACAATTGTTATAGTATAATAACATAAGTTGAGTAAATGTAATATGAAATTCTCCTAAAAGAGTCTTTACCCATATCATTTCACATGCATAATAGATCTTAGCTTTATACCCAATGTCAATAATTGATTTGGTCACAACAATTTGTTTTTAAAATTTTTAGGTGACCAAATTATCTTCAACAAATATAAAATATTTGGAGGTTTACTTCATCAATTAAACCAACAAAGTTTGACATTTTCAAGTTCTTAATATTATTATAAGATGTAATAACTCTTTTTAGGTGTTTTTTTTATATATATGAGAATTCATAGAATAACTTCTTAATATTCTTTGCATATGTTGCATACCAACTCCAATGAATAAAATGATAAGCCTAGTTAATTAAACAAATTAATATTTTTGACTAACCTTTGATATTGAGACATCATAAAGGAGTTCTCCTTTATTAGAAGTGACATGAGCCTTTATCAGACTATAAACTAGTTTGTAACTTTGAAGGCCAATTTCTTCAAGAAGATTAATAACACATTTTCTTTGAGGGAGAGATACCCTCTTTTATTGTAAGCAAATTCAACTGCAAGGAAGTAGTTCGATTGTCTTATTTTCCTCTTAAGAGTGTTATAATATTCTTGAATTTGCATATCATTTCATTAAAAAAAATTAAGAATAATGAGTATAGACATGGGTAATAATCGGATATATAAAAAAATAATAATAAATTATAATATTTAATTAATTGTATAAGGAATGTAACAGCCCTGTCCAACTTGAGGCACCTTTCGCAACTAGTGTTGCATAACCAACCAACCTCTTAGGTGAGGATCAGGATAGAGAGAGATAAATGTATATATTAAAATATAATGATATAATATTCTAATAATAAAATTATAATATAATGATAATAAAATTAATACATTAATAATAATAATACAATAAAATATTAATTATAATAATTAATAATAATGTTAATAAAGAAATTTAAATAATTAAATAGTATAAATACAAAAGTAATAATAATAATTAAGTAATTGTAAATGGATATAGAAATAATTAAAAAAGAAAATTGATTTATAATTATATTGAATTTAATCAGTTTATTTAAAATAAATAATAATCGGTATAATAATTTTAAATTTAAAATAAGAGAAGTTGAAAGTTTAATAATTAAAATTTTATTTAACATACATCTTTTAAATCAAAATTTTAATTTTAACTTAAGAGAGCTATAATTTTAAAATAATCAAATTAAATTTCTCATGACTAAAATATTTTTAGGCATTCAAAGCGAAACAAGTTTTTTGGAAATATGAAAATAAAAAAAGATAAACAATTCTTGATTCTACTTTTCTATGAATTCATTTTTTATTTTTTCATGAAAAAGAGATGATATTGATTACCGATAGAAACTAGCATACTTACTGTAACTTAGAGATATAATTATCCATTGAATTGTTTAACTCTTTAGTTGATGATCATTTTTCAAGAAAATCTCTTATTTTATATATGGATGAAAGATGGGAGTAAGTGTATAGTATAGAAAGCTTACTTTTGGAGCTAGGTATTATATATAATAATAAAAGTAATGTATGTAATGTATTACAATAGGAAATATTTTGTAGATTAAAACTAATAATGTAGGTGGCTCTTTTTCAATAATTGTCTTGTGCGAATGCTTTAAATATCGTCCAACTGTCTGATTTTGAGCTCCTAACTCAGGTCATGATAATATGAAAGATATTACTTTCTTGACATTATGTGTCACAAAGAAATCCCACATAGTTTTGTCAGAATCCTAAAATATGATAGTTGATGTAATGCTAGATTCAAGAGTATTGAGCAACCATATTTAAACAATAGTTGGATTCTTGTCATTTAAAAAAGTTGATAATGTCAATGCTATTTGCAGAAGAGGCATCAAGGAGTTTGTTGTGAGGATCTACAAGGAATCTAAAGGTCCTCAAATGCATTGGACAATTGGTACATTTGATTTTTTTTGTTGGTATCTATTGCAGAAGAGAGTTTCAACTCATTTAAAATTGGGTGAATCATTTGAGAGAGAGAGAGAGAGAGAGAGAAGATTCTAATAAGTAACTTAGATTATAGGTACTATGTGAGTCATGAAATTGTCATGCCCTAGGGTTTTAGGTGAATAATAATGAATGAGTATGTGAGTGAGTGTAGGGAGCGATCCCTGTAGGCACAAGTGAGCATTGTTAGTGATAGGTGAGCAGGTGGGTCATGAATGACATGATGGGAGAAAGGGATGGGGGTGTGGTGGCCAAGGCAAGAGTTAGCATGGCTATGATACAATATCTTAGAAGAAGTTAATGTGTCTTTTTCACTAGAGATTCTCCTTATTTATAATCATGGATTGAATACTATGTTCTAAGACATACTTAATTAACATATACTACTTTTCAAATGCAAAAACAAAAAAAAAAAAAAAAACTTTCTTTTTAATGTAATTTTATACTACAACCATAAATAAAAATCAATTTTTCTTGAAAAATGAGGAGGGAGAATCAACTCCCTACAAATAAGAAGTGGTGAGGTGTTGGGAGAACTACATATTAAAAAATATATAGGAAGGACCCAGCCAATCAATTAGGAATGGGTTCTAGATGATAGAGTGGATTTTGATAACCCTTTATAGTTGGGGATGACCTTTTTTTTTTAGGATAGTGACAATTTTTTTAATAAGAATCAATTGATATTATCTTTTCCTAAGATTAGCTTAGTGTTATGTATGCTCTTGTTGTAATTCAAAGGCCAATGTTGCAATCTTTTTACCTTAGAAGAGCTTATGAGGAATTAATTGAAGCTTAAACACGCCTTGTGATTCCTGTCTCCTTACCTCTTATCACCTCCTCCACCTGTCAACCATATGGATTGAGAGCTCTAGTAAAGATATTGGCACGTGCTTTAATTAAAATTATCCTTACATCTTGCCTAATTCACAAAAAAGTTCCTAATATTGTATTAAGCCATCTAAATTTTGGTGAAGATCATCCATCCCTTCAACCAAATTGGAATCACAGAACTTGGTAGCCTTATTTACCTGCTTAATTTTCTTCCATCATTAATTTATTAACAGTTTAATATTTGCTTCCTTTCATTTCAAACTATTCCAAAACACAAGAACAAATTCTTTAGTTTGATTGAAAGTGGTTTAAACTTGTTCTTCATTGTCTATCAATTGATTGTTTTTTCTTTCAAAAAGCTTGTGTAGAGGTCAATTGCATTTGGAGTGAGATCCTTTACTGGCAAAGCTTCTAGATGGAGATGGCTGCTAAACTTGACAGCATAACACTTTAGATGCGGACTTTTGCATATCCAAAATGACTTATCTCAACAAAATATACCATACATATTAATGAACTATCACACCTTAGGATAGGACACAACAAAAGTGGACAATCAAACGTGACTCGTTCTCCACCAGCACCTATCCTGACTTTACCAATCAAGATCAAGTGGGTAGGAAATTAATCTATCAAAATCATCACAATATATTTTCTACATTTTCATGATTATTTTATTAGATTTATTAAGTCATTAATATGAAAGTGTGTATAATTTAAATTATTAAAATGATTTATAGAGTTTCTAATAAACTTCATAAACTTATATATGCTAGAAGTAGTTTGTAATTTACATCATGAATTTCTTTTCTTTCATATTACTTTAAAATTGTACATCAAATTTTAGGATATAAGAGGAAATTTGGTCACTTGATTATGGCCCCACTTACTCCTTTCCCTTGCCTAAATAATAGTTAATATAATATTTTGTGAGCTAAAAGATAAGTGAGATAAATAACTCTATTACATGATTCAAAATATAGGAACATAAAGTAATAACATGTATGTTGGCCTTTCAAGCTAACATGAAATATCATAGACATGACTAATTTAGTGCATTAATCTTAAAAGAATAAAACTATCATGAGTATATGATGGTCATAAGCTTGAAATATATTTATCTGCATAGAAATAATTTACATCATTTATATATCAAACATTTATTGTATTATGATATTCATTACTTGCTTTCATTTTCATTTATTTTCTTTCGTTTTTTGTTCATTATTTTTAAAATGTAATGTGATATTTGTAGGGTTTGCGACATTCATAACATTAAGTCAGTACTTAGCTCGTTGGCTAACCATTTCTTAATGGCCCCTCACTTCAAGGCTAGACTGTATCAGCTTTTAAAAGAGAGTTGGGAACCCCTTTTGGTCCTTAGTCTTACTTCATTAGATTTTTTGTCTCTCCATCTGCAGGTTATTATCATTTGCTGACCTATTCCACATAATATGACTTTCTAATTTTTTATTTATTTTTAACATCATTATTTAAATATTTGGTATGGATATGCATTTGTTAACAATCACCCTACATCAATGTGTGAAGAAATAGTAATACATAAAAGTCTATGTATAGGTGTTTTACTATGCATCATGTTATTAAATAATTCTTACCTTTTAATAATATAAATATCATAAAATTATTAAAAATATATGAGTGCGCATAAAAAAAAAATTACCAAGTGCTAAAAAATGCTCAATACTATGAAAATTTTATAAACAATACAAGCTAAGAATTATTTTCTTTTTGTTTTATAAATTGAGTATCTCACCTTAATTATAGGATTTTCTTTAGTTTGAATTTTCTTATTTATATCTCCCTTGCATTTTAGTCTTTTGTCAATAATCTAAAAATAGTGATTTCCTCACTTTATTGTCAATTCTTATATTATAACTTGAAATTAAATCAATTAATATCAAAATAACATTTTAACTTCAAAAGGATTCATTCTCATTCTAGTCATTGAAGCCTATCAATTCGAAATCAAATCAATTTAAAGATGACATGAAAAATTGGATTTCTACCTACATAAATTAACTTTATTTGCAGCGAAAAAGAGAAAAATTGGATAAGTTCTTGAATTCCTAGCTTTCCTCGTTTGCCTTCTCATCTTCTTCTTTCTTTGTCCTCCTTATCTTCGCCTTCCCTTCTTCATCTCCTTCTCCTTCTCTTATTCCCTTCTCTTCTTTTTTTCTTTCTTTTCTATTTCCTTCTCTATTTCATTCCTTATCCTCTCGTGACGAATTTACTTGAGGAAGTGGATATGTTTATTAAAGAATATTTTTATAATATTTAGAGAATATTCTTACAAAATTTTGATAAATAAATATTTAATAGTTATATATACTTTTATTTATCAAAATGATCTAGAGAAAATATAAAATTTTATGAAAATATCTTTAGTCATTTTTGAGTTATGCAAAAAGTGTGGTATAAATTTTAGGAGAAATTTCTTAGATCTTTTTATTTTTGAAAATTTGTGCATTAAATGCACCATGAAGTTCAGTCTTTTTATTTCTGCAAATTTTTACTGCTTACATTTTGTTCAAATAAACAATAAATTCAACATCTTGCATTTTTGTGTCATGATTAACAGAGAACTTCTGGACTTGGCGTTGTTATACTGTCCAAGGATCAGAAATAGTGCTCTTCACGAGATTAGCAGAGGTTGCTTACATTTGCAGTCTCTTGACTTGGTAGATTGTTCAAATATAGACGATGATGCTCTCTGCAGTATAGCTAAAGGTTGCAGAAATTTAAAGAAACTTCATATTCGCCGTTGTTATAAGGTAACTATTTCTTCTGAAGGTCAAAGTATCAGTGTTTACTTTTAGGTTGTGTAACTCTTAAGCATAAAGGCATTGAGGTGGCTGAAGAAATTGCATTTAGACAAAAATTAGGATATAGATTCCTGATTATGTTATACAATATAATATTACAGTTATATAATCTTCTTTGATTTTGAGTGGTTTGTGATGTAATACTGAATATATGGAGTGCAATTGTAGAAGTTCTAGTGGTGGTATTGTGATATTGGGTGAACAAGTCATTAAAAAGAGTGAGTGATTCAAATATCTAGGCTCTATTGTTCAAAATGATGGTGAAATAGATGGAGATGTTATTAGTAGAATTCAAGTTGGATGGTTGAAGTGGAGGAATGCATCCGTGCTGTGTGATAGAATCCGCTTAAACTTAAGGGAAAATTTTATAAGATGGTGATAAGACCTACAATGATTTATGGTGTATAATGAATAAAGAGAAGCTAAGAATAAGATGAGGATGTGTGGATGAGTAGCTTTACTCTTAGTGATAAAATGAAATGAAAGTATGTTGGGAAAAAAGTTGGAGTAGCTCAGATAAGATTAGAGAGTTGTCTTAGATAGTTTGTAAAGATAAAGCATCACGTCCGATGACCCAGGATAATAGATTTGATTTGTCTTATGTTAAGAAAGGTAGAGATAGACTTAAAAAGACTTAGTTAAAATGTATAAAAAATGACCTTAGTATATTGAATTAAATGAGAATTTGACACGTAATAGGACACAATGGTGAAGAAGATTCATGTAGTCAACCCCACGTAGTGGGATAAAGACTTGTTGTAGTTATTGTGATGTAATACAATCAATTTATTGGTTCCTACTGACTCATTTTCCTCTTATTACATGTAATGTGAAAGATAGCTTTGAAACGTTTGTACCACAAAGCATCACAAATGAATACTTACCTGAAAATTAGTGTTAATTAAGTTTGTCTTGTTAATTAAATTCGCCTATTACTTAAACTAGGCTTAGTTAAATTAGTGTTACATTAAGCTTTAATCCTGTAACTTAAGCTTAATTATGCATGCTAAATGTCTCAATTCATTCATCAAATTAATTATTCATTTTCATAATTAATGTGGTGTTTCTTGCTTTTATATTATCGCTATAACAATTTAAAATAGAATAAATAGATGATTTAATAGCTTGGTCAGTCTAATGCAACCTGGTTCCAACCCGTTAATCCATCAGTTCTCTTTATCTTTGCTTGCCTATTAATCTCACATGAGGACGCATGATTGGGATTGCGAGAGGTGAAAAATGTGTTTTTACCCGATTGTGAATTACACCCTCTTGCATGAACATTTGTGCACTACTCTAAGCTTCATGAATGACCACCCTACTGAAGTCTTAAATGGTATTTGCATCCTCTGCCTTGCTCCCACAGAGCTACAAACTTAGCCTCTGCCCATGGCTCATTTTCTCTAAAATCTCTCGCCATATCAACGAGCTACAATCACCTGATTCCACTTGGTCTGAAGGAGATGAGCACTCTTAACTGCTCTCGCTTTTCACGACACCTGATTAAAAACTGACTTTTCTTGCATGCCACAGCCTTTGATTGCAGCTTAATCCTCATTGAAGATAGATAACCTTTCTCTCACATTATAATATTATACTATAATTGCCTGCATCATCCATGCTTTGAATTGAGAATCTCACCCTTCTCCCTTGATAAGTGCTGCATAACTTCACTATACTCACCAGGAAAGGGAGAATAACAAACCAACTGATATGATACCGATGACAAGGATGCAGTGTAAACTCATACAATTCCATTTCTCTCTCTCAAACCGAAAAGTGCAAATTGTGATGGACTCCACTTTGATGTATGCTAGGGTGCATCTTGTAGCCCCTTATTATGATGTGAGTCATGACATACTTTATTATGGCACATACTAGAATGCCTCTCAATTCTTTTTTAGTTTGAAAATCTCTTAGAAACTTAGGAGGAGGTGTTGACCATCTTTATTTCCTCCAGTCTAGTCATCTTCTGTGCTCTCAAGTGATCTCACAAGCTTCCCTATCAATAAAGCAGCCATTTGATGCATTCTACTTCCCTAGTCACAGGAAGTCGCCTTAATTATTAAAGCATCAACCACTGGTGGTTGGCTTGTTCATAATAAGCTTCAAAGTTGTTTGGAGGAAGAAAAGGGTCTTGAATTGTGCAGGTCAATACGAGAAGTCAATTTGTGAGGGCCGTATAATTAGCCAGGCATCATAATCATTTAAATGAATCACTGTGAGTCAAACATGTGGCTTGGACCTATTAGGTTCATTCAAATAAACATAGCTACGTGAGGACCAAGTCATGAACCTTACATATATATATATATATATATACACAAAAGGGAAAGAATAAATATTCTTTTGTCTTTTACCATACCTGGAGTGCTTCTTAGATGAATTTCCTGCTGATGTGGGCCTGGATTGCTAGAATTTTCTTCCTGTATGGCAATTCCTATAGGAAATCCTCATTGGTAACTAAGGTTTTGGGCTGATGGATGGTTGATTTCTAGGGAATCTATTAATTATATTTATTATTTTTTTTACATTAAACTTATCATTTTTTAAATTTTCTTTTCATGCTAGAGGATTAATTTCTTCCTTATTTTTCACCCATGTAATCCATGATTATAGGAGAGAAGTTTTAAGCAATAAAAGTGCACAAGTTTTTTTCTATATTTGTCCTTCTTCTCTTCTACATCATTTTTTAACATGATATCAAAGCCAAATTTTGGCTTATCATAGTGGTTGACAACTATAGAAGGGCTATAATAGGGTCAAGCAATCGCAAAGCCACCATTCAATTCGATAGTTCTCCATGGAGGGCTCACCACTTCAGATCACATCCTATATACTTAGATGAGAAGAATGTCTTCCATTGGTCTCACTTTATCCAAATATTGTTTAGAGGAAGGGGAAATATTGGATTCTTGAATGGTATCACCATTTAGCCTAAAGTGGGTGACCCTTTCTTTTAATATGGGATACCAACAATGCCTTTGTGATGCCATGGCTCATAAATTATATGGAAGAATATATTGGATCACTGTGCTTGGTTTACAACATTGCATAAGCAATTTGGAAGAAAATCAAAATGACGTATTCAACTCTTGAAATCTCTATGCAATTATGTGTACGAGGTCATGCTTGTGATCTGATGTAAGGAAGCATAAGTGTCACTGAATACTTCGTTACACTTAAAAATTTAGCAAAAAAATTGACATAGTTGAGTCAAATGAATAGTGTAGGGAGTGTGGTAAATACATCGAACATGTAGAGAAGACAAGAGGCTATGATTTTCTTGCTAGTCTCAACAAAGATCTTTATGAAGTTCATGAAACAAGTTTGAAGATTCATTCACTGCCCAAAGTTGAAGAAATATTCACTTAGATTTAAAGAAAAAAAGCATAAAGCAGAGGAATGACAATACTTGAAGATACTAAGCATCCTCATAGATTGTCATAAATGATTCACATTAACTGACATTCATGCTAGTGCACTGATAATTATGTGAATGCATCAAAAGTTGTGTTAGTGTAATAAGGGCATCAAAATGGCCTCAAATAAAAGCCAAGAGATCTCATAAACCCCTTGTTGACCATGATCATGATGTCCCATTACGGTGAGAATCATAAAAATAATACCTTTCCAACGACTATATCACCATAATGCCACCTGGCCTCAACTCAGATATATATACTGCAATTTCATTTGATCATATAGATGGGCCAAGTATCCAACTCTAACCTATTGATCCAAGAGTCATGGCAAGTCATCATTCCAATTCACTTGCTAAAGTATGCACTAGAACAATGCTATGAACTACTTGGAATTTCTCTGTTTTTAGAGTTCTAAGTCTTATGTAATTTTGTTCTTTTTGGTACTTTAAGTCTCACCTTTGGCAACTTGGCTGGCATAAAAGCTATCAAACCAATTAGTTTAAACCTCAATCATGTGCTTTTCTCATCTTTGTGGCTGTAATTTTACTTATGGGTTTCCTTTGGATGTAAATGTCATAACTTAAAATATCAAAGTAGGAGCAAATAGTTGGACTTAAATTCAAATGTTTTCTACTTACAAGAACTTTGAAAATAATACATCAAAAACTTTTTACTAACAGATCTTCCATTGTATCAAAAGGGTCACTAATCCATAACATTTACTTTATTTCAGTATGATAATAGATACACTATTTCTTTTATAATATCTATAAAATGTAAGTGCCCATCACTTCTTACTCTACATCAATTGTACACAAATTTCCTTATACCACTCATTCAATCCATATGATTTTTTATCATAAGCATTTATAAGTAGCAAGTGTGAGTTATAAATATAACTTAGTGACTATATCATAGTTTTAAACTATAATAACTTAAATGAATGAAAAATAACATTTGTGCCAGTTATTATAAGTGAATCCCTACAAAATCATAGAATATTCAGATTTCATTCAAAAACGAGCATGGAAAATGGTATAATATTATTGGATATTATTAGTATGAGCAAGTAAATGAGCATATCTTATCATATCTTATTTTGTAATTAAACCATCACATGAATACTTAATTGTATCATTTAAGATACTCCAATATTAATTTCTTTTTTCATATCTATCCCAATACCAAAGTAAGGGGAGGCATTCAATCTTTATGCACCCGTATTAAGCGTCCCCAACTAGTATCATAGCTAGCAGAACTTTATCATTTAACATACATATTCAATTATTCCTCTAACATATTTTTACATTCCTTGCGTCTAACATTTACATTTAATAACAAATTTTGTATACTATTATAGGAGATAATCTTTGGAGGATGAAATACAGTGAATACTAAATAGCATTCATAATAATATATGAAGATTATGTGCATGAAAAGGAGAAAATCATTTTGGGCAATTTTCAATGGTGATCTTGTATTAATAAGAACATTATCAAATACATAAAAGAGGGTATAATGTCAATGCATTAAATTAGAAAAACAAACATCATTACTATAAAATAGAAATATAATTATCATCTTAATTTTTAGAAGAACCAATACTTCAACTTCATGTTATTTAAATGTTGACTTATTGTTAATCAACTTTTTAGTTCAATATCCATACATTATATATACAATCATACATAAAACATTCATATTAGTTAACTTGCATTTAATCATTTATAATACATATTTTAACTATTAATATTTTTTTTTTTGAATTTTGAACTTCCTAAGTTTTTTTAATATATGCACATACCTCAAATATTTGTCTTCTTCCTACTTTTGCAAAACATTAAACCATCTTTTCTGAATATGTTCTTCCTCTCAACACCACAACCTTAACAAAATTCTTTGAAAATAAAAGCTTGGTTTTGTCTTTATCAAGTTGAAATTAAATTTAGTAAAAATTACCTTTAAACTAGAATAGAAAGGAGTCATAGCCTTGATTCATGTAACCATGCTCACGATGGATACCGCTTGTCCACCATGACTTCTATTTCTTGTGTGCTCGCTTCTCCCCACTTGCTTGATCGATCTTATTCATGTAGTCTCTCAAGCTGGCCAAGTCAATTCATGTCTCTTTCTATATCTCTTACTCTCAGTCTCACTCTCTCTCTTGCTTGATCTCTCTCACTCTATCCCTCGCTCCCACTCTCTCATCTTGCTCTATTGAAACATAGAATTAAGTGTGACTTCTAGTCCATTCAATTGAACTGACACTATTATGATTCCCTTTTTTAATTACCAATCTTTATGGCAAATCCAATTGTTTTGGTCGACAGTAGGACAAAAAAGTCTTAAATCAAGTTTAACGCTTGGGACTTACAATGAATTTAAGACCTATTCTTGGACCAAGGTTGATATAAAGATATGAATTCAAGCCACATGGGACTTCCCAATGATGTATGATACACCTTTGGCCAATTTCTTAACAACATTACTAGGACACTAAATAACAACTTGGCCTAGCTATCATGCTAACAAGCCCATTAACTAAATATCAATTAAGGGATGACTCCCATGCTACCAAGCCTACTAACCAAACTTACATGTGTTTAGACTCACTTCCTTATTCAAATTGGAACTAGTGTTCAATTGATGGTCATGTCATGCACTTGAGCTTTAGCCAGTCATGTATAATACCTTTGAGTCATAAGTGGCTATATTGCATACTTTTGAACTATTCATTCAAAAAGGTATAAGTAACTTACTAAACAGGTCAAGGCCAATGTAGAATGCATGTCTTTGACGCATGCTTCTACTTTGATTAAGAGGATGGAATTCATGATTGCTAATTAGGTTTCTTAAATGTTAATGACTTGAAGGTTTCTAAAGCTGGTAGATTGTATCCACTATTAGATCTGAGATAATGAAATCTTGAGAGTTTAATCGATGTTGTCTCGATCTCCATTCAATCTAAATACTAAATTTGAGGCCAAAATTGATCTTAAGAACTCCCTTAATCAAGAGAGTTCTTTTATAATAGGGAGAGATAACTTACCATGAGAGTTTACGCTTATTATAAATGAAATATTTAAATAAATGATGATTCAACATCTGAGGAAATATGGTTCAATTATTACCCAATCTGCCTCAAGAAAAACTACTAACATCTCCTTGCATCAAAAATATGCTGGAAAGGTATATTTCTCAATCAATCAATGCTGATAGAGATATTTGTTTGAATCTTTTTTTGTCATCCAATGAAAAGATCATTGTGTCCTATATTACACGCTTGTCTTTTGTGGCTTGACTATAGTGCTTCTTATAAGCTGAAGCATACTAATCATCTGTCATTTTCAAACTTACATACAAGTATTTGTTTCCATACTTATTGATAACGTAAGCATAAGATGAGGACTAAATGATTTCTGTTCCTATGGTCAACCTTCAGAAATTAGAGCAACTTACTGCATTTTCATTTTCTTGGTATAATTTAACTTGAAGATGTGTTATTTCAGCGTGTGTAATTTCTGGTTCTACAGCCAACAATCATGCTTTCTGTTAAGTTTTGAGATGACTTCATTTTCTATCTTTTTCAAGGTTGGAGATCACGGTGTTATCTCTGTTGGTGAAAATTGCCAATCTTTGACTGACTTGAGCCTTCGTTTTTGTGATGGGTAAACAGCCTCTACCAACCTATTTGTTGTGTTTTGTTCATCAGTGCACGATCTTCATAATCTTCTGAATAATTATCTATTTTGAAAACTTGACTTTATTTCATATTGCTTTTATTTAATATCATTGTGTCTATGCACTGTAAACATGTAATTGTGAGCCTGTACGTGTATGCATACAAACGCTAGTGTGTCAGCAAGCAAAGTGCATCAGCGCTGTTCTTGTTTTTCTTTTATTTTTTTGGCTTTGAAGTGAAAATAAATCACGTGTGTTTGTCTAGCAATTAAAAGCAGATGTTGATTGTGAAATGCCTAACACAAGTTGGCGAACATAATAAAGATATATTGATGTAGAGCAATTTGCAGTAAGAAGGATTTCAAAAACTTTGAGATGAAGAGACTAGAAGAAGATGAAAGGAAACTCGTTCAAAACATGGAGTGGCTTGTTTATACAATTTTGATTAAGAGTGAAGAGCACTCATAAATGATCTCATTGATAATTCATTCATCAACAACAATGAAATGTTTATACAATCAGTTTTATTTATAAAGATAAACAATCATAAGATTGAAATTATTTATAATGATGCAATTATGTCTTTGTTACATTTAATCTAATAAATATAAAATAAAATTCATAAATTGATTAGAGTTCTGAAAAGCCTTGAAAACTCTCTTGTTTATTTTTTGTTATAGCTTTTAAGAAACAAGTTTTTTGTTGGTTGATTTTGACGAATAATCAACCAATCTTTATTGTATGACATCAATTCACTTAGTTTGTAAATAACTCTTCTTTAAAGAGTTTCCAAGTAATGTGTGTTGCAATAGTATGGAGAAGTCCGAAAGCAGACAGATTTAGGGGATTTAGTGTTGGGTGGCTCCAAGTTATATATGCCTATGAAATCTCAATCATATGGATCAACAATGGATTAGGTGGCAATGGAAACACGAATTCAATGTTTAGTACATGTGACTAAAGCAAATTATAATCATTTGAATCAGTGTCTCTTGAGGTAGTGGCAAGTGAACCGGAGCAAGTGTTATTGTAGAAAGTTTTTGAAGATAAATTATAGGATTTTATTTATATATATATATATATATCTAAATGCCATGATCAATAGAGTTTATATGAAACATTATCTCATGCTCAATGATATTCTTAAGCTCAATCACTCTATAAGATAGAAGTTGTTATTATCTAGCTCAACCTCATGCACAAGAGTAGAGTTTATCTTCAATAAAATGTGTTATTATGGACATTTTATAAAGACCATCATCATAATGGGAAGGATTATAAAAATTTGTTACATATTGTTAAAGAGATCCAAAGATTTGTTGGTCTAGAGGAACATGTGGATTTGATGAGATTGAACGAAAATTTTTCTGAAGATGTATGTGTAAGGGTATCACAAGATTTTGTAGAGAATAACTTCTAGAACTTTTGATAATGAGAAGGAGATGGGATCAATCCATAAATTTATGAGCATGGCTTATGTGATGCAATCAACATAATCGTTGTCACTTATAAATTTTAGTATGAGAATAAGAATCAATATCAACGTAATTTGTGTATAAAAGAAGGGATTGATACATATAAGATTGATTTCCACATGCCCAATCTTCTGGAGCATGAACATGACAATGATAATGATGACATTCATATTATGCCAACAATTTTTATTCATGATAATATGATGCCATTGAAATTTTAGAGGTCAAGAGAAAATAGTTGTGATGAGACTTATAAGGGTTTATGTTGGTGGCTACTATTAGGAATTTTGGTGTTTTTTTCAGGTTGGTGCTTTTCCGAGGTTGTGATGAGGATCTTTAGGTCATTAACGAGAGTTTCATTGCAGAATTGACCATGTTGTTCTTAAGAGTATGCAGTAGAAGTTCAGAGGAATGACAACTAAGATGAGAGCTATTGTTAAAAAAAAATAGCAAAATAGATAGTGATGAACCTTTTATGTTATGTATTGAAAGATCAACTACGTTAGAATTGGGAACTAGGTCATCCTCTTATGAGAGCATCATGGATACTTTATGCAATGGCAAGGCATTTGGAGAATGGTTATGGTCATTGATATTGGTGTTTGATAGGGACTTAGGATAGTGATCAATTGAGATTAAGATTGAAGAGCAAAAGAAGCCAAGAATTAAAGCTTGAAGTAGAGATTGCAACAAGACATGAAGAAGATTAATGATAGTGTTGGTTTGATGAATAAATTAACTATGAATGACATTGAAGCAACAAGATTTATCGATATGGACTTTAGGACAATGCAACGAGATTGATATTAGGGTGAGTGCTTTTGTCAGGATAATCTATCGGATCGGTCAAGTGTAACGAGAATAGGATGACTCGATTGAACCGATTCCACCAACGTTCAACCTTGACGAGCGAGCAAGTGAAATGTGTATCAAATCAAATCATCACAAATATTTAAAATTCATATACAATTAATTCATATCACAAAATTGGAAGCATGAAAATCTTTAAGTTTGTATAAATCTGAGCATAAAGCATCGATATTAAAATTGTATGCGTCAAAAATCTTTAATCTTCCCAAAACTATACACCCAAATCAACAAAGCAACAACTACTGCCCTTTCTCAAATTATCAAGCGGTAGCATCATAAGCTAAAACTTTGTGAGACAGAATTAAAAGTCTAACAAGACGGTAGAATCGCGTGCATGTACATTTAAATTTCTTAAGAGTAAAAGCGGTAACTATCAGTGAAATATGTAATGGCGAAAAATATCTTTGTAGATTAATCAGTAATGTATCATGTCATGGGCGGTTATTTAATGAAAGTCATTTCGTTATATCAAATCATTTTTTAGAAATGTCATTTATAATTCATAGGTTTTGACTTCATAACAAAAGGGTCATCACCCCGACTATTTAAAGAAGGTAAAGCGGTCGGAACCATACTACTTACTAACACTAACACCGTTAGACGATCCCAACCTCAATGTCGAGTTGGGATACTAAGATCCCGCACTCATCTCGTCGAAATTTTTATCTGCTGATTTCAATAATAGTCTTCCTATCAATTTTTCCGACATTTTCCTATTTATCGCATTCGCATTTAACATTTAATGCATGTTTTAAACATTATATGCCCAACAAAATCATAAGCTCAAGAAAATGAAATGCGGCTTATAATCATACTCATTTTGTAATTGCATACAATATATGAGAAATATCTATATGTCATTCATATTATTTATAAAATCGTAAAAGCGATTGGCATAAGAGAATTTAAATTAGCAATTATGTCCCGATTAATGCAGGCCGATTAATGAGTGTCGGCTTTCACCAGTACACAACCTATAATGAATTACTAGTCAATACATGAAACTCATAAATAAATTTAACATGAGTAGTATCTAAACGCAATCTTACGAAATTGATGTCTCCTCATATAATCTTTGAAATACCCGACTCCGTATCTACTAACGCCAATATTAATTACCTAATTAAATCAGTATAATAAAGTTAACAAAAATGCCAATACAAATCTCATTCTTTAATACGCAACTTACACAACCAGCATTTAAACTCCCAATCACGCATTTCAAACCAGGAAGGTGAAGAAAAGGAATGGGAAAGAAATTGAAACAGTCAATCCCATAAGCATCCCTGTCGGCCAGGAAATCCCAGCAGCAAGCATCCGTCGGCCGAACGAAATCTAGCCAGCCGTCGGTTCCCAACCCGAGAAATTGACTTCTGGATCACGACGGTTCAGCGTAGCGAAGGTGAAATGTCAGGCGGTGACAGGGAAGGCGACAGGGAGTTCAATCGGCGGCGGATTCCTCAGCGTCTGCACACTTGTCGCCGTGGCGAAAGCGGTTCTGGTGAAACGGCGGGATTCCCACGTCGTTACGTCCGCGGGAGGCGGCAATCCGTCGAGGCGAGGAAAGGAGGAGGAGAACTCAATCGGCCTGAAGAGGCCAAGGCCGGTATGAAATGAAGCGGGTATTACCTTTCGATAGATCCATATACGCGTCGAATGCTTTAATCCATCCGTAGTTGCATGCTTAGTCTTCTGATATTACTACGATACATTAATTAGCTAAAATAAAATTAATTGGAAGTAAATAATTGGATATTACAATTTCCCCTCTTAAAGAAATTTAGTCTCGAAATTTCTTCTCAATCATTCGAACAGGAAGGGAAACTTCTGTCTCATCTCTTGTTCAACCTCCCAAGTAGCTTCTTTGATTGGTCATGCTTCCATTTAATTTTAACATAAATTTATTACAGTAATCTCTTCACATCAAATTCTAAAATCTTTTTACCGATGCATAAGTCAAATGGTTGTATTTCAAACTTTGTATATGGAATCTTACGCCTGCATCGTGATCCATTTTCTCGATATTGAAATGTGAAAGATGTTGTGAATATCACATTGATGGGTAAGCAAGCTTGTAAACCATGTGCCAATCCTTTCAATGATTTCAAAGGTCCATGTAGGGCTCAATTTACCTCGATGAATCTACTAACTCCTTTCATAGGTTTGACTTTCAAAAATACAAATTCTCCAACTTGAAATTCTACTCGGTGCTTTAAGTCATTAATACTTACTGGCGATCCGGCGACTTTTAATCTATCTCGATTAATCGATTTTCTCGTAGCTTGATCAACCAATACTATGTCTTTCTCCCCGACCCAACTTCGATGGAGTTACACTTTCGACCATACAATGCTTCATACGAATCAATCTTAGATTGGTAGTATTATTGTAGCTATCGTAGAATATGATCTTCCCTACCTCAAAATCTAAAACACATAGCCTCTTCTAGACTTGAATTATTCTTTCGATTGTCCATCTCGAGGATGAAAAGTACTTAAGTGTAGCGTATTGCCCAAATCTCTCAATTCCATTCCATAATGGAAGTAAATCTACCATCTCGGGATCACTTTTGGAATGAAGTGAATTTCTTTTAACATATAATCTGGACAATTTATCGAATCAATGTTTCATGGGTAAGAAATGGTGACTTGGATCTATCCCATCCACGACTACCGGATCTTATCTGATGGAAATCCCATAACAAAATCCATTGCAATTTCTTTCTTCCACTCGGTATAGGTAATGATGTAACAATCCAGGGTCTTTGATGCTCGACTTTAACAATCGACTTCGACATTTAGAGGCATATTTATGTCTTTCTTCATACGACCACCAAAATATTGTTTTAAATCTTTATATTTTTTGAACCGGATGAATAGTATATCCCATGGTGAGCCTTAAAATTTCTTGTCTTCAACATCACGCTACCTTAATTGAATTCTTAGAATAACACCCTCTGCGCTAGTAAAATTGCTCTTAGTGTTTGTTCAATGAATTTCGATATCCACGATCAGGTTTACATGCGACTTTGATTACGTCAAATAAAGTTGATTCGTCGATTGATATAAATGTCGTATCAAATCTTCTAACTTGTAGAGCTTAATTCTCGATCCTTTGACTTTTGAGTAATAATCCAAGCGGCTTCCATGGACTTACGCTTAATGCATCGCCACCACATTAGCTTTTGCCAATCTTGAATATTTAAATCATAATCTTTTATGAATCAAGTCATCTTCTTTGTCTTAGATTGATTCTTTTTTGTGTAAAGATATATTTAAGACTCGATGATCGGTAAAATTTTGCATTTCACTCCGTCAAGTAATGTCTCCAAATTTTAAGAGCAAAAATCACAACTAACTAGATCATGCGGGATAATTTCTTTCTGAGGTTTTAATTGTCTCGAGCGTAAGCGATTACTCTTACTTGCATTAAAACACAACAAACCTTTAAAGATGCATCACTAAATATTTGGAATCCCTCGATCCACGATGGAATAGCTAAAAGCAGGCGGTTGTCAAATCTTTTCAATTCTTGAAAACTCTGCTCACATTCAATTTAATCACGATCCTTTCTCGATAAATTAGATAGAGGCATTGCAATATGAGAAAATCTCTTGACAAACTTCTGTAATAACGTAAGCGGAAAACTACAAACTTCGTAACATTCTGCGGACCATTCTAAAATTGCTTTTACTTTTGAGGATCAATGAAACTCCTTCGCCATTGATAATATGACTAAAATGCGATACTATGCATCCAAAATTCACATTTTGAAAATTTGGCATATAATTGATTTTGTCTTAACAACTCTAAAATAATCAAATGATTTGCATATGTCGGTTTAGAATAAATCGAGAATATCATCAATAAAGATGATAACAAATGGTCCACAAGGGCTTGAAAACATGATTCATTAAGTCATAAAAAGCGGGAAGTTAAACCAAATGGCATAACAAGAAATTCATAATATCCATACACCAAAAGCTTTTAAAATATCGGCATCTTTAACTCTAACGATGATATCCGGATCTCGGATAAATTGGAAAATCTGGTTCCCTCCGATCAAATAAATCATCAATCGGTAGTGTGGATCTTTGTTCTTGTTACTTTATTTAACTCCGTAATCAACACAATCCATAGACCCATCCTTTTTCTTAACAAATATCTTGGTGCACTCCGGTGAGTTCTTTGGGTGAATAAATCCTTTGTCACGTCAATTCGCCGACACTTCAATTCTTACAATTCTTTAGAGCCATCATGTAAGGAGATTTATGTATAGAAGTTGTACCAGGTTGTACATCAATCCCAAACTCCACTTCTCGTGTTGGTGGCAACACTGGTAATTCCTCAAAACACGTCGAAATTTAGAAACAAGGAATATTTTTCACTCAAACACTTCCTTATTCAACATCAATTTGGGAAATACAATTTCACCTTCTTAAATATTTACTCAACTTCGCATTAATCGAAAGCGGCATTCTTATCAGAAAAATAAAATGATTTTCACCGAAAAATTTTCTCCTCTTCCGACATTCAATTGTTGCAAAATATTTGATCAACCAATCCATATAGTATAATGTCAAAATGTCGATTGGTAAGATAATTAGTTAGTAGAAAATTGTTTATCTTGAATGTTAATGTCAAATACACATTTCTATTTGTATTCAAACTATCACCGGAAGGCATTACCACATTCAATGGTGTGAAATAAATAGTATCAGCGGTAAAGCGGTGAAAGAAATCGAGAAATGAACAAATCGGAAACACCAAATCAAGCGAATGAATTTTAAGCATACGACACCACTTCATTTGATTCGCCGCTTCTTGAGTGATGGCAAAACTCGGCTTTTCTTGGAGGTTGGTTTTGCTCAAGTTCTCCTTTTCTTGAATTGAAGGTTTTCCCAAAAATTGTGTTACCTGGCTTCCAAAAACTTTCTTTGTTGACCCTGTCCCTGATAATTGTATGATTTTATGTCCTTCTTCTCCAATGGGCAATCGATACGTCTCCAATCGACCACATCGTAACATTTCCCGATCATAAACATTGACCAAAATGTCTTTTTTTATCACAAATAGGTTTCCGATTTGAATTTGTTTACGTCATCAAACTTAAATTTCTTCTAGAAATCGGCCTTCTTTCAAAGCTTTTCGTTTGCTGCGTAAATCCTTATTTCTTGGAAAAATTCAACTCATTTCATTCTCTAGCCCTTTCATATGCGAGAACTCACGATATCGAATGGTCTGTCTGCCTTAATTGATCTCGAGGCCTCGAAATCTATGACATTTCTCTTCACATTATGCGATATAATGTGGTGCGTATCTAGAAGAGAAGTGAACTTCGACTTCATATTGCATTATAGTTTTGATCGCGGTTAGATTGAAAAAGTCTTGTAAAGCAAGTCTGGCTGATGGAGGAATAAACCAATCTTTGAATACTTTGACAAACTCATCCCATTTGATCTGAGTAATAGGTATCATTTCAAATCTTTCCCTGTGTTGAGCCTGCCACCACCTTTCTGCCTCCCCTTCTAATACAAAAGTAGCCAGTAGTACTCTGTTGTTTTCAGGGCAAATCATCCCATCCAAAATTTTTCCAATTTTAAGTGGCGATCTTATGTTATGGGATCACGGCTCCGCGAATCTTGGTGGTTTGAGCGTTTGAAATATCCTCAAATGTTGATCCACTTCCAAACTGATCTGTAATTAGCAGATTTTCCATAGATCTTAGCTTTGTCAACAACGCGGAAATCATGACTATGCAATTCATCGGATCTACCTTCACCACTTGCTCTGAGGTTGTATTTCACTGTTAGAATTATCTCTGGCGTAGTTCGAGTCACATTTAGTCTTGGTGACCATAACATTTCTAGCATTTCTTTGCATTCGTAATTATAAGAATTATTTATTTGATACATATTTATTAAATATCATACATGCATGAAATTAAGAACATATGGATTCTTAAAAATTAATCGTCTATAGCTACGTATTGATCGATTCACTTATTCTAAATCCAAATCATGCATTCTTATTGCTCATCAATCTTTTTTGTTTACGTTCTCAACCTTCTCGATCTCTCATTACCCCGATGACTTATCTTGGTCGGTCAAGTGTAATAGAATAGGATGACTCGATTAGACCAGATTCCCCAACCGCGTTCCAACGTCTTCTTGCGGAGCGGAGTAAAATGTATCTAATCAAATCATCACAAATATTTAAAATTTATATCTTAATTAATTCATCATCTTTAAAATTATACACCCCCGTACAAATCAACCTTAAAACTTTTAAATTCTTTAAAATTATCAGCGGTAATCGTAAAATTTAAAAACTTTGTGAGACAAGAATCTTTAAAGTAATTTCGAGAACAGAGAATCGATGTACATTTAAATTTGCGGAGAAGAGTAAAAGCGTGCTTATGCGAAATGTAACGATATCGAAAAAATATCTTTGTAGATTAGTCTTGTAACAATGTCGTGTCGAGGTTATTTAATGAAAGTCATTTCGGTTATATCAAATCATTTTTAGAAATGTCATTTATAATTGCATAGGTTTTGACTTCATATGAGGTCGTCACCCGACGTCGACTAAAGTTGAAGGTAAAGGCGGTAGGAACCACTACTAACCCCAACCAGTTGACATGCGGCTCAACCTCAATGTCGAGTCGGGGATACTAAGATTCCGCCACGGCTCATCTCGTCGAGCTTTTCTTTATCTGCGTGATTTATAACATAGTCTTCCTCATAATTTTTCCGACATTTCCATTTTATCACATTCATTTAATAAATATGTTTTAAATATTTTTATATCAACAAAATCATAAATCTTAAGAAAAATAATAGCGGCTTTATAATCTATGCATTTGTAATTGCGTATATGACAAAATATCTATATGTCATTCGTATTTATAAAATCGAGGTAGCATCATGGGGTATAAAGCGTAAATTTACAATTATGTCTACTCGGTTTGTCAGGTCGGTCATTATGTCTTCGGCGTTTCGCCGAGTACACAACCTATAATTAATTACTCTCTGAATACATGAAACTCATAAATAAATTTACAGATAGTATCACAGCTGCGTCTTACCATTGATGTCTCATATAATCTTTTGAAATCTGAAGCGACTCCAACGTAGTCTTCTGCGATATTAATTACAATTAAATCAATATAATAAAGTTAACAAAATGCCAATACAAATCCCATTAATACAATATAACTTACATGAAGCGGATTTTTAAACTCCCCGATCGCATTTCAACACGAGGAAGGTTGTCGGTGAAAGAAAAGGAATGGGAAAGAAATTGAAGTCACGAATCCCATAAGCATCCTCTCGGTGAGCAGAAATCCAGTGAAAGCATCCCGTCGGCCAGAAAGAAATCCACTGGCCGGCCGTCGGTTCTTGGATTTCCCAACTGAAGCAAATTGACTTACGGATCGGCGGTTCAGGAAAACCGAAGGTGAAATCGGAGTCAGCGTCGAACGGGAAGGAAGCGACAGGGCGGTTCAGCGGCAGCCGGATTCCACGCCGGCGTCTGTGATCTGCATCTGGGAACAATTAATCGCGGCAATGGCGAGGGCGGTTCTGGTGGCGAAGCGGATTCCGACTCGTCGTTGTAATCCGGGAGGCAATCCGTCAGCCCGCGAGGCGGGGAAAGGAGGAACTTCAATGAAAGGTGGCAGCTATGAAAATATGAACGGTATTCGATAGATCCCAAATACGCGTCGAATGTTTTAATCGATCCATCTTTGATGCTAATTAATACGATGACGGATTAGCTAAACAAAATTAATTAGGAAGTAAGCTAATTGGATATTACAGTGCTGCTTGTGGGAAGGAAAGAGATTGCAGGGGATGTAATGTTGGATGTTGGTAGTTGACGAGAAGAATGAAACGAGAGTTTATAGCATTGGTCCATAGACCGACCTTGTGTGGATGGCTCTAGTTCATGGAGGTGCGAAGATTTGGTTGAGGGGATAAACAAAGATCAATAAGATTTTGGTTTATCATTATTTCAATGCTAGCTTGTATGAAGTTTTGTACTCTTGCACATGTAAGGAGTTATTACACTAGGATAGTTTATGTGTTGACCTCCGTATAAGTTAAGTTGATTCAAGTGCGTCTTTGCGAGATGACCCCATCTTGAGGTCAATCAGTTATGAATAGGATGACTTGACTGATTTTTCGATTCCACTGTCTCTTTGCGGAGCAGTGAAGTGTATCTAATCAAATCATCACTAAACTATTCAATTCATATCTTCTTCTTAATTTATCCATGAATCACGTAAATCTTTTTGTAAAAAATGTGAGCTAAAGCGTTTAATTTATGCGTCAAAGCTTTAAACTTCCCATTTACAATTCAATTAACAAACTTACCTTCGTCTTTTCCGAAATTTTCAGCGGTAGATCATAAAAGGCAGAGAATCTTAAAACAAATCTGAGATACATCGTGTATATATAAATTTGCGGTAAAGCGTAGGTAAATCTGCGGATGTAACGTTATCAACGATATCTTTGTGTCTTTGTAGAAATATAATGATATAACGAATAATATCGTAAGTTAAATGTATCATCGATGTCGAACATGATTTTCATTTGGTTCAGGTTATATCAAATCATTTTAGAAATGTCGTTCTAATTCTTAGGTTTTGACTTTCATTCATAAAATTGTCAGGTATAAAAAATGAAGGTAAAAGAGAACCATCTCTACATCTGTATTGACAAGGTTAGACTTTAACAACCTCAAAATGCCGTGGGGATCAAGATCCCACAATCACGGCTCATCTCGTCGAACTTTTTCTATCTCGCGGTCGCGTAACATAGCCTTCATATCGTTTCATTGTTTATCACATTCTTGCCTTCTGACATGTATTAAAACATTTATATCGAAATCAATCTTTGGTAAATTCATTGTATCATTAATCATCGAGTCGAATCATAAGCATTTGTATTTTGTTCGATATGACGCATTGATATGGCCAATCATGTCATTCATACAATTTTATCTGCGGTAAAGCGATTGTATAAGATAAAGAATTTAAATTAGATTATGTCATTATGTCTTCAGGTCGATTAATCATGCTTGTCGATTCCTCATAACCTATAATGAAATAACTCTTAAGCACTTCTATAACATACAACTCATAAATGAAACATAATTAACATAATCTTAGAAATAGATCTCTTCCTCGTAAGCTTTGGAAACAGTCTGACTCAAAGTAATCTAATCTCCTCTATTATTAAATCGCTTCAATCAATAAACTAAAATTAACAAGCAATCCAAATCCTCAATAATTCTACACCACTCACTGTCAAAGCGGTTCGAACTCTCAATCACATTTCAACAGGAAGTAGGCGAAAGAAGAAAAGGGATAGGGAAAATAGCTAAAATTCCAGTTTACGTCGGTAGGAATTCAAGCCGATCGGTTCGAATTTCCAAACCACGGCTTACTGGACGGTTCACAGACTCTGAGTCGGCGGTCAGCGAAGGAGTAAGCATAAGCGGTTCTGTCGGCCGAGACGCCGAGGGAAAGCCGCCCGATTTGCATGAAGGCGCACTCTAGTCAAAGTCGACGGAATGAAGGGCGGCGGCTTCGCGTTAGGTCCTGAGGCGGCCGTCGATTCAGCGAGGAAAAGCGAGCGAACTTCGCGGCGTGAAGGGCGAGGCAGCGGGAGGGAAGGAAGTGAAATAGGAAGCATGCGGGAGATCTAACCGTCCGCGTCAGTGGCTTTAATCCGCCGTTGCATCACAGTAAAGTGGATTTCTCTGATGCGGGTTAATTAGCTAAAATAAATTTAATTAGGCATTCAATTAATAGATATTACACGTACATTGAAATTGACAAATATCAAGTGCGATGCGACACAAAACCCCTTGATAGCAATCGTAATCAATCGAATCATCTCTGATTAACCAAATAAACTATATTGATGAAGTCATAATGATAAAATTGCCTAGAATGGAGCCCTCACATCATCAAACTTTGACCCAACAAAAAAAATGAGTTGTAGATACAAGTACATGCACATCGGAGTAGAAAGGCCTTAACATCCAAAATGCACCTCATTCATGAAATTGACTACACAGATGCCACTAAAATATCGAAATCTAACAAAGAGACCTTCTGCAATCAATTTGATTGAGTCTATGAATGACAAACAACAAATATGACGAAATCGTCTCGATCAACACTGAAGTCATCCAAACAACCTGATCGCAAAATGGATCGCGACTTTACATTTGAAATTCTAAAATTATCTAGGATATATACTCATATTGCCTGGACAATGGCACGACTATGAAAAGTTAAAATTGGCACACTTTTTGAGAAAACACGTTGATTTAACTCCCATATCAGGCCACAACCCCACCCTATCCTGTCAAATCCCAACGTTTTCTCGATTCCTGTAGTTTCCCACCTTCATGCTTTCCTTCTTTTGCAGGTCACTGCCTCATCTCCTCACAACAGCCAAAACTCATGCATTCTTCCCCATAGTTGATCCCATCTCCTCCCAATCTCTCTTGTTTGTCTATATCTTACATAACCCCCATCTCCCTCTCAATCTCACACCAGCATAGCCCTAGCTCATTAGCGCTTGAGCTCGAACCCGTCATACAGTTTGAAACCAAACTCCACACACGCACTCCCCTTCATTCCCACCGTCCCTCTTTGCCTCTCTCGATTTCGTCCAGACTTGCTTGAACTCCCCCTCTCCAATCTCCTCTCTACCCCCTCTCTCGCATCATGAGCAACCACACAATATCCCAGTCCAGAACTCACTTTTGCTCCTCTTTGTTCAAGTTGTCAAACCTCCCTCTCAATCTCTCTCTTTGCCTCTTAAAGGTCAGATACCTCACAGTCGCCATCGATGATCCGTCTCACTCCCTAGCTTGAACCAGTGGTCTATTCCCTCTCAAACAGACCCCATCTCCTCATCTTGACCTATTGCTCTATCCTTATTCCTTACCCACAAATGCAACCCTCTTTCCCATCAACTACTGCTGCAAAACCCAACATCCCTCTCTCTAACCCGAGCATCTCCCTCTCTCGGCCAATCTCCTCAACCCAGCACCTCTCTCCCTCTTTCTCAAAATCCATTCAGCTCATTGTTACCTCGATTTATGCGTAAAGGTATAAATGCCTCAAATCAAAATCCTAAAATTCTGATTACAGCACATTTGGTGTGACGAGCAAAACCCGTGCACGCTTTTCTTAATGTGACGGGGAAAACTCATATGTGATGTTGATGATGTAGCGGGTAAGTCTTGTGCGTGCTTTTTTTAGCATTACGGGAAAAATTATAAATTGCAAAGTTTTGTGCAAGTATCCTATGCACACCTTTCTTGGTGTGGTAATTTTTCATAATTATGGTCTAGATGTCTTGTAACTGACCATGTATCTTTTTTTGCACAGTGGACAGGCCTAGACTCGCGATGTAGTCTCCTATGTGAAGACGATGTTGGGAGGCTACTGAAGCACTACCAAATCAAGTAATAACGAAGGTTGAATAGGGTTAAATAAAGGCATCACTTGAACCAAAATCAAATTAAACTAGACTTGATTTAAACATTGAATCAAAAATTAAACTCAAATGATAAAACTCTTGAATATTAACATGAGAATTAATTCAAAAAGACATGGACTTGAGCAACACTTACAGGGGACTAGAAACTATCTTAAAAATTCGCTCATGAGTGACGAACATAATCTCTTTGCACTCAGGACTTTCATAACACTTTGACAATTGAACAGATTTGAATGAAGTGAACTCAATCATCCCCCCTTTTATTTATACTTCAAGAAAAAGGCATCGTGGGACTCAGTGAATGATATTTAATATAAAAATAAATCTCATCACTTTTGGGAACCGGATAGATAGACTCATAGACTTGAGACTAATTAGTAGGTGCACTACCCAACTAGTAACTCATCCACATGCAGAAACAAGAAGAGTTTATTTTGAAACTTCAAAATATGACTTTTATGTGCCACTTAACAATAAAAGTTCAATATAAATTTTTAAAATTTATACAAATATAAAGTTCACGTGAACTTAAAGATTATTTTAATCCAATTGTCACTGAATCTGTAACCCTTGTACAAGCGAACAAAAGGCATTAATAGAGACTCTGAGTTGATTCCTTGCATGCACTAATGACCTTGGATTCAACTTAAGTGATTTGTGATGTGTATGAGCGTTCAAGAAGAGAGACAAATCTTGCAGACAATGCTGGGTGACTTCAAGCTTGATCTTATTACACCAAAACACGTGCCAATAAACTAAAGGAAGTTGTGCATTTGTCATAGGACAATGCTTTCAAGATTATTGTATATAATAATATTTTGTAAATTTTCATGTATATCACTTAGCCTTCTTTGTACAAACTTCCTTGTATTGATGTTGGAAAGTCAAAGCGAACCATATACTTTCCAATTGAGATTTGCATTCAGATTTACTTCAAAATGCATCACTCGTTGAAAAGTCAAGATAACCGTAAGAGAGATATCATTCCGTAAGAGAGGATAACATTTCAAACAGTATTTTGAAATACTTCAATTATAATGTTGATCTTATGCTGCAAGCAATCAAAATTCCTATCAACACTCGTTTTACATAGGCCAATGATCATACGTCACTAATTCCTCTTAAATTGATGGTTGAACATAGCAAAGATTTTCTCCTCATAAATGATCTATGTAATTTCAATAATAAGAAACTAAAATGATCTATAACCAAATTTGAAATACATACATGTTCTTCGACACATGTGTTAAACGTTTAAACCTAGTATATGAGGATGTTATGCAGGCTGAGTATGAAATCAACTTAAGAGTATTTGGCACAGAAGCGTGTAAATGCATCTTGTAATTGCCTCAAAATTCATGCAATCATGTGAAACAAGTGCACTAAAAGTCACATAATAACTTGAAATAATATATGTATGTATCTCATACTATATGTTTTCCTAGTTGGTTCTTTGTATTAGGTTCGGATTAACAAAACTTATTGATATTTTCATAATATTCTCTTTTTGAGAGAATCTTTAAGAAGCTAATTTCTTCACATAACCGTGGGATAATTATCTCTAACTAACTTTAACCATGTTGATTGTAAATTTTAACCGAAGGGGGTTATTACCATCATAATTCATATAATCTTCAATGTCAAATTATCTCAAATCTAAATTCCTAAAAATGCAAATCTAAGGTCTGAACATTTACATTAAAGCTAGAGTTGATAATGTCTATAATGTGATTAATCTTTAAATAAATTTCAAATCACACGTGCATTTTAGGCTGGATCATTTGTTAGCAAACAAATAAAGTTGATAAGATATACATCTCGATGGTACCTGTGTTAAATGAATGTCTTAATCGAAGGGGATATCACCATCAAGTTATATTTGAAATTTAATTTCAAATCAACCTAAGTTTAAACTTAAAAAATGCAAAGAATATAAAAAACAAATGAAAATTTTCATTTAAAACTTAAAGCTAAAATTTATCCAACCATCTGCAACTATTTGTTAAGAGTGATAATTAAAGAAGATTTTAGCTCGCAAAGAAGCTAATGTCAATGTCAAGTGTATTGTTATGTCCACGCTCAATAAATCTCATGTCAATAAGTATGTAGCTCATTTCCTCCATCCATGTGGTCTTGCCACCAAATAATAACAACAACAACAACAACAATAAGCCTTTATCCCACTATGTGGAGTCAGTTATATGAATCCTTCTTCTCCATTGTATTATATTATGTGTCAAATTCTTATTTAATTCAAGTAAACTAAGGTCATTTTTTATACATCTTAACCAAGTCTTTTTAGGTATGCCTCTACCTTTATTAACATAAGGCAAATCTAATACATCTACTCTCCTAACCGGGTCATCGGACGGTCGACGCTTTATGTAACCAAACCATCTAAGGCGGCTCTCTCCAACCTTATCTGCCAATGGAGCTACTCCAATTTTTTCCCGAACATACTCATTTCGCATTTTATCTCTAAGAGTAAAGTCACTCGTCCACTTGAGCATCCTCATCTCTGCAACACTTAATTTAGTTTTTTGCTTCTCTTTTATTGGCCAACATTCTGCACCATAAATCATTGCAGGTCTTACTACTATCTTATAAAATTTTCCCTTAAGTCTAAGCGGTATTTTTCTATCACACAACAAGCCAAATGCATTCCTCCACTTCAACCATCCAACTTGAATTCTACTACTAACATCTCCATCTATTTCACCATCATTTTGAACAATATAGCTTAGATATCTAAATCGCTCACTCTTTTTAATGACTTGGTCACCCAATGTCACAACACCACTATTAGAACTTCTACAACTAAAATTACACTCCATATATTCAGTTTTAGATCTACTCAAACGAAAACCTTTAGACTCTAAGGTTGACCTCCATAATTCAAGTTTCTCTTGGACTCCCTCTATAGTCTTATCAACAAGAAGAATGTCATCAGCAAAAAGCATACACTAAGGTACATCTTCCTGTAAATGCCTAGTAAGAACATTTATAAATTAAGCAAAAAGATAAGGGCTTAAAGCCGATCCTTGATGTAATCCAACTGAAATAGGAAAATATTTTGTCAATCATCCTTGTGTTTGGACACAAGTAACAGCTTTAGTATGCATATCCTTAATGACTTGAATATACATTGATATTAACTCATATCCTTTCTAGAAATCTCTAAATCTATTGAAACTTTATCATAAGCTTTCTCTAAATCAACAATTATCATATGTAGATCCTCCTTACTTTCTCTATGCTTCTCCATCCAACCTCTTAACAAATGTATAGCATCCATAGTATATTTACATGGCATGAAACAAAATTGATTTTGAAAAACTTTTGTATCACATCGTAACCTTTGCTTAATTACTCTCTCCCATAATTTTAATGTATGACATAAACTTAATTCCTCTATAATTTGCATACTCTTGTGCATCACCTTTATTCTTAAATATAGAAACCAATAAATTATTTCTTCACTCATCTGACATCTTTTTTATTTTTAAAATAATATTAAAAAGATTTGTAAGCCAAGAAATTCTTTTATCACCTAAACATTTCCACACTTCTATGGGAATATCATCAGGTCCTACTATTTTTTCACACTTCATTTTTTTTAAAGCTTCTCTAACTTCAAATTTACTAATACGACGATAAAAATAAAATTCTTTTTTTGTTTAGGGTATTAAGGTTGTTAAAATCAATAGTATTTTCAGATACCTCATTGAAAAATTTATCAAAATACATCATCCACTTATTTTCAATATCTTTTTCTAAGAAAATTACTTTATGATTTTTATTCTTAATACACCTCACTTGTGCTAGATCATTACTTCTCCTATTTCTTTGGTTAACTAACTTATACATTTTTCACCTTCTTTGATATACAATCTATTGTATAAATCACTAAAAGTTAAATTTTGTGTATCATATATTACTTTTTTTAGAATCTCTACGGGTCACTCTATATCTTTCCCGATTCTTGATTTTTACATCTAAATCAAGTTTATTAACAATGTTTCTTATTTGTTATATTTTCTTGCATCTTCACCATAAATTATTTTTATTAAAAGAAGCTTTCTCTTTTGATTCTCCAAGCACATTTTTGCAACTTGTTTAATTTCACTTGCTATTTTTTTTCACATAACATTAGCTTTCTTATGAGCATCCCAAATTCTAAGCTCTTGTAGTTTGCTCTTAAAAATATTTGTATTAGTGTTTTTTAAATACTCCTATTTAAATCTAGGACAATAATTTGATTTATTTTTCATCTTCCAATCCTTCATCTTAAAATCTAAAACTAATAATTAATGTTGTGTACTTAAATTTTCACTCGAAATGACCTTATAATATTTTCAATCTAAACGATATATTTTTCTTATCAGAAAATAATTAATTTGTGTTTTACTAGATTCATTTTTATAACTAATAATATGCTCATCTCTTCTCTTAAATAAAGTATTAGCAAGTACAAAATCATAGGCTAAAGCAAAATCTAATATAGTCATACCTTCTTCATTAGTTACTCCAAATTTATAGCCACCATGAATACTTTTAAAATATTTTACTACTCTACCAATATATTCATTTTCTCCAATAAATACTTTTTCTTCAAGAGGTATCGTTTGTATTAATCCATCTAAGTCATTTCAAAATTTTTCTTTTGAGCTTACATCCAAACATATTTGAGGAGCATAAATACTTATAACATTGATAATCTTAGTATTAACAATAATCTTTAAAGCTATAATTCTATCTTCAATCCTATTAATATTTATGACATTATCCTTCAAATTTATATATATAATCACACCTATATCATTTCTAATTTGACTTTTACTTGAATACCAAAGTTTAAAACCTAAACTATCAATCTCTTTGGCCTTCTCCCCAACCCATTTAGTTTCTTGAGTACATAAAATATTTATCTTTCTATGAACCATAATATTTATTAATTCCATTAATTTATCTATAATAGTGCTTATATTCCAAGTTTCTAACGTAATCTAATTTCATGGACTAACTTCTTTGCCCACATCCGTCCATAATATAGGAACCCTTGTTTATTTAACACTGCACCGGAGCGCCAATGCAACGGCCCTTGCACACTTTTCACTATATTCAGGTCATACAACACGTCGCTTCTAGGGGGCGTATTAACACAATATTTTAAAGGATTCATGTCATGATTATTTCAACAAGTTTTATGGTTATGATCAAAGCCCTCTGACCAAGTGATTTTTTACTAAATAACACCTTTAAATTACGCTCACCATTATATCTCGTATGTTCCCTAATGATTTTACTTCTTGAGTTGTGAAATATAGTGTGCATTTGATCAGACACAACTCTCTGTTAGTTAAGGTGGACTTAAAATTATCTATCTAGATAAATATCAACTCAGATCTACAAGGTTGTTGATTCTTCATCGGGTTGAGTTAACTACCTCATCTGGTTAAATAGACAATGATAGCTTGGGGCGATAAAACCATAGGATCTTGATTGGGTGTGTTATTATTTCCCTCATATATGGCGAATTTTTATATCTGTAAACTTAACTTGCTGCTACTATATGCTAAGCAATTAGCAACATAACGACCAACCTTAATTGAAAGTTCTCTCACCGTTGGGAGAGGTAATTAATTATAGGTATTTGCATCTATAGGAAACCTGGAACTAGATTTATAGCCCTCATGAAATGAGCATGAAATTTTTGAGTAGTGCTTTATCTATAAAGCCATCTGCTTTCAAAAAGTTTGATTGTCAGAAATAAAACTCTCCTTCATCAAGAGGTCAGGCGTGAATTTTTGGAGCCTACATTATGAAGATTGAGTTTTAACGAACATTTGATGCAAAGCATATGTTGTGTAGAAGAATAGATGGGAGAAGTAAAACATGAAATTTGCAAGAATTTGATCAATTTGCAATAATGGGTTCTCATCCTTCGGGCTCACAAAGTTGAGGTTAGCAAAGTTGACATACATTCTTCGTATTCATCTTTTGCACCATCACTATGTTAAAGATCCCCTTGGGGTACTGAACTTCTTTGACAAAATCAGCTTCCCAATAACTTGTTCACCTCTTCCTTAATTGATTCTGTAAGGTCTTACTCATATTCTATTTAATCGACCTTGCATCCTTCTGCACATTAAGTTAGATTGCAAGCCATGTTGATATTTATTCTCTGCATCTCAGCAATACCCATTTGAACACATCCAAATTGTCCCGTAAAGCCTGGACGAGTATATGCTCCAGGCTATGAGATGAGCTTAGCCTTAAGACTCACTCTAGGTCGTCTTTAGTCGCCTCAACTTTCTTGACAGCCTCTACGGTCTCTAATCCCCACTTCCAGTTGCAACACTTCTTTGGTCGCCCCTACTGAGTCGCCAACTCTAAAATAGTAGATCTTTAATTGTAGGAAATCACATTTTACACATTTTACAATAATCTTTGTTCGTCAATAGGAAATTTCATAGCCGCCCTGAAGGTGTTTAATAATGGCCATCTGAAGATGTCATTATTAGTGGTTGGGGCATCTACTATAATAAAGTCGGTCATAATGGTGAGTTGTTTCTTCTCATCTCCTTAGATCACTTAGAAAATGATCATTTCGTTAGTCTCCCATCGCTCTCCTGAAATTTGTTGAACGGTCTAGCAGTGGGTGCAAGCTTTGAACTCGTCAGGATCATCTTTTCAAATATTGATTTAATAATTATATTGACTGAGATGTTGGTGTCTATAAATATACCATGGTGATTAGTATCATAATGACTATCATGTCATGGGCCTATCCCGTTCTGCAAATCTAACTAATACTACTTCAGTAATAGGTGTTCGAGCCATTATTATCTAGTTCATTTTTCTCAACTTTAGATGTTTGATACTAGCTCACCGCGAAGACTAGACATTATCTTCTTCAATGCTTTTAGAATTGTGGGCACCACTCCTGCTATGTGAATTGCCCTAATATGCATGGGCTCATTTTCTTGTTCTTCTATTTGTTCCTTTTCTTGCTGCATATAAATTCTTTTAACTTGTCGTCCTCCTAAACATGCTCATCAACCAAGTTTCCTAAGTATCAACACTACTCGTATTATGGCTATGGTTTTTGTGGTACACAATACTTAAACAGATCTCTTGTGAGGCTATTGGCTCTCATGGGTATTGGGTGCTTAAAGTACTCTTTGTTTTAAATAGTTTCTACTAACTCGACCATAGATACAATGTGGTGATTGTGGAACGATGATGCGGCTAGTACTCTGGTACAAGCAAGTCGGTTATGGTGTTTCATAGTATCCCATTCATGGACTCTCCCTTGCCGTTGACCTTAGCAAGGAAATTGCCCTCTGTTGCTAGTGATGCGAAAGGTTTTGAGGTGCATGTGACCTCTTCTTTATTCTTTGTAATCCCAGTTGAACCCATCATGTTGAGCGAGTGATTTATCTTGTCTCTGGATTGCTCCTTGGAGAGCTGCTTGGGAGAACTAATTTACTTTATTGTACTCCTTGGTGTTGAAATTGCTATTGGTGAGTTCTAGTAACTTTGTCAATATCTTCAGTTGTTAGAGATCAAGAGCATATCTGAATGGCACTTCCCTTAGGCCTTGAGTGATCACAACCCGCACGACTACTGGCTCAAGATCCTTCACTTATAACATCTCCTTATGGAATAGAGTGATGAACTTTCTTAAAGATTCTTCGGGATCATGGTGCATCTATAATAAAGTATGTGAGCTCTTAAGCGGCCTCTGTGTGCTGACAAATTATGTTATGAACATTCTTTTAAATTCAACAAATAAAGTGATAATATCCATTGAAAGGTGTGAGAACCACCTCAATGCTAATTTTTTAAAAGTAGGGAAAAAGATGACACTTAAGGCTTCATCAAGTTCGAATAATGTAGTCAACTCAAAAGTGACATAGTCTGTCGGGTTATACTTGCCTCTATTAGACTTTAAATGAAATATATTGAACTTTAGTGGTGGTCGAGCATTTATTATCTCTCTAGAAAAATTATTAGCCAAGTCCTTATTCACCTTTCTCCTAGGAGGCAATGTTTTCTCGCTGTTGTGTGGAATAAAGTATTATTTAAACTCTATGTTGAATTCAACACTTTTCGGCAATGGCTGACTTGCAAGATTGTCAAATTTGTGCCCTCAAGGACTCTCCCTATGAGCTCGCTTCATGGCCCCTTGAATGAGGAGAGTGATGTGCTTCTCCATCTCTTTCAAATCCTAATTGGATTACAAAGTGTTGGGTGGTATGCTTCATGTCGATTGAGTTATCTCTTCTAGGTTGTCTTACTTCATGAATTGCTCAACTTCTAATCTATGATATATGTCTATGCTCACCCCAACTAGAGAGGATGTTAAATCTAATTTATCCTTGGGTTGATATCATACCTTGCAAGAGTTGGAAAAATAGGGGGTGAGAGAGAGAGAGAGAGGGAGAGAGAGTAATACAATGATTTTATATGCACACACACAAAGTATAACAAAGGCCAAGTGACCCAAGTATAGAAAATGTAATATCCAAATAAGCTAAGCTAATTCCTAATTAATTAATTTGTTATTTAATTAATCCTTGAACACAAACATGCGTGGATGGATTAAGGAGTTAGGCATGTATGGTGAGATCGAAAGGTATACCCATTTCTCTCTCTTTTCATTTCCTCCAAGCCGTGGCCAGAAGATTTCTCCTTTCCCTCTCTCTTGGGCTTCGGCGAGCTAGCTCAGGATCACGGTGCGTGTGCGGTGGCGGAGGATTCAGCCCGGCTTGGCGAACTTACAGTGACCGAGCAGCTGGGAGTTCAGCGTTCTTCGCCTTCCTCCATGTCCGTCCCTTCTCTGTCGGCCGGCGGAACCATGACCATGTGAGGTAAAGGCCTTGCTAGGGAGTTAGTGAATCGGTAGCTTGGGATTGGAATTAGGGTCTGGCCTAAGAGGAAGCACAGGGAGTTCTTTGATTTTACTAATTTTCTTTTCATTCCTTTTCATTGACTGACAGTGCGAGAAAATTGTGATTGGAAGTTAAATGCTTGGGAATAATAATTTTTTGTTAGGTAAGAATGAGTTTAAAAATTTGGTAATATTCGTGTAAAATTTATGAGTTTATATTGAGAAGAGAATTGATTATAGGTTGTGTCTTCGAAAAGCGTCGAGCACATTAACACTGCTGAACAACGAAATGAGACATAATTCTTAATTTAAATTCGTTTATAGTCTCGTGTATGTTTTTCTGGATTCTTATAAATTGTATGAATGATATATAGATATTCTACATATTGTATAATCAAATCTTTATTACGCAGTATGTATTCTTGATTTATGATTATAAGCGGTTAGTATTTTCTTAATAGCATATGATTTTGTTGAGCATATGGAAATGTTTAAAACATCATTATTAATTGTTAAATCATTAATGTGATAAGCGAGAGAAATGTCGGAAAAATTGTGATAGGAAATATGTTATAGATATCTGTGAGATAAAAGTTGCGAGATGGCTTGGCGGGGGATCTTAGCATCCCGACTCACGAGTGAGGTTAGGCCATTCGTCCGGTGTGTCGGGGAAGGAAAGTAGTATGGTTTTACCTTACACCTTGACTTTAGGCCGGTAGAAGGGTGACCTTTGTTATGAAGTCAAAATCATCACGATTATAAATGACATTCTAAGAAAAGGATTTGATATAGAGCGAAATTGCTTTCATTAAATAAGCGGATGACTCATGAAATGACAAATTATTGATCATTCTCTTTCTACGGTATTGTTGTTATATTTACTGACATAATTATCGCTCACAAATTTTAAATGTACATGCGATTGTTCTAATGACTTGTTACGAGCTTACTTTAGCATTATTGATCTCTAAACTTTGAGCATGATGTTCTGATTAATAATTTGAGGGAGCGAGGTGGGTAGAAGTTAGTTTGTTTTGTTGATTTGTACAATTTTGGGTGTATAGTTTTGGGAAGATTAAAGGCTTTTGTGCATACAAAATTTTAATATTGATTGTTAGTTATATTTGTGTACAAACTTGAAGATTTTAAATGCTTCATTTTGTGATATGAATTAATTAGTTAAGAAAAATCGATATATAAATTTGTTTGTGATGATTTGAGCTATGTAATCAAGTTATCCTATTCTGTACACTCGACATAATAGTGTCAGGCAGAAAATCTCAAGTGACTAAAAAAGTCAATATATATTATATGGTCTCTAATGAAAGTATAAAGATACTAAGGAGTCCAAAAGTTTTAAAAGATTCTATATACGACTTTAACCTCTTTATTTATAAGATTAGAGGACCTCATCAATGGCTAAAGGAAATGTAAAATAATAAAAAGAAAATTCAATGATTCTAGAGACTACTTAAGTGTGGACATATGTGTGATGATATAATATAGCAAGGGTGTAGCCTCCAAGTGACATGGCCCCTCATATAAGTCAACTCACCGGCCCTAAACATGGGGTGAGTTCGTTGTCTGAGTCATTGCTTATTCATATTGTAAGCAAGTAGCTAGTGAGTTTCCTTGTAAAAGTCGCCCACCGAGTGTGCTAGGCAAGCCGAATAGGACATCCCAATAGTTAGTGAGTCCCATCTCGAGAATTGTAGTCTGGTTTGCTCTTGTCATTGTCGAAAGAATTTCTCTTGCCGTGAGCCCAACAATATGAAAAATCATAAGGGGAAGGCCATTGTTTCCAACATCAAGGAGAAAGACACCTTTATAGAAGTGCATCAAGTAGAACCAAGCCAAAAAGAGCCCTCAATTTAGGAGGAGTCGGGGAATGCCATGGAGGCTAATGCAACCAAGAGCCAGGGTCCTGTACCTTAGTAGACTTTGATCTTTGGGTTCATAGCTATACATTCACGGCCAAACAAGGACAAAAATGGACACAGGAGTAGAACTAGAGCAAGATAGAACATAGTCTTTTAGGAACATTTTGATAAGGAGCTTCTTAGCTTGGACCATTGGAGCCAATGCCAAGGAAGCGCAAGAAGTACCCTCATGACCTCTCGGAAGTTGGGGATGCATCCCCTTAGGGGATTATATGACCCTTCTCGTACTTGGGACTCTCATTGCCTCTTTGGTTGCTAATTTTGGGATCAAGATAGGGACTTTTTTGTGCTAAATTTGGGAGCACTGTGACATTGATCAACCCTTCTGACTGTTTCGTTATCTTTCTTGGTGTCCCCCCTTCTAGTTGGTCCAATTATGTATTTTATTTTATCAAGACCCTAAGTTTAGAAGCAATGGGACACGGGTCATCAAGCTAGTGGAGAAGATCCTTGCTTGGAGCTGGACTTTCTTGAAGATCTTGGCAAACTAGGGATTTTTGTTAGCTTTTTTTTAACCCAAGTCACTTGTACTTGATCTTTGGTATTTTGCACATTACAGCGAACTATTAACGAGGCACATATTTATTTGGCAAAATTTTGTTCATTGGAAATTTTGTTAAAGGAACCTGAAATAATCACATCAATGTCTAGCTCTGTGCAATTAATTAGATTATATCAAATCAATAAAGGACAGTACATCTGACAATGCTCATTACCAATGTCTGACACTAGTTTCACTGAATAAGCTGTGGCCAGAAGACATAGTCATGTATTAAATAACTTGCTCAAGTCAAATGCGTGCTCAATATCTTGTGTATGTTCTAACAAATAAGCATTAATTTGTTACTGTTTGATGAAAATTCAATGCTACTGATTTATGTTCAGGCATCCCACATATTTTCTCTCGTGTAAATGATGTGTTGAGTTACTTTTTTTTTTCTGAATGAGATTTATAGTAGGTACAATTTTTCTTACTTCTCGTGGTTCCAAACTAACTTCTCATGATTCTTTAGGGTTGGTGACGAGGCACTTATTGCCATTGGCCAGGGTTGCCCCCTCCAACATTTGAATGTAAGCGGATGCTATCAAATTACAAATGCTGGGATCACAGCTATTGCTAGGGGTTGCCCAGGGCTCATTTTTCTTGATATAAGCGTTCTTCAGGTTTCTCTCTTGCTCTGACCACGAAAGCTAAGACTTGAGTCCTTTGTGCCTCGTATCTTTAGATGCTTGATATTCACCATCTCATACTGAAATATTGCCATACATGAAATTAGTTTTCTACTCTTTTTTTTTTTAAAAAAAAAAAAAGCCATGCAAGACTTTGTAGATACCCTGTTAACGGACCAAACTACAGCCTAATTTGTATATTAAATTCTTCTGTTGAAGTCCTCAAGCATGTTGTTTCTTCACAGGTTATATTACTCATTCATGCATGCCCACCGTAGAATAAATCTTCTCATTAATTAGAATAAAGCATCTGAAGTGCACTTTTTGTTGAGTTCACTGATGATTTTTCCAACCACGTATGCTTTAGAACTTGTATTGCCACCACCCAGTGTCCCGTAAATCAATGGATCTTTTTTCTTGGCAGATTTGATGGCCTGCTTGCATGTAGATATATTTTGGAAACATATCACATGATTTCTGGTATGCACTGCACCGTAGCCATAAAAGTGATTTTGTAAAACAAAGAGCCAGATTGTCCTGTTTCTTTGTACCGTCTTACTTAATTTTGTTGTATGTTTTATATCAAATTGTTAAAGCTTTTTTAAGACTATTATTGTTAATGTTTTGTAAAAAGTTACTACTATCAAGTCCTTGTAAGGATGCTTTTGTTGACGACCTAGTTTTATTCTTTAAACTAGGGACGAGTTATTCTGAACATCTTATCATTTTTCGACTTGTGGTTTATTTGATTGTTTCGAAATTGTAGGCATGTTTTAGAAACCATAACTTTTTAGATTTCAATATTTGGTCATGGTTTTATATCTCCCATAACCCCTCATATACAATGATTCAGTTCCCACGCACTGAAGGACTCGACAAAATCACAAGCGTCTAAAACATGTTTTAATCTACAAATAATCAAATGTTCCCTTTTTAAATTTGTTTGGATTTTTTTATTATCCTAGCATTTATCATGCATTCTCTTTTCTACAGAACTTGAAGGACATTGCACTTGCCGCTAGGTGAAGGATGCCCAATTCTGAAAGAGATTGTGTTATCTCACTGTCGGCAGATAACCGATGTGGGTTTAGCTCACTTGGTGAAAGGATGCACTAAACTCGAGACCTGCCATATGGTTTACTGCCCTTCTGTAACACCTTCTGGCGTCGCAACCATCATATCCAGCTGCCCCAGCTTAAAGAAACTTCTTGTAGAGAAGGGGAAGGTAAGTGAGAGAACCAAGAGAAGAGCACCTAGTGTCCTCTCATATCTTTGCGTCGACCTCTAATTAGCTCTATGCATTACCATACAAGATGGCTTGGAAGATGAGCAGAATGTTTCATATTGGAATAAGCCGATTGATAGATCTTTTAGCTTAAAGTTCAATGTAACCATGGCTGAATTTGAAACGTTGTTCAGGGAAGTAGGAATCCATGTTCTTAGTAGCTTCCATAGGTGATTGTCATTTACCCCCATATTAGCTAACAGATTGGTCCCCAACGTTTGGCAAAATATCAAATGCCTATCTTATGTTGCCTTTCCCATTCAACTTTCATTGGTTTAATCTTAAAATGCCTCCTTTGCACATTCCTAGCTTATTTTCATGATTTCAGCATCCGGTTTTTGGTTTTGTGTGATTGAAGCGATAGTGATACTTTTGCTTGTGTTAGAGTTGAATATGGTTGCTTATTATGCATGCTCTTGATTTATTCTTTATTGTTCTCATACATTTTAAATATTTTTTTGTACATTACTTTGTTTAGGTTTGATGTTTCTTTTATTTGATAAAATATCAACACCTTGTTCTATTATAATTTTGAAGAGTGATTTTAATATTAAACTACTGTAAATTGGATGGAAAAGAGAGAACATATGGGTGTTATTTTATATTTTGCCAAACTTAAGAAGCTATGTACTTTTGGGGAGCTATAAAGTTGGCTAAACTTCTGAGAATGTGAATGATAATAACCCTACACTTCTTTTCTTTTTTTTTTTTTTTTTTTTTGCATTTCATAATCAAAATAAAGGTAAATTGAAAATTCAAGTTTATTTTATTTTATTTTCTTGGAATTACTTCAAAATTCGTTCTCCTATATTGGGACTTTTAAGATGCAGTAGCTCCATAATGTGATTTTATCTGAAGGAAGATGTATGATACATTTTTTACCTAAATGAATGCCAAGTTTTGTTCGTTTGCTTCATTCTTTCTGGCTGTTATTGTCAAGAAAGGGTACCAAAAGCTTATGATTTGTTTTTTTTTTTTTTTCTATTTAGCATCTTTATCTTGCCTCATTCTTATGCTATTAAAAATCTTCGTTTTATGGCTTCTCTATCCTTTCATCAATCACCCTTTTGTGGGTTGTAATTTCTAATTTCAGTTACTTTGTCATTAAAAAAAAAATTTATAAGTGTATTTAAGTATAAAATAAAAAGAATATTACTTGTATGAAATCCTATGAATCTTGTTTATGTGATTATATTAAAATTTTGGTGGTTGCTCTCATTAAAATTTTAACTTTTAGTTGAACTTTTCTTGAAATTCAATTAAAACTTTTCAAAATTAAACGAGATTGAAAACATTAATGAGAATCATATGGATTCCATTACAAGCGTGAAGCGAATGTAAATTGAAATCCTTAAAATTAACAAAATTTGAAATCATGCTTAGGATCTCTTCTAAATATTTGTGCTTTATCTATAGCTAGGGCAGCAAATGAATCGAACGTTTGACAAAGTACTTGTATCTTGGCTCGATTAGAATTCATTCATATTCGTTCGATTAATTAATCAAATAAGCCTGAACACTTTTTTAAATATTTGATTATTAAATGAATAAGTTTAAACAACTTGTCATTAGTTTATTTACATTTATGAATTTTATCATTTAAAGCTCATGAACAAGTTCGTTAAATAGCTCGATTATGACTCGATTAAGGCTTATTTGTGAATAGTATTGTTCAAATTATTATTTTTTTTAAGTTTAATAAGTTTTACAACTTATCGTGAATAAATTTGATTAAAGCTCGTTTATTTTATTAAATGAGCTGCTCATTAACAAGCTCGATAATCTAATTTGAATTGAGCTCGTGAACAAACTCGAATCAAAGCTTGATAATGATAAATAAGCTCAAGCTTGAATATTATTTTTAAAAGTTCAAATCGAGTTCAAACTTTATAATATTAAACAAGTTCAAGCTTGAATATATATATACATGCTCTGCTCAACTCATCTCGATTCTTTTGCAGCCCTATCTACAGCTTTATAGGAGATTTCAAGAACGAATATATCCTATATTTGATTTGTGTACCTCAAGACAAAAGTCAAGCAACAAATAATAAGCTTCAAGGGAGACATTGGAGAAGGCAGTAACTTTGAAATAATCGTTATTAAAAATTTCATTCGAACAAGTTAATATGTTGTTACGGCCTGGGAAATAAAAATTTGTGAAGTAATTTGTTTGTCTGAAATTGGTCAGCTCAAGAGAAGAGAAAATAAAATATGTTGAGTTATTGTTTAAATGGAAAGAAATATTATAGGGTCTTATTTCTATAAAATTAAATAATTACTCAAATTTGGATTGTGTATTTAGAACAAGTGGTTAAAACTGAAGAAATATTATGCAAGAAAATTAAATAAATAGTAAAAGTAGATATATATATATATATATATATATATAGCACATTTTTTGCAGTATTACCACAAATAAATTCATATTAAAGATCGGATTTCACTTTGGTTTAAAGTGAATCAATCATAGAGGGAAGAAAGGGTTTTTTTTTTTTTCTGGTAATGGAAGAAAGCTATATACATTCTATTTAGAAAAAACAAATTGATTGATTGACCTGATAAAATAAAGTTCAATGCATTTTTTTAAATTGAAAAACAAGGCCTAAATTTTTGTTTTAAGAGCTTTTCATAAGGCATCTAGATAAATTTAGATAATAATATTTTGCTTTACAAGAAATCTAAAATATAATTAAATTTGACCAGTATATCTTCAATTTGTGTTTCATAAGATAATTTTTCTTCATTTTAGATGCCACGAGTAGATCAATGCACAATGCAATGTTGTATAATTTTAAATCTAAATTCAAATACAACTAAAATTAGATCATTATAAGATGCATATCACTATTTTTAAATTTGAATGAAAACATAATTATAATTTTAATATATATATATATATATATATAGATATATATATATAATTTGAAATAAAAACACCATTTATGTAAATGCTTTATGCTTTACCAACTTTCAAACTAAAAAAAACAAATTTAATAAAATATGAAGTAAAATAAACCATCCATCTAAAGAGGATGAATCCCTCAAACTTTTCAGCCATCCTTCCAACCCACTTTAATTCACCTGAAAGACTTGTTTATAAAACTAATCGCTACTTTTGCTAAAGAGGTTTGAACTTAAGCTACCACTAATTTAATTTCAAACAAACATTTTTATGCATTTCAAGAAAGAAATATAATTATAGAAAATAACAAGAGTCTCCCAACTAAAAAAATAGCCATTCTAAAAAACATTTTCTAACTTCAACAGCTAAATGAACTATAAATAATGACAAAAGTACAGCCTAACTTGTAAAAACTTAACAAAATTGCAATTTTATATAAGTATATTTCATAGAAAATCATTATTTTCCACATATTTTAATCATACAATATAATGCCATTCCACTTGTAGAGTGTTGTATTTTCTCTCCAAAAACATTTAACCATTTTCAAATTATATATATATATATATATATATATATATATATTAATCCTAGTCTACTATTTGATCATGGCTGCTTGCCTCACTGGAGCAATAATGCTCCAAATGATGCATGCAAACTCTATCATATGCTTCAATATTCAGACCTGAGGCCAAGAAAAGCTCCAATTCACTGATAAACCGTTCTGTTTTTCCACCCAGGAATGGCCTGGCAGCATCAACCAGAGCTGCTCTGAACTTTTCCTGCCTTCTCTCAGGGGTAAGCTTTACATCATATCCTTCATTACTGCAGCAGAATTAAATCAAATTAATCCAAATTTGATTAAATTTATATAATTCGATCTTATAAATTGTAATAAAGAAGATAATTATGGTTGAAATTCTCAAAAAAAAGTTAGCTGAAGCTTCCATTATTGAACGTGTAAAGTGCAGCTGTTAGGACTGTTAAGTTGCACTCAATTGTGAACCATGCTTGAATAAAGTAACAGTTTACGATTGGGATATGAAAGCAAGTTCAGCTTTCATATCTACTTAATGAATCTATGATATTAAACAAAATAAACAAATACTATGAACTTGTAGAGGGTATAGAGACGCATTATTTTATTAATTGCATCATGAAATACACGAGAAATGAATACTTTTAGAGTTTTAAATGTGCTAAAGAATAGATGATGCCATTCAAATGTGATGTGCTTGTTTGTCGCATCACTTTACATAGAATGTATTATGTGGATATTCTGACAGCACTGTGAACAAATATTGGCTGAATCTAAATTGAGCAATGGGAGAGAGAGAATTAATAAAAGAATCCATTCTAATGAACAAAACGGTATGATGTTTTCCGTAAATAAATAGATTGTTTGATAATTTTTATACTTTTTTCAACATAAATAAATGAAAAGTAGTAAATAATATATTGTCCTGTATCACAAAGGCACTTTTATTTCACAAAGTGAGGAACTCAGAAATGCACATAGCCCAGTGTTTAAAGTTAACCTATCAAACTCAAACAAGTATATTCACTCCAATAAGGAAAGGAAATTCATGCGTTGTGAAGCTTCAAATTGCAATTATCAATGTAAACAATATAACATGATCAATAATGGTAGAATTATAGCATAAGGAGAAGAGGTTATTTCCCACTGGGAAAAAAAGGCATGAAACACAGTACACTGAGAAACAAGCTTTTGGACGGTATGGATGTGTGTAACAGGTATATGAAAACTCAGATAGGAGTAACAAATAAAATGGAAAATTTTATGAGGGAAGATAATTTTGAGGTAAAAATATTTTTTAATAGAATTGAATTAATAAATAGAAATCTGATATAAATTGATGAATTTGTTGATTTCATCAGGTCATGTATAAAAGATCAAAACTTCAAGGTAGAGGAAATCAAGAAATCTGCCCCAAATGGAATCCAAAAACTTTGGTGATATAATTCAATTTCTCTAATATAAGACACAAATTGTTCATAGGTCTAATGTTAGTAATTTCCTGAGAATATCAACTTGTTGTGTATGCATATAGCATTTCTTCATATTGAGTATATTTTGATGCTATTAGTATCGTTTAATTTGTATGTGCGTGTATACACAATTACATGTTTATAATAAATTCAAAATATTTTATTTATATATTTCAAGTTAACATTAATTAAAATGAAGCCAGATTTAAGTACCAAATGTCAAATATTACATGTCACGTGACATTATTGATGTATGCTAACATAGATTGATTGTTGACAGGTACATATCTACACAAAGTAAATACAAATTAAAATGATGTTCTCTGATAAGGAAAAATCAATGAAAAGCCATATCATATGTGATATAGGCAGACTATGATGACCAACGCATGGTGAGAAAAAAGGCTTGACATGGTATGTTATGATCAAGCCTTGAAGATAAGGATCATTAATAAATACTTATTAGGTGACGACTAAATACTATGAGTGAGTCAAAACCTATTGACATCATATGATGTTTCTAAGATTATGGGCGTTAAAGAAAAAAAATGAAAGTAAAGTAAGTAATTTCATAAATGAAATAGACTAGCATAGTGCAATAAAAGATTTAACATTTAAAAGTCATATTTATTTCTTGCAAATGGTTATACTTAATGATTATGACCATGTTCTCTTCACTTACTTTAAGTATCAAAATATCTTTGTTTAATATTACTACTGCGCTAAGCTAGTTATATCTATAAACACTGGTACATATAAATTCATGTTTGAAGTTTATTATCTATATTCTATTTTGATGATTGTTCTATGCATGCTTCCATGTCAAATATTAGAGGATATGAAGGGTATTGTACAAATTATGACAATTTAAGTAGATAAATTTTCTGCACACTCAATCCTAATTAGTAAAAATCAAGATGTGTGTTGAAAAATATGTCTAACTAAACTATGCACCTCTGTTATGCCTCAGGTTAACTGTAGGGGGTGAAAAATGAGGTATGATAGTCAGAAGGTGCATTCATTTATTGACGTTGTTCAATCACCCAATAAGTACGATAGTTCTTCATCTTCTTCTGATTACGTTGGTGGCCAAGATTTTACCGATAAGGTGAAAAGTTACAAATGTTTGGAGGTTGATCATGTAGCTAAGAGTTGTAGAAATGTTCTTTGTTAAGGATGCAGAAAAAGGGAGTTAGAACTAATTCTTATCCCTTACTATTCAGTTGCAAAGAGTGTAGGATTGATGTTATTTCTAAAATCTATGAAAGAATATAAGAAATTACAACAGAACTTTTTTAAAAATTCTTGGATCTAGGAATTAGAATAAGTGAAATGATTAATATCAATTTCATTAAATCGAGATCTTTGTGAGATTCAAGTCTTCTGAAATATTGGAATCCTTTTTCAGTAGAGATGCATGACTTTTAAGTAGTTATATTGAAGGTGAAAAAAGGTAGGAAGATATTAGAGTATCTAGAAGTAAAAGAGGATTTGATGTTTTGCTAATCCTATAATGATTACCCTCTTGTTATTAGAATTTTAATACTCTTAAAGCTATCACCTCAAAGTTTGGTAAATTCATATGCATGGATAAACAAACTATTTAAAAGGATATGCTTTCTTGTTCATGTTCCTAATCTTAAATAGATTCCCCAGCTTTGACGTCAAAATGTTGTTGACATGGCAAATTAGAATAAAAAATACCCATGAATCCTCCCATGTTCCACGTTTCCCCTTCATTTGCACGATCGCCACGAATTTCCCTTTAGAACTGTAGCAACTTCTCTTTCTCATTAAATTGAACTCTAAAGGCAGTCCATCTCCCCAATTCATGCAGTCCTCTCTATCACTCTCGCTTTGCTCTCTATTGTGCACGACAAGCAGTGCTTGAACCCGGCCACTATCTTGTAATACCCAAAAGTTTCAAAAAGGTGAGGTAAATTTTGCATTTTATATGCATTTTAAAATATACATCATTTTTCACACATCTCGAAAATCATCATGCACATTTTTATAAACTTCTACTCTCAATTTTGTTCATTTTGATACATAGAAGTGTATATAAATTATTATTATATCAATAGTTATGAATTAAATTTATACATCAATAAATTACCTAAGTTTTCAATTGAACTACTTTATCCAAATTAATATACTGTAGCAAATTTGAGCTTCCACTTAAGTCCTCATGCAACGACTTGTTTAGGGATAGTGGATACGTGTACAACTTGGATTAAATGGAAATATCAATTTAGTACATAAATATTTCTCCCCTTATCTCAATCACTCCAATTTTCCTCCCTGCCTCCCCGCTGTTTGCACTGTGTGGTACTGCTGCCTTCCGTGTCATGCGAAATCGGGGAGAAATCGTGACTGCTAGTTGCAGTTTGCGGTGAATTAGGAATTTAGGAGAGAAAGAGATGCTGGAAGCTGCTCGTGCTTTCATTCCTTTCAAGAATGCTGATTCTGGGTTGCAGGAATTAGAAAGACAAGTAAGCCATGATATTATACATAGCATAAATATAGATATATAGGTATTAAGGCTGTTTAGCTGAATCATATCTATTAAATCTGTATCACATCTAATTTATGATTTCAGCTAGCTAAGAGCTGCTGCAATTCTAAACCGTAGCAATTGGAAGGCTGGGAGAAAGAAATCATGTATTTTAAGCAATTAATATGTGTGTAAATGTAATATATTAAGCATTTCAACTTAAAGTCATTAATTTCAGGTTTAAGCTATATTAGTGCAATTAAAGAATTGGAAAATGAGAAATAGATTTTGGAATAATATATATGTTATAATGAAATTAGGATAACAACAAATAAAATGAAATATTATTTATGTGCGTACGATAAATTTTAACCAATCTTATGTTAATTTAAACAGGTAGTCAATGTCGGCATTAATTAGGTGTACTTTTGGAGTTGCATCATTATTTAACGACGAAGTATTGAATCTGGCGAGGTTAGATTCAGGTAAGAGTATAATTCAAGATTTTGAAGATACTAAGTTAAATTAATTTATTAACTTCATGTATGAATAAAGAATATTCAATGTCAGGTTGTATACTCATGTCAAGCACGTACTATTACTAGCTCAAAATTTGAGGTGAAATATGTAATTGCCAAGTTAAAATCAATTTCTATAGTATTATTGTAAGCGACTATTCCTACTATTTCCTACCACTTTTATGAATGTTGTATATATGACACAGATACTTCTGTCATATTTTATGCAAGTGCAAATGTTTATTACACGATTTATAATTATGTTTTACTGATTTACAGTAATCATAAGCCAATCAAATACCTTGATGTCATATTATATTATTGTACATATTGAAATATTTCAGCACATATATTATTAATTACAAAATGAAATGTAATGCTCATGATAAGCAGAGAAATGTTAGAAGACAACTTTATGAGAACCTGTGCAGATAGACAAAAATTCTGACGAGATGAGCTTTTAATAAAGACTCTTAACATTCACGACTCTTGACATTGAAATTGATGCACTAAGGTACGTGGAGGGTTTTGATGTAGTATAGTGCGATCTGTCTTATCTTCAATTTTGATAAAGGAGTGACAACTCTTATGTTATGAAAGTCAAAACCTATGCAATTATAAATGACATTTTTAAGGAAAAAATTTGACATAGAACTGAACTTGATTTTTTTTAAATGAATGATTCACATGTATAGATATTTTTATTATAAACTATTTACATATTATCACTTACAGATTATTGTTCAGTTCTTAAATTTGATGTCATACTTTACAACTATTAATTTCCTGTAAGTTGCAATTGTACATGCACATTATTTTTGATATCTTATTTTGAGATTACTTTAAGATCTCTTGAAATTTTACGATATGATATATTGTCATTTCGGCAAGGACGAGGATAGAAGCTAGTTAAACTTTTTGAATTGTACAGTTCTGAGTGTATAGTTTTGGAAGACTGTAAAGGTTTTTTGAGTACGTACAAATTTTAAATCGATATTTTAGTTGTTCTGTATTTGTGTATAAATTTGAGAATTTACACGCTTCAAATTATGTGATCTAAATATGAATTAATTATTAGAGGAATTCGAAATGTAAGAATTTATTGTGAAGATTTGATGAGATTCAATTTTCATCTACTAGCCCGATTATTTATAAGTCGGGATAAGTTGGTGGAAGCTTCGTCTGACTGAGTCATCTCATTCTGTTATATCTCAAACTCACCCTGAAGTAAAATGAGTCGTTTGGGGTTGTTGCCCTCCATGCATGCGTCATAAGTCAAGTCGAGCTCACAAGGTGAATTCAACGAACTTCACGCAAATCGAAATAAATACACTCTTGGAGCCAAAAAAAACAACCTCGATCTACCAACGACTTCGCCATCACGCCCGAACGCAAATTGATTAATATACATATTGCACAATTATGGCCCGATCAAGGAGGGACGCGCGCGACATGCATGTCGAAATCGAAAGCCGCGACGCGTTCAAACTACCTTCGCTCGAAATTGAGGCATCGCTAAGAAAACCTATCAAATGAGATCAGCCAATGGCGAAATATCGAAAGCAATCGCAAATTTAGACGATTTAAACCGTTGACGATTTGACGTCGACTTGAACCAAACGATCGCGAAACGATCAAGCCGTCAAACATCGAAATAACTTCGGATTGATATATATATATATAACTTAGGATTGATATATATATAACTATATAATAATGTCCAAAGTCCATATTATAGTTAATTAAACATTTAAATAAACAAATGGGTTTTATAAATACTCATATTAATAACCCTAAGACAACTCAATACCGATACTTCCATTTGAGCGCAAGACTCCTCTCCTTTCTTTTTCCCAGACGAGAAACTGCATGCACTGCCCCTCTCTTTTCTGGGAGACCTAAGTCCTCTCTCGCTCGCCTCCTCTTAGTTCGAACTTCCCTGAGCCATCAATCCCAGCAGAGCGACATGCACGACAATTAGTTGGCTCTCCTCACTTCCAACCTCCTGTTCCTTCGACTATCCCACACAACCGGTCGAACTTCCTCTCCATTCGGTAGTAGCCGAACTTCTCTTCTCCAACCGAGCGACAAGCCCTAGCCGATCCACTCTCCTTCTTCCTCTTTTCCAACCGAGCCTCCAGGTTGTTTCCATTTAACTCTAAGCTTTATATTACTTTTTTGACTCTCTTTCTTGGATAAAATGAGTTAAGTGAACTCTTCTTGCATATGCTTCCTAAAGTTAGGTTGTGCTTTCTCTATGGAATTGAAATGAGGAAGAGAAGTTTTGTTTGATGTGTGAAATAATTTGAATCATTGCATGTTATTTCTTTTGGGTTGCTTAAGAAAAGGGGAAAGGGGAATCAGTAGGATTTTTGCTTATGTGGAGTTGCCCTAGCTTTGTTATTGCTTCTTTCCAACATTTGACAACCTATTATTACACAAATAGTTATCTAGTTAAATCTGAAAATTTCAAATTTGTGATGTTAAGATTAACATAGAGTTGTCTTGCTTTGTTCTCGCTTCTCTCCATCATTAGATTACTTGTTATTATGCAAACAATTATTACACAACCTATTTGTCATGTACAACTTGTTATAGTCAAAACCTATTGGAAGCAAGCTCTCCATCTACTCAAAATTTCGCCGCTTTGACTCTTTTCTTTGTTCCATTAAGGGAGGGGATGAAGAGAGAGTTGATTGGCTTTGCTATCATTAGCCTTGTTTTACTCTCTTTTGCTATCACTAAGTTAATTAACTTTTGAAGTGCAATATAAGATGAAGTTTTGTGCAAGATTAAAGCTTCCATTTTTGTTGTTTAACTTCATTAAGGTTGCATCTTGCCTTTGTGTGTACATGGAGATGAAATTATCGAAAAATTTGCTAGACCTAAGTACTGCGTCGCTCAAAGATGACGAGAAATCAAAATGCTTTTATACAGATTTGAAAGCAGGTAACGCTTTCATAAGGTAGTAAAAAATAATTCTGGGTCGCGAAGACACCTACCATGCACGCTTCCATAAGCTAAGACTCCGACGCACTCTACACGAACGAGGGAGGCCGAATTTCATTTCAAATGTCTTTTACGTAAATATTGAAAGCCTATGTACGCTTTCTTAAGTGTGGTGGATTTAGAAAATTACGGTAGAGACACATTCACGCTCCCATAAGATGGAAGGTTATAAGACTCAGATACCTACACGATGATGCTGAGGTCAATTTTATTCCAAATACATGTACATATATTTGCTTAGTATATTAAATTCACTACGCCTTTAATCAGACATATTTGCTAGATATAAGTACTGCTATGTTGTTTCAAAGAGAAACTAGATGTCTCTTATACAGTTTGAAGGTCTATATGCTTTCATAAGCGCAGAAAATGGTCAGATTGTCGCAAGACACCTACCATTAGCGAATGTCTCAAGATCTCGAAATACTTATAAGAAACAGAGGTTGCCAAATTTCATTTCAAACAGATATTAAAGCTATGCACGCTTGCGTGGTGGGTTTAGAAGACTTAAATCGCAAGTCACCGACCATGCGGCTCGCACTCCCGATGCATCCCCCTATGCGGGGAAGACACAAGGAGGCTGCCGAAATTTCATCAAAATAGAAATTAATAATTAATAAAAATAAAATACTTAAGAAATAATATTTGAATCTTAAACAAGTAATAAGATCAATAATCAAACTAAGTACAATGTATTAAACTACTGAAACAAATTGAACTTACAATCATATGACGGATAATAGTCTACAACAAATTAAATGTCTATTCAATACAAGCAAAATACTTGAATAATTAAGAAATACATTGTGCAATGAAATATTCAAAAGAATTGAAGTCGACTATGAACAAAGCCTACAACACTTTACCACCATACAACACATTATATGTTTAAAAGCATACTAAACAATTAATTTTGCATAAATTATGGAGCCAACTATCACTCAATTTAAGTGCTTTAAAATTTGTACAATCATGATGTGAATTATTATTCAAAATATAAAGCAATCTTCAATTCAATTTGATCTTTTCAAAATTGCATAGTATTATAAATACACCAAGCTCATACTACCAATGCTTAAACTTAGTGTTTGAGGATGCTGCACGAGTTGATTCTCGATTGGGTTTTAGGATCGAGTCCGGGTTAATTCTGTCAAATTATAGTAGATATGATCATCTATTATCAAATTAATAGAGTCAGGATCTGGAACAGCAAAATAATACATCTACCCCGATGATGGTTGTATTGAATGGAGATTTCAACCGGAGGGGATACTTTTATCAAAATATAATCATAATTTTAAATCAAATTGACTTGAATAAAATATCAATTCAAATGTAAAATATAACATGTCATTAGGCTATAAATGACTAAATAAAAATCATCAACCTAAAAAAACTTAAAGCAAAATCAAATTCATCCACATTCCGCAATTGTTTGTCGTAGGTGACAAATTAAAAAAAATCTAGCTCACAAAGGAGCCAATGTCAAATCAAGTACACAACTATATTCACTCTCAATCAATCTCATGCTAAGGACGTACCTGTCCTACTACACTAAAATAAACTTACATACGATATAGTTATGATCGAGTCCTCAACGGATGGTCGTCAAATAATCATTATATTAACGACTAAATTATGCTCCCAATGACTCTACCCTTTGAGTTGAACCATAAGGTATACTTGATAAAAGCCCTCTTAAAATGAACTTAAGATGCCTCCTACAAACACCACCCCAAAAGGTTTTCTTGGACGATTTAAACTCATCGCCGACAAGGATCCTGATCGTGGGTCGACTACCTCCTCTCATTAAGTAGCTATAATGACAATCTAAGATCGAAATGTCATCGTTCCCCAACCATCCACTTAAGTTAAATACAACAACAACAACAACAACAACAAGCCTTAATCCCACTTGCCTACATGAATCCTTCGCTCTCCATTGTGTCCTATCAAATTCTCATGAAATTCAAGTATACTAAGATCATTTTTTATACATCTTAACCAAGTCTTTTAGTTACCTCTACCTTTCTTAACATAAGCAAATCTAATGCATCTACTCCCTAATCGTCATCTGGACGGCGCTTTTTATGTGGCCAAACCATCTGGCGACTCTCCTAATCTTATCTACCACTGAGCTACTCCAACTTTTTCCCAAACATCCTCATTTTGCATTTTATCTCTAAGAGTAAAGTCACTCATCCACCTGAGCATCCTCATCTCTCAGTAACACTTAACTTAGTTTTATGCTTCTTTATTGGCCAACATTCGCACTATAAGTCATTGCGTCTTACCACCATCTTATAAAATTTTCCTTAAGTTTAACTTTTCTATCACATAATAGGCCGATGCATTCCTCCACCTCAACCATCCAACTTGAATTTACTAATAACATCTCCATCTATTTCACCATCATTTTGAACAATAGAGCCTAAATATCAATCTCACTCTTATTAATGACTTGATCACCCAAAGTCACAACACTACCACTAAAACTTCTACAACTATAATTACACTCCATATATTCGCTTTAGATCTACTTAAACAAAAACCTTTAGACTCTAAAGTTGACCTCCATAATTCAAGTTCAATTCTCTCCTTATCAACAAGAAGAATGTCATCAGCAGAAAGCATACACCAAGGTACATCTTCTTGTAAATGCCTCGTAAGAACATCCATCACTAAAGTAAAAAAGATAAGGGCAATGTTGATCATTGATGTAATCCAACTGAAATATGAAAATATTTTGTCAATCCTCCTTGTGTTTGGACACAAGTACTCTAGTATACATATCCTTAATGACTTGAATATAACCAATATTAACTCCTTTCGCTCTAGAACTCTCCAAAGAACATCTCTGAGACTTTATCATAAGTTTTCTAAATCAATAAATATCATATGTAGATCCTTCTTACTTTCTATGCTTCTCCATCAAACCTCTTAACAAATGTATAGCATCCATAGATCTACCGCATGAAACCAAACCGATTATGAGAAACTTTTGTATCACATCGTAACCTATGCTCAATTACTTTCTCCCATAATTTTAATGTATGGCACATTAACTTAATTCCTCTATAATTTTGTGTGCATCACCTTTATTCTTAAATATAGAACCAACAAACTCTTTCTCCACTCATCTGCATCTTTTAGTCTTTAAAATAACATTAAAAAGATTTGTAAGCCAAGAAATTCCTCGATCTCCTAATCATTTCCACACATCTATTGGAATATTATCCGTCTCTATCGCTTTTCAACATTTCATTTTTTTAAAGCTTCACTAACTTCATATTTACTAATACAAATAAAATGTCTATTTTTTGTTTAGGTATTAAGGTTGCTAAAATCAATTGTTTCGTGATCCTTCATTGAAAAATTTATCAAAATACTCATCCACCTATTTTCAATATCTTTTCTAAGAAAAGTACTTTATTATTTTCATCTTTAATACCCCTCACTTGAACTATTTCTACTTCTCCTATCTCTTTGTTAACTTATACATATCTTTCACCTTCTTTGGTATCTAATCTATTATATCAATCACTAAAAGTTAAATTTTTGCATCATATATCGCTTTCTTAGAATCTCTGCCACTTTATATCTTTCCCAATTATCCGAACATCTAAACCAAGTTTTATAACAATGCTTCTTATTTCTTATATTTTTCACACTCGACTCCACCACCAACTATTCTTATTAAAAGAAGCTTTTCCTTTGATTCTCCAAGCACATCTTTAAGAACTGCTTAATTTCACTTGATATTTTTTCCCACATAACGCTTTTATGAACATCCCAAATTCTAATTTCAGTAGTTGCTCTTAAAAATATTTTTATTTGATTCTTTAAGTGTCCCCATCTAATCCTGACAATAATTTAGTTTATTTTTTCTCTTACAACCTTTCATCTTAAAATCTAAAACTAATAATGTTGGGTACTTAAAATTTCACTTGAATGACCTTACAATCTTTACAATCTAAAATATCTATTTTTCTTATCATAAAATAATCAATCAGGTTTTACTAGATCCATTTTATAAGTAATAATATGTTCATCTCTTTTCTTAAATAAAGTAAGAACTACAAAATCATGTTAAGCAAAATCTAATATATATACCTTCTTCATTAGTCACCCAAATCCATAACCACCATGAATACTTTAAAATCTTCTACCACTCTACCAACATGTCCATTTAAATCTCCTCCAATAAATATTTTTCTTCAAGAGGTATCTTTTGTATTAATCCTCTAATTCATTCCAAAATTTTCTTTTAGCTTACCTCCAAACCTACTTGAGAGATGTACACTTATAACATTTGATAATCTTAAGATCAACACACCTTTAAAAGCTATAATTCTATCTCCACATCTATTAATACTTATAACATTATCCTTCAAACTTTTATCTATAATCACACCTACACCATTTCTAGACTTTTACTTTAATACCAAAATTTAAAACCTAAACTATCAATCTCCTTGGCCTTCTCACCAACCCATTTAGTTTCTTGAACTCATAAAATATTTATCTTTCTATGAATCATAATATCTATTAATTCCATTAATTTACCTGTAAAAGTACCTATATTCCAAGATCCTAACCTAATTCTAGTTAAATATAATGAATTTCATAAATCTAAATTCCAAAACTCCACATGCTCTTACTATAATGCCACACATTTAGCATCTAATGACTATTTTAATCGAAAGTTCTTCTCAAAGATAGAGGGTAATTAACTATAGCGCTTTATGGAAACCCGAACAGATCTAAAATCCTCACAAAATGAGGGCGAAATCTCTTGGTAGTGTCTTATCTACTATTCCATCTACCTTCTGAAAATTTAACCGGCATTAATTCACTCTCTTCATCGAGAGGTCGGTGGCGAATTTTCGGAGCCCATAAAGGTGTGACACATCTCCTTCCTAGTCGCACATCTCACCATCCAACTTCGCCCCTCTCCGATCTCCATGAATTGTTTAATTGTTGTTCATGCCGACACACCAAACTCGACCCTCCGTCATCATTGAACTCTCTTCCACAATCACGCACATAATCAAACTAAGCTCCTTGCCCGAATCTGCTGACTTCAATATTTCCTCTCTTCTCTATCACTCACATGAGCACCGCACCCTTGCCAAATTTCCCTTCTTCTCATGTGAAACCATACAACCACAAACCTACCCAAGACTAACTTGTGCCTACTCCCACACTGCACGCTTGACCGATCTCCTCTCCCCTCTACCTCAGTCAAAAAAAATTTAGCCTCTCCCCTCTACCTCGTCATTTCAGAAGTTCATCGTCATTATTCGCGAAGGTACAACGTCTAAACTCAAAATTAAGTACCCATTGAGACTTGGCGGCAGGGAGAAAAAATTGCAAAAGTACTCACGTGTGTCTTTACTCAACCACATGAAGAAAATTCATTGCTATTCATATAGATACCTGAAGACCTCGTTGCGCTTAAGCTAACATAGTGAGTTTTGCCTCAAAACATTGATCGTCATACCTAATCTGGTGTGGTGGGCAAGTTTTTAGCAACATCAATGCACCCTTACGTGGAATGATGCTAAAAGGTTGTCACCGCCGTAACATCACCTCAAAAAAATGTAAAAAAAGTGATCATTTGAATTGAATAATATATTAAATTAAACTTCATAAAATATAATTTAATATAACAAAAGAGGAGTGCAATGAATATTCAATCATGGCATGCATTGCTTCAAATATATATAGAATCGAGAACAATTAAAGAGGAATTGCCAGATGTTTGATGAAGACTTGCAATAAATTTAAAAGTTCACTTAAAGGTAATCATAAAACTTTCAAATTTGCCAATAAGCATAAAAGAACCTTACAACGAATGCTTAAATGATGTTGTATGTCGTATTAAACTTAAAAGAAACAAAGATAAATCGAATATATGGTGAAGTTGAAAGTTTGCTGATATAAATTTTATTGAATATTCAAATTTTAATGAACTTTGAATTAAATTACAACAACAACAACAACAACAAGCCTTAATCCCACTAGGTGGGGTCGGCTACATGAATTAAATTAAAGAGATAAAATTTATTTTAAATGTATGACAAGAACTTACATATCCATTGAATCCACAATATTTTGTAGAAGCGGACAGACGGCGACCTTTCAAAGATTTCTAAATGAAACAACGTATCTAAATGATGAAACATTCATACAAACAATCATGAAATTAAGCAATATTTTAAATTATTTGCACACACCATGTGATTTTTTTTTTTAAGCTAAACATACCACTTTAGAAATCATACAAATGCCTTGGAAAAGTGTACGAGTGCATTGAAAATTATGTGAGCATACCTTGTGTTGGAATTCATGAATGTAAGTTATATAAGTGCATATAAATCCATAAACCTATTATGTAGCTATATCATGAATGCATTTAAATTCATATAAGAGCATTATACAACTGTATTGAAATTAGTGCAAGCATATTAAGAAACAAAACACTTGCATATACTCCGACCAATAAGTTAAATAATTGAACACATGGTCCAAGAATGCTATGCAGGTTAAAAATAAAAATGATAGTTTTACAGTTCATCCTATTTTTAAGGAACATGCAAATATTCTAAAAATAAATTGTTATGAAAATTCAAAATTTTGTTTAAAATGAAAACATAAATTATCAATTTATGCAAGATCTTAATTATATAATAGTTAGTTATAAACTTAACATCAAGCAATGTTACAAATCTCATAATTCAAGTCCAATCCTATACATCTAAAAGATGAGAGTTGTCATGACTTGAATCTCATAAAAGAAGTTTTAACAATAAACCTTAAATGTTATATTTATGAAATATAATGATAACTTTAATTTTTGGATCTAATCCTCTACATGCAAGATAGAATTTGACAAGGTCTATAGTGCAATGAATGTTAAAACATTATTAAAGTGTTATGCAAATTATAAGCTCAATCTTTTGCAAATAACATGCAAAGTTGACAAGATTTAAAATGATAAAATAAAATTACTACCTCAATGATGATTGTATTGAAAGTGAAAGTCAACTAAAGGATATTTTTATTAAAAATGCTCATAAATTTATGTGTAAATTACTTTAAAGGGCTATTTAGTTGGCTAAAAAAGGAATACATTGTAAAAGGAATTTAATGTAAAATGAATATAGTGTATTTGAAATACTTTGTAGTTATTTGGACGGATGTAAATAATACAACAACAACAACAAGCATTTATCCCACTAAGTAGGGTCGGCTACATGAATCCTTCGTCTCCATTGTGTCCTATTATGTGTCAAATTCTCATTTAATTCAAGTATACTAAGGTCATTTTTTATACATCTTAACCAAGTCTTTTTAGGTCTACCTCAAAATTTCTTAACATAAGGCAAATCTAATGCATCTACTCTCCTAAGGGTCATCGGACTAGACGCTTTATGTGGCCAAACCATCTGGCCTCTCTAATCTTATCTACCACTGAGCTACTCCAACTTTTTCCAACATACTCATTTCAGATTTTATCTCTAAGAGTAAAGCCACTCATCCACACAGCATCCTCATCTCTAACACTTAACTTAATCTTATGCTTCTCTTTTATTGGCCAACATTCTGCACCATAAGTCATTGCAAGTCTTACCACCATCTTATAAAATTTGTTCTTAAATTTAAGTAGAACTTTTCTATCACACAACAGGCCAGATGCATTCCTCCACTTCAACCATCTAACTTGAATTCTACTAATAACATCTCCATCTATTTCACCATCATTTTGAACAATAGAGCCTAAATATTCATCGCTCTTATTAATGACTTGTTCACCTAATATCACAACAATATCACTATAACTTCTACAACTAAAATTATACTCCATATATTCAGGTTTAGATCTACTTAAACTAAAACCTTTAGACTCAATGTTGACCTCCATAATTCAAGTTTTCTTAGACTCCTCTCTAGTCTTATCAACAAGAAGAATGTCATTAGCAAAAAGCATACACCAAGGTACATCTTCCTGTAAATGCCTAGTAAGAACATCCATAATTAAAGCAAAAAGATTAGGGCTTAAAGCTGATCCTTGATGTAATCTAATTGAAATAGGAAAATATTTTGTTAATCCTCCTTGTATTTGGACACAAGTAATAGCTCTAGTATACATATCCTTAATGACTTGAATATAACCAATATTAACTCATTTCTGTTATAGAACTCTCCAAAAAATATCTCTTGAAACTTTCTCATAAGGTTTCTCTAAATCAATAAATATCATATGTAGATCCTCCTTACTTTCTCTATATTTCTCCATCAAACCTCTTAACAAATGTATAGCATCCATAGTAGATCTACCTTGCATGAAACCAAACTAATTGTGAGAAACTTTTATATCGTAACCTATGCTCAATTACTCTCCCATAATTTTAATATATGACATATTAACTTAATTCCTCTATAATTTGCACTCTTCATCACCTTATTCTTAAATATAGAACAACTCTTTCTCCACTCATTTTAGTCTTTAAAATAACATTACAAAGATTTGTAAGCCAAGAAATTCCGATCTCTAAACATTTTCACATTTCTATTGGAATATCATCAAGTCTCTTGTTTTTTTTACATTTCATTTTCTTTAAAGCTTCTCTAACTTGATTTACTAATGATAATAAAAATAAAATTCTCTATTTTTGTTTAGGGTATTAAGGTTCTAAAATCATTTTCAAATCCTTCCGTTGAAAAATTTATCAAAATATCTCATTCATCTATTTTCAATATCTTTTAAGAAAAATATTTTATAATTTTCATCCTTAATCTACTTGGGATCTTTCTTCTCCTATCTCTTTGGTTAGCTAACTTATACAATTAATGTAAATAATATTCAAAAAAAATTTGGGTGTTCAGCTTGAGTAAAAATAAAATTAATGTAAATCTCAAAAGTGTCTGATGGCTGTGGGGTTTGTCACCGCAGATGGCGGTCGGTGGCTAAGCGGCAGACGGTCAATAACGAGTGGTGGCGGTCGTCGATGATGGCGGCCGTCGGTGATGGTGGCGACAATGGTGCGTCATTAATGGCGTGACGAAGCGATGAGTGGTCGCGAGTGGTGGGGTGATGACATTACACTTTATACCGACCTATGTATATGAAAATTATCCAAATTGAATGAAATTCTTTTTTACTGGATTTGAACTTAAAAATGAAAAATAAATGCATAGGAATTTTACATTGCATTCCTTTTTCAACCAACCAAACACCAAAAATTTTCTTTTTCACTGCATTTGGAATGCAGTATATTTCTTTTACAATCAACCAAACAACCCTTAAGTTTAGTTAAGATAAAAATATAAAAAGTTTAAGAAAATTCCAAAATTCAAAAAATTCAAAAGAAATTTATTACCTAAAACTTAAACCAAAAATCACATTTCATAATAGTTTGTCGAGGGTGCAAATTTAGAATTAACCTAAGCTAACAAAAATCCAAGATCATATCAAGTGCATGTTTATGGTCACACTCAAACCACCTTATTCCAATAAAGATGTGACCCATGTCTCTCTTTGTGTGGTAATTATAAGGTATGTTATTAATTATTAAATAATATTTAATAATAATTAAGTTTTAAATTATCATTATATCTTAATTAAATCCTTCATTAGTCGTAATCCCATTGTTACAAAGACGAATAAAGCACTTAGGCATACATTGGATTAGGAATTTATATTTATGTAGTATCGCTCGTTCCTTTCTTCCCTAGCATTTCCTTTCTTTCGTTTTTGCCGCTCGGTTCGTCTGTGTCCCACGAGAGGCAAGAGGCGCGGGAGAGAAAGGGGTGACGAGGGGTTCAGTGAGGTCGATCAGGGGTGCGAGTGGCTGCGTCGGCGTCGACGTCGGCTATGGTGGCCGACGCGGGTCGCTCTTGTGCGGAGGAAGCTGCGTCCATGATGGATCGGGCTTCGTCATTCACAGACTTGAGCTTCGGTCGATTGGTTGGAAAGTAAGAGAAATATGATATTTATTATATAGGTATTTTGTATATTAATGAATTAATTTGATATTAATTGGGATATTTTTATGGAATAAAATAAAAGTTCATTATGTTAGCTAAAGTGAAATGATAAAATATTGGAAATTTTGAATTTTATAGATTTTAATAATATGTATAGTAAATATGATTTATTTGGCAATTTAATTGGATTAATTAAATAAATGAGTTTAAATTAATTAAGAATTATTAAGGATTATTATGAATAGTAAAAGATTGAAAGAAATTTATTTTAATTAAATTTTAAATGCTTTAATTCAAATTTTGATTATATTACTTTTACCTAAAGCAGGATTAAGGAGGGTTGTCGTAGGAAGCACGGGTGACAACTGTCACGTTCACTTGTAAGTTTTAATAATTGATAATGAATTATTATACATTACTAGGTGATTAATTAGTGGTCTGAAATTTTAGTTTTTGAAACATCAAGTTTTTTGAATAACTTGAACTAGTATGCATATGAGAAAAAGTCCTATTAACACAGTTTATGAGCAAAAAAAATTTCAGACATCTCGTGTTCTGGAAGAAGTGCGTCACTTAGATAAGATTTGTAAATTCTAATATGTTTATCCTTCTCCATGATATGAGTACATATTGATTATCAGATATTTTATTTGAAACCAAGTCATATGCATAGTTTCATGTTTATGTCACTCAATGATAAATTTATCTTGCTCCTTGTTGCATCTCCATAATTAATAATTAGTATATGATTTCAGTTCATTTATAATTATTTTGCATACTATATTTCCTACTTGTTGAAAGCTGGGCATCAACTTAACATACATATCGTGCTAAATCAAAAATTAGCCAAATGTTATGATATTACGAGGAATTGGGACAAGGGTTCCCATAAAGAGGGTCCTCAAATGTTATAATATGAAGTAAAAGAATCTTCTATAGAAATAAAGAAAATTTCAGGCAATTTTTATGTTATGATATGTTCGATGAATGATAACTACACACATAAATTTAAAACTATTTCGACTTATATGTGTTATGTAGTAATGTATACATCATATTTCGTGAAGAAGAATTGTCGATAAGTTAATTATTCTTGTCAAATGATTATGCACGCAACCTTTATTTTAATTATCTAGTCCGTATGCATATTAATGTTCTACTATTCTATAATTCAAATTTGTATTAGTTTGCTTATCTTATTAAATCGTATGACTTACCAGTTGATTATAACTATTTTCAGGGAAGGGTAAGGAGAAAGTGGAGAAGTAAGTTTTGCCTCTTTTTGGAAGTTGTACGGAGAAAATATTGTAAATAAATTTTGAAGGTAAGTTTAGTAAATTTTAAAAGTATTGTTTTGATATTCAGTATTTTAGATGCTCTGTAGTTGGTATGAAAAGTTTCAAATTGGATTGTTTCCGCCTGCTATGAATTCGGTAGATTTATTGTTTAAATGTTCTTATGATATGTTGAGTGAATTTAGACGATAGTGTTGATCTTTTACACTATTCTGTGGTATGTAAAATTTTCAGAAAAATTGTTTAAGAAAAATTCAATCATCTAAATTTACTCTCTCTTTATTATATCTCTTTTCGATGGATCTTAGATTATCATTTGGGATGTGACAGTTTTGCTTCCAAATAACATTATAAAAACAACAATTACAACCAGTCATCTGACCGAGTGATTTGTTATAAAATCATACCATTAAATTACAGTCTACCTACAATCCCTCAACTAATCGAAGCATGACGTAATAAAGGTGGGCAAATTTAGCTGACTAAATGACAACATCCATTCTAAATTTTTTTTATTTTTTAAATTTTTGTTATAGAAAAGGGTAGGATATACATTCAATCATCTACATTAGCCCAACAGTACAGATAAACATTAACCATAAAAAATAATATACTAAAATAAAACATTCATCATAAATAGAAACAATTTAAAACATATCTTTTAAACTATACTATAGAGCATCTAAAGCATCGATTTTCAACAGTAAGCTTGATATTAATTGAAACTCATCTCAAAACTTATTTATAAAAGCCTTCCCTATAAAATACTTTAAAAAGAGACAAAAACTTACTCTCAATCTTATCCTTCCGTTTTTCGTAAAAATAATTATAATTGTCTAATGAGTCACAAGACTCAATAAGAAAAGTAAGTCCAATGTAAAATTTAAATATTAAAGAGAAGAAATTAATATGCATGTCAATCATAAGTATTTAAAATAGAACTGTAGACATATGATCAACATGATTGTATCAACTTACAATTTCAACTTACTTTATAATACTTTTATAAGAAAATATAATATACTCGTAAGTGTCATTTATATATCATTATCGTAGCCTTAGAACATGTCATACAATTGTCAAGATTATTGGTTATTCTTTTACCCCATTTCGTATCATTTGATGACCCATTTGCCTTATTGGAGACCTTTTTTGTTCCATTGGGACCCTTTTTGCCTCACCTGGCAGGTAACATAAACATCATATAGTCAACTTAATTTTTATCATGTGACATTTCTCAACTCTATATATTAGAAAACCAAACTATTCATTAAGCATGAAATTCTTAATTTAAACATGCAAAATAACTATAAACACAATTGAACAACATATGATATTATAATAGCTGTCCTCATCAAAATAAATTTCTCTAATTTTTATTTTTATCTTCTCGGCTGCAACATATTACCTTTTTCCACAATATTCCTTAAGTTCTGATACTAAGCATTTCAATATTGTTGAAGAATCATTAATGTAAACTATCATCATAAGTATGAACATAAATAATATATGATAACTAAATAAAATGCTTGCAATATGTTAATTTTATCAGGCTTACAACCTTGATGATGGTATTTACATTTCTTGTTTACGGCAAATCTGGCATCTCCATACAACATCATCATTGTACCGTCTAAGCACTATTTATTTATCAGATTGGGTCTTCTCTTGTTCAAAGAACTTTTCTCACAACTTACATTTAGATCATTAAAACAACTTCACATTTCAGAGATCATCAAGTGTAATATCCAATTAAGATCCAATTAGCTTATTTCCTAATTGCCTAATTAATTTTGTCATTCGTAGCAATTCGAAGCACTAGCTAAACATACGGTGGTGGATTAAAGCCCCGACAGCGTATGGGCGGGATCGACTTCATTTCATTCCTTCCATAGCCAGCGGCTCGGTTCATTCCGTGATCGAAGTTCGTCTCCTCCTTTCCCTTCCTCGACGCCGGCCGACGGATTGCTCCGTGTGACAGGAACGATCTGCCATTCACCGAACCGCCCTCGCGCCCGGATAGCGTGAATTGCCCTCAGGTGCGGTGCGCGTTCGAGCCCGTAACGTCTTCGCCTGGACCCGCCGCCTGCGCCTTCGTCGTCGCTTGGAAACCGCCACTGTCCCCTTTCGAGTTGGAAATCCAGGACGGGTTTAAATCCTTTCGGTGGAAATCCTGACCGTCGGCTGTGGACTTCTTCTGGCCGTCGGTAACTAGCTTGGTGAGTTCTTGAATTTCTTTCCTATTCTTTTCTTTCACCTCCTTGTGTTGAAATGCGTGATTGGGAGTTCAAATCTATTTTTCTGAGGTGAGTTGCAGAATTATTGTGTATTAAAATGGAGGTTTAAGATTGACATTTTTATTAATTTTAGTTTGTTAATTGGCAGGTAATCAGATTATTAATATTGGCGTTAGTAGATTACTTTGGAATCGTACTCCAGTATTTCGAAAGATGATATGAGGAGATATCAATTTCAGGTAAGATTGCAGTTTAAGCTGGTAATACTACCGTGTTAATTATGAGTGTCATTTATGAGTTGCATGTATTAAAAGTATTTAGAAGAGTTATTTCATTATAGGTTGTGTACTCGAGAGAATCGAGGAGCACATGACATGTATATCGAGGTGAGACATAATTCTTAATGTAAATTCGGTTTAGTCCTATGAATATATTGTTTACTGATTTTATAAATTGTATGAATGACATCATCACATCTAGATATTCGTCATATTGTCATTATAACCGTAACGATGATTATAATGATGCATTTTCTTTATTAGATATGATTTTATTGCATATAGAAATGTTTTAAAACGTGTTGTAAATCTGGAATGTGATAAAGCGAAATGTCGGAAAATTGTGATAGGAAGGTATGTTATAAATCTTGAAGCGAAAGTTGACGAGATGAAGTGGCGGGGATCTTAGTATCGACTCGACATTTGAGGTTGCCGTTAGAACGTCAACCTGTGTCGGGGAATTAGGTAAGTAGTATGTTCGGCCGCGCTTACCCGCTTTTAGTAAATGCGGTGGCACTTTTGTTATGAACTCAAAACCTACTGATTATAAATGACATTTAGAAAAATGATTTGATATAACGAAATGATTTTCATTAAATAAGCCTCGACATTGATCTGATTGAGCCTACTGATATTGTTCGTTATATTGTTACATTTCTACGGCCTACATTGTTGATTCGTTGTTACATTCTTTACGCATTGTTTACCGCTTTTATCTTCCGCAAATTTACATTATGCACGCTGTTCTCTTGTCTGTTACGAGCTTTGATCTTTTACCAAAGCTTTAGCTTATGATACCGTTGATAATTTCGAGGAAAAGATGAGGTGGGTAGAAGCTAGACCGTTTTGTTGAATTGTGCAGCTTTGGGGTGTATAGTTTTGGGAAGATTAAAGGCTTTTTGAGTACGTACAAAATTTTAATACTGATGTCTTTAGTTGCTCTATATTTATTTACAAATTTAAAGATTTCATTAATCCAGTAATTGTGATATGAATTAATTAGTAGATGAATTGTAAATTTTGTGATGATTTGATTAGATACAAATTTCACTTGCTTTCGTTCATGATGGCGGTTGGAGCGTATTGGTGGAATCACAATCGTCGGTCATCCTTCTGCACGATTGCAGAATGGGTAAAGGGTCATCTGTGTGAAAAATGGTATCGAGCAATAAGGTTGAGAAGAGCAAAAGATTGATAGTAATGGAAGCATGATTTGGATTTAGGGATAAGTGTTGAATCAATCTAGTATAGACGATTAATTTTGGGTTAGGAATCCATATGTTCTTAATTTCATGCATGTATGATATTTAATAAACATGTATCAAATAAATAATTTTATAATTACATTAATTTGAAGAAATGCCGGAAAGGTTAGATGGTCATCGCCTCAGCTCGAACTAGTCGGAGATAATTAGAGTGAAATACAACCTGGCAAGTGGTGAAGGTAGATCGATGAATTGCAGGGTAGTTCAGTTGATTTCCAGGTTGTTGATAAGAGCATCATAGAAAAATCTCACTAGAGCAGTGATCGAGTATGGTTGAGTGGATCAACATTTGAGGATATTTTCGTTGAAAGCATTGAGAGCATGATCTATAGTGGCGATTGCTTAAAATTGAAAAAATTTGGATAGGATGATTTGCCACGAAACGAAGAGTAGGTATTTTTTTGTATTAGAAGGAGGCGAAAGGTGGTGGCGAGCTCAATGAGGAAAGATTTGACGATACATTACTCGATCAAATGAGATGAATTTGTCAAAGTATTCAAAGATTGGTTTATTCCTCCATCGTAGACTTTCTTTCAAGACAAATTTTCAATCTAACTTCAAAACTATAATGCAATATGAAGCCAGTTCACTTCTCTTTCTAGATACGCTATATTATCTTCGGAAGAGAAATGTCATAGATTTCTTCGGTATGAGATCAATTAAGGTTAGCCAGACTGATATCGGTGAGTTCTCGTGTTAGTTGAAAGAGCTAGAAAATTGAAAATGAGTTGAATTTTTCCAAATGGGATTCTGAGCAAACAAAAACTTTGAAAGCCGATTTACTAGAAATTTAAGTTTGATGATGACAGAAACAGATTAGAGAAACCTATTTGATAAGTGTGGAAAAGACATTTTAATTGATGTTTAGAATGAAATGTTACGAGATGTTGTCGATTGGACATCAGTATGACTATCGAGAGAAGAAGGACATAAAATCATCTATGCTCGAACAAAGAAAATTTTTGTCGAGGCCAATTAACACAATTTTGGGAAAACCTTCAATTCAAGAAAAGGAGAAACTTTAGAGCAACCAACCCTCCAAGAAAAGCGAGTTTTCTTTCATCATGGCGAAGGAATCAAATGAAGTGGTGTCGGTATGCTTAAAATTTGATCATTTGGGTTCGTTTGATTCGGTGCTTAGCATTCGTTCATTTTGATTCCACGCTTTCTATTTATTTTTTGTATTGAATGTAGTATGCGGTGATAGTTTGAATACAATAGGAAATGTGTTGTTGACATTAACATTCAAGATAAACACTTTCCTAATTATCTTACCAATCGACATTTTGGCGTTATCTTGTATGGATTGGTTGATCAAATATTTTGACAATTGAATCTTTGGAAGAGGAGAGTGAAATTTTGCATGCCTGGTGAAAAATCATTTTATTTTTCTTGTGATAAGAATGTCGCGTCTTCTTTGATTAGTGCAGTGAAGTTGAGTAAATATTTAAAGCGGTGAAATTGTATTTAGATTAGATGTGTTGAATAAGAAGGTGTTTGGTGAAAAACATTCTTGTTTGAATTTCACGATGTGTTTAGGAGGAATTACGTTGACCAACAGTGGAGTTTGGGATTGATGTACAAACAGTACAACTATACATAAATCTCCCGCAGGATGGCTCTAAAGAATTGCGGGGAAGTGTCGGCAGGTGATTGATAAACAAAGGATTTATTTACTCACGTGAGTGCACCGTGTATTTGTTAAGAAAAGGATGGGTATCACGATTATATATTGATTCTGAGTTAAATAAAGTGACAATAAACAAGTATCACTAGAATTGATGATTTTTTGATCGAGTTGGAGCCGTATTTTCCTTGATTTGAGATCCGGATATCGTCGAGTTAGAGTTAAAGATGATATTTTAAAACTTTTGGAATCGATATGGACATTATGAATTTCTTATCTTTTGGTTTTAATCTCTGCATCTTTATGGACTTAATGAATGTGTTTTCAAGCCCTTGGTGACCAATTTGTTATCATCTTTATTGATGATATTACGATTTATTCTAAAGCGATGAAAAACGCAAATCATCGAGATTATTTTAGAATTGTTAAAAAATCAATTATATGCCAAATTTTCAAAATGTGAATTTTGGATCATGCGTCGCATTTATTAGCTCGGTGGCAGGAGTTTATTGATCCTCAAAAGTAAAAGCAATTTTAAAATGGTCGCAAGAATGTTACGAAGTTCAGCTTTTACGGGCTTAGCGTTATTACGGGAAGTTTGTCAAGAGATTTTCTCATATTGTAATGCCTATCTAATTTATTGAGAAAGGATATCAAATTTCAATGGACAACCCGAATGTGAGCAAAGTTTTCAAATTGAAAAACATTTGTTGACCACCAGGTTTATTCCATCGAGGGAGGATTCCAAATATTTAGTGCATCTTTAAAAGGCTTGGGTTGTGTTTTAATCACGAGCGGAAGTAATTGCATCTTGACAATTAAAACCTCGTGAAAGAATTAAAATTAATGATCAGAGTTAGCGGTGTGGTTTTGCTCTTAAAATTTGGAGACATTACGCGTATGGTGAAATCTTACTAATTCGTGAGTCTTAAATATATCTTTTACAAAAGAAGAATCTAAGACAAAGAAGGTGGCAGAGTTTATTAAAGATTATGATTTAAATATTTAGTATTGTCAGCAAAGTTAATGTGGTGATCATTAAATATCATGAAATGCCTGGATTATTATTACTCAAAAGTCGAGTTGATCGTAGAGCTCTATTTGGAAATTAGAAGATTCGGTGATCTTGGGCATTTATCTCAATCGACTGTCAACTTTATTTGATAGAATCGTACCTGGCGGATCGTGGATATCAAAAATTCATTGAACAAATTCAGATTAGTCAGAAATAGAATTTTACTGTAGATGCAAAGGGTGTTATTCGGAAGAAGTCACAATTATGGGTACCAAATGATGTTGATTTGAGAGAAATTTCTGAGGGAGGCTCATCAGGCGGGATATACTATTTATCCGTAGTTCAAAATGTATAAAGATTTAAAAGCGATTTTGGTGGTGAGTATGAAGAAAGACATGGTTGAATATGCAAATGTCGAAACTGTCAGTTATTGCGGCGTCAAAGGCAGGTGGATTATTCTGTCATTACATCTATGGAAGTGGGAAGAAAGAATCATGGATTTTGTTATGGGATTTCCTAGATCTAAGCGAGTCGTGATAGTATCGGGTTGTTGTGGATAGATTGACCAAGTCGTCATTCTTTACAGAAAGAGCAATTGATTTGATAAATTGTCCAGATTATATGTTAAAAAATTGTAAGACTTCTTGTAAAAGTGATCGTCTCGCGAGATGGTAGATTTACTTCAGATTATGAAAAGGAATTAGAGCGCCTGACGCTTAAGTCTGACATCCTTGACGATGGACAATCGAAAGAACAATTCAAGTCCTAAGATTTGTTGAGGTATGTGTTTTAGATTTTGGAGGTGGAAGATCATATTCTATGATCGAGTTTGTTTGATAATAAACTACCAATCCCAGTATTCGAGATGGCTCCGTCTGAAGCATTGTAGTGTAGAACTCCATTGAGTTGGGTGAAGTGGGAGAAAACATTTGTTGGTCGAGTTGGTTGATCGCTGAGAGAAAATCAGTTAATCAAGATAGATTGAAAGCCTGATCGTCGTGAAATAATGACTTAATTTATAAATTTCAAGTTGGAGAATTTGTATTCTTGAAAGTCAAACTATGAAAGGTTAGTAGATTTGGTCACGGAGGTAAATTGAGCCAGTACATGGACCTTTTGAAATCATTGAAAGGATTGGCTATGGCTTACAAACTTGCCTTACCCATTCCGGATATTCACAACGTTTTTCACATTTCAATGTTGAGAAAATGGATCACAGATGCAGAGCAGAAAATTCCATACACAAAGTTTGAAATACAACCAGATTTGACTTATGCATTAGAGCCAGAAAAGATTTTAGAATTGAGATTACGAAATAGACAAATTTCCTATGTTAAAATTAAATGGAAGCACCAATCAAAGAAACTGGGAGGTTGAACAAGATGAGGCAGTTTCCCGCTTGAATGATTAAGAAATTTTGAGGACGAAATTTTTTTTTAAGGAGGGGAAATTGTAATATCTAATTAAGATCCAATTAGCTTATTTCCTAATTGCCTAATTAATTTTGTCGTTCTTATGCATTCTTGCAGGTCTTAAGCATCTGTATGGATTAAAGCTCTGACGCGTATGGTGGATCGACGTTCTATTTCATTCCTTCCTATGGTGGCCTCATTCATTCCATGATCGAGTTCGTCTCCTCCTTTCCTTCCCACCGGACGGCCCGACGGATTGCTCCGTGACCACGAACGCCGAGCCGCCGATCTGCCAGTTCACCGAACCGCCGCTTCGCCAGCCGTCGGCCGATGAATTGCCGCCTCTGGCGCTGCGCGTTGAGCGTAACGTCGCTGAACCCGCCCGCTTGCGCCTCGTCGCTTGGAAACCGCCCGCACAAAGTCTTTTCGGGTTGAAATCCGTGAACCGACGGGTTGGAAATCCAGTCGCTCGGGTTGGAAATCCGTGACGTCATTTTGGACTTCATTCGCCGTCGGTAACTTTGGAGCTTGTGAGTTCTTGAATTTCTTTTCTATTCTTTTTTTCTTTCCTGACCTTCGCGTTGAAATCGTGATTGAGTTCAAAATGTTTTAGGTGAGTTCGTATTAGTATTAAAATGGGGTTTAGGGACATTTTGTTAATTTTAGTTTGTTAATTGAAGCAAGTAATTAATATTGGCGTTAGTAGATTACTTTGGAATCGTCTCGATTCGAAAGATTATATGAGATATATCAATTTTGGGTAAGATTGCAGTTTAAGATATCTTCAAGTGTTATTATGAGTGTCATTTATGAGTTGCATGTATTAGAAGTATTTAGAAGAGTTATTTCATTATAGGTTGTACTTCGAGGAGGAATGGAATCATGTATATAACGGTGAGACATAATTGCTAATGTAAATTCAGTTTCTAGTCCTATGAATGCCATTGTTTCTACAGATTTTATAAATTGTATGAATGACATACATTACATCTAGATATTCCTGTCATATTGTATGTCATTATAACTGCTCAATGATTATAAGTCAGTTAGTGCATTTTCTTTATTAGCATATGATTTCATTGGGCATATAGAAATGTTTTAAAACATGTTGTAAATGCAGTAATGTGATAAGCAGGAAATATCGGAAAATTGTGATAGGAAGGTATGTTATAAAAATCTGCCTTGAGCGAAGTTGACGAGATGAAGTGAGGGATCTTAGTATCCCACTCGACATTTTGAGGTTGCCGTTAAGTCAAATGTCGAGCATTAGGTAAGTAGTATGGTTCGGTCCCTTACGCTTCATCTTTAAACTAGGCGGGTGGCACCCTTTGTTATGAACTCAAAACTATCGATTATAAATGACATTTCTAGAAAATGATTTGATATAGGCGAAATGATTTTCATTAAATAATATCTTCGACATTGATACAATTATAAACCTGACATATTGTTCGGTTATATTTATTTACGTTCAGACTACTATTGTTGATTCGTTGTTACATTCTGCGGCATTGTTTACCGAGTTTTACTCTTACGCAAATTTACATATGCGTACGTGATTATTCTCTTGTCTTTGTTAGAACTACTTTTAGCTCTTGTCAAAGCTTTTGCTTATGGCCTGTTGATAATTTCGGAAAAGGCAGTGGGTAGAAATTTGACCGTTTTGTTGAATTGTACAGTTTTGGGGTGTATAGTTTTGGGAAGATTAAAGGCTTTTTGAGTACGTAAAATTTTAATCGATGTCTTTAGTTCTTTCAGTATTTATTTACAAACTTAAAGATTTGCTTAGTAATTGTGATATAATTAATTAGTAGATAAATTGTAAATTTTGTGATGATTTGATTAGATACAAATTTCACACTTTCGTTCCATGATAGCATGGGTTGGAACGTGTTGGTGGAATCTGTGTCCAATCGAGTCATCCTATTCTGATTGACCTGGAATAAGGGTAGAGGTCATCAGTGTGACCAAGCATCATCTAAGCCAACATTAAATTGCTGACACATAAAAATTTACACAATGAGAAATGGATAGATACTTTATAATACATTAACAAATAAAATAGAGATTGAAACATGAACAATAAATCATGTGCATTCAGGACATTATGGAGTCATTGACTCGATGATTTAAGAATTAACATTTTGAATACACAATAATAGCAAAACAACTACATTGACTAATCCCAACACCAATGGAATCTTGATCTTAAGTCATGTCAAATAATAAAAGTCATTTGGCTCCATTACAGGCTAGGCAAATAGCTTAACCGTGTTATGAAACAATCTAGCTACAATTTAAGTTATAAGATGTTCCTTTAATCCGTATTATGTTAATATCAATTGCAAAAAATCAACCATACATTTTCAGTGCCAGCAATCTTGAGAAGAAAACTTGTGAAGCTCCAAACTACAACTTTAATGTGCATAACTAGAATGCTTACTGTACTATTCATCCATTGCAATTGGTTGACCACAAGAAACATAGTAAACTTAACAAAACACAAAAAAAAAGGCTTTTATGACTAAATAAGCCAAGAAAAAACAAAGTTTTAGGTTTTCAAATCACCATCCAAAACAAGATAACGGTTAAAGATGAACAAAAATTGTAAGATGTTGTCTCACTCCTCGACGATACAAGTATTCATGCCCATATTTTGTTATAACAAAAAAAATTAATTACCTTCTAAATAAGGCTTCTATCACACCATGAACATGATGGACAATAATGTCCACATCTTCTTCCTGTACAAAAGTTGCCTCAGAGGCATATACAATCAATAGACTTCTTTTCAAGAAGCATAATGGAAGTTCACAAAGAAATGATTGACGTAAAAAAATTTAAAGGGTGCTGGCTTTGCAAACATATATAAAAGGGAAAAGCTTTTCATTGGTGCACCAAAAATCAAAAAACGTAAAACAAGCAGGAGATGGCTGACCTGAGAGGTCCAAGATCATCGTATAACATAAAAGAATGCAATACAAGCACGATTTGTGGGCCCAAGAAGAAAGGTTGTATCAGCGTGATAGAGTCAGAAGTTCAGCACAGTTCAACTATGAAGATATTTGTCCTTGAGATGTGAAGGAGAGTGATGTGGATTGTCAGAGCAGTGCTGGGTTGTTAAAACAAAGGGGCGTACAATCAAGTGTGCAAGAGTATTCTAAGATATCATCATATTATACTAAGACTAACAGCGAACCTATTCTCAGTAATCAATTAGAAAACATTAACTAAGATGAAATATTGCCATATAGATTGTTGGGGTATATCCTCTAAAGATAGAATTGAAATTTAACACTTAATATTTGTTAGGAAATTCCCAAACGCTGCAAGGAATTTTGAAGGGAAAATGTTATGTTTTCTGAATAAATTGACCAAATTAATGTGCTGAATAATGTCACGCTCTTTATGGACTAATTTACTCTTATCATTGTACAGTAGATTGGAATAAACTTGTAAGTGCACCATGCCATTGTCATGCAATATATTTTTTTCCCATATTATCTGACAATAAAATAAGCAAATAAAATTAAGGTTGAAGGATTAGGTAGGTAAAGAGGAAGATTAAAAGTAATTTAAATAAAATTTTCATCACAATCAAAACAAACTAAGAATAAACACGTCATAAATATAAAATCTTCATTATGCACGCCATCTAATTTTTCAAAACCTGCAACTTACTCATGCAAATGAATAGCAAATAATGAATAATAATCAAAATAAATTATATGTAGAAGTAATGAGGCAATACCTGCAATCTTTTTTAAGGGAAGTATGATGGATAACTTTAAATTTGAGGCATTGTGATAAATGACTAAGTCCAAACAACTTCCCAAAAATAATAACTAGCACCTTGATAAAAATATAAATAGCTCTCTTCATGCATCTGCAGACATGCAAAATGCAACATGCATGCGCATACATAAATACACATACAAACACATACAGAGACACACAGATATGTAGACTTAAACATAGATATAGACATACATGGATACAATCGTATACAAACACATACACACACCCCATACTAGTATAGACACACACATACACACTTATAGAGGTGTCAATAATTGACCAAACTCAACAACCCTATATGAAAAAATCGAGTTTTACTTGACCCAATTAACTTTTGATTCAAGTCAATGTATCTAACGTTTAATTTCTGATTGAGTTTGGGTTGACCCAATAACTCAAAATTAACCTCATTTTAACCCACCAACCTGAGATTAACCTGAATTTTATCCAATTTTGACCTGCGAACTCGATTTTGACTAGAATTTGACACAAATTATATGTCTAAATAAGTGAATCAGGTCGAGTTTGTGTTGGTTGGGTTAGGGTTAGAGTTTTCAACTGGTATAATATTCGGATTGGGTTTAGGTTAAGTAGTTTTAGCAGAATTTCAGTTCAAACTCAAAACTAACCCAATTGACACTCATACACACTTATAAACAATACACATGCACATACATACATATATACATATAAATAGACATACAAACATAAACCTACATACAAACAAGCATACGATGTAATAACAAAAAAAAAAAAACATAACTTTCGGACACCTATCAAGATAAGGCGCAAAACTCATCGATCATGAACCACCTTATTTCATTATAACAACGCAAAAGATGGATAATGGGGGCAAGCTCTTGGTCAAACCAAGAGTGGGAGAAGAGAGAGAGAATGAGAGAGAGAGAGAGGAGGAAAAAAGAAAGTCAGTGGGTGAGACCAAACCAAGTTTACACCTCATGTGAGACAAAGAAAATCGAGCACAATTTTGAGCGGGGATGTAGAAAACACACTATACACATCTTGGTGCATGGAGCAATCACGGAACTACCTTGAAGCCTATTAAGTAAAAGCTTGGGCTAAGGGTGTGCATCTTTTAGTTAAATTCATAAAACTGAATCGATCCAAACCGAATTTTCTAATTCAATTCGACGGTCAGCTGATCAAGGAGGGACGCCGATGCGTTGACACGCATGTCGAATCGAAAGCAGCGGCGTTGCGCTTATCGACCCGGTGCAGATTAGCGTGACCTATCAAATGAGGCTTTTGCTCAATTGAGCGAGTGCAGCGAATATTGAGCAATCGAAGCGGCGGCGCAAATTTAAACGAAATTGACGATTCGACGTCGACACGGCTCCAGATCATTGAACGGCAAGATTGCGTTGACATCGAAATAACTTAGGATTGATATATATATTAACTATATAATAATGTCATCGTCAAAGTCCATATTATAATTAATTAAACATTTAAATAAACAAATGGGTTTTATAAATACTCATATTAGCTAACCCCAGACAGCACTTCGAGCGACGGTACTTCCATTTGGAAGCGCAGAGACTCACATCTCCCTTTCTGGTTTCCACGGGCGAGAAACCAAAGCCATCGACTCCACAGTCCCTCTCTCTTTCGTGGGGCAGGTAGTCCTCTCTCGTTCACTGTCAGCCTCTCCTCTTGGTTAGACTTCCCCGAGCCAATCCTCCCCCAGAGGACACGCGACGCATACTATTAGTTCCTCACTTCCAACCTCCTGTTCCTTCGACTATCCCACACAACCGATCGAACTTCCTCTCCATTCGGTAGTAGCCGAACTTCTCTTCTCCAACCGACACAAGCCTACCGATCCTCTCCTTCTTCCTCTTTTCCAACCGAGCCTCCAGGTTGTTTCCATTTAACTCTAAGCTTTATATTACTATTTCGATTCTCTTTCTTGGATAAAATGAGTTAAATGAACTCTTCTTGCATATGCTTCCTAAAGTTAGGTTGTGCTTTCTCTATGGAATTGAAATGAGGAAGAGAAGTATTGTTTGATGTGTGAAATAATTTGAATCATTGCATGTTATTTCTTTTGGGTTGCTTAAGCAAAGGGAAAGAGGATTTTTGCTTATGTGGAGTTGCCCTAGCTTTGTTATTGCTTCTTTCCAACATTTGACAACCTATTATTACACAAATAGTTATCTAGTTAACTCTGAAAATTTCAAATTTGTGATGTTAAGATTAACATAGAGTTGTCTTACTTTGTTCTCGCTTCTCTCCATCATTAGATTACTTGTTATTATGGAAACAATTATTACACAACCTATTTGTCATGTACAACTTGCTATAGTCAAAACCTATTGGAAGCAAGCTCTCCATCTACTCAAAATTTCGCCGCTTTGACTCTTTTCTTTGTTTGATTACTGGCAATCATTAAGGGAGGGGATGAAGAGAGAGTTGATTGGCTCTGCTAACATTAGCCTTGTTTTACTCTCTTTTGCTATCACTAAGTTAATTAACTTTTGAAGTGGAATCTAAGATGAAGTTTTGTGCAAGATTAAAGCTTCCATTTTTGTTGTTTAACTTCATTAAGGTTGCATCTTGCCTTTGTGTGTACATGCAGATGAAATTATAGGGAAAATTTGCTAGACCTAAGTACTCGTGCATGTCGTTTCAGCATGACGAGGAAATCAGAATGTTTTTTTATACAGATTTGAAAGCCTGTGCAACGTTTTTCATAAGCGCGGTAGGTGCAAAACAATAATTCGGCAGTGGTGTCGCAAGACACCTACCATTCGCCATAAGCGACGTGGTAAGACTCGAAGCCTCACCTGAACGGAATGAGTTTGAATTTCATTTCAAATGTCTACGTAGATATAAGGAAATGTACGCTTTCTTAAGTGTGGTGGATTTAGAAAATTACTGATCATATGCAGAAGACACTACTACGACGCCCCATAAAGCGTGGTGGGTATAAGATTCCTGATGCCCGATGGAGGCTACCAAATTTCATTCCAAATACTTGTACATATATTTGCTTAGTATATTAAATTCATGTACCTACTGCCTTAATACAGTTGCACATATTTGCTAGATATAAGTACTTGTGTATGTTGTTTCAGCATAGCGAGGAAACTAGGATGTCTCTTATACAGGTTTGAAGGCATATATGCCGCTTTTGAGTAGTGCAAAAAAAAATCACTCAGATTCGCAAAGACACCTACCATTAGCATAGGAAGGCCTCAAGATCGGCGACCTATAAGGAGATGACGCAGAGGTTGCCAAATTTCATTTCAAACAGATATTAAGCGCTTTCTTAAGCTGGTGGGTTTAAGACTCTTTAAAAGCCAATGTCGCAGTCAATCGACTATGCGCTCTCGCACTCGACAACCCCTATCGGGAAGACACCAAGAGGCTGCCAAAATTTCATCAAAATAGAAATTAATAATTAATGAAAATAAAATACTTAAGGAATAATATTTGAATCTTAAACGAGTAATAAGATCAATAATCAAACTAAGTACAATGTACTAAACTACTGAAACAAATTGAACTTACAATCATATGACGATAATACCACAACAAATTAGATGTCTATTCAATACAAGCAAAATACTTGAATAATTAAGAAATACATTGTGCAATGAAATATTCAAAAGAATTGAAGTCGACTATGAACAAAGCCTACAATACTTTACGCTACCGGATTCGCAACACATTATATAAGCGAACAAAAGGCGATACTAAATTAATTTTACATAAATTATGGAGCCAACTATCACTCAATTTAAGTGCTTTGTACAATCATGATGTGGATTCTTGTTCAAAATATAAAGCAATTTTCAATTCAATTTGATCTTTTCAAAATTCGTACAAGTATTCTAAATACACCGAAAGCACACCATTTGAACGCTTAAACCAGCTGGGTTTGAGGACTCGCGACGATTTTAGGATCGAGTCCGTTAACAAAACCTAAAATTCAATAATAATATTATAAGAATTTTAACTTAAGAAAATATCGGTAGTTTAATTATGTCAAATTATAAGATATGATCCTCTATTATCAAATTAATGAAATGAGGATAACTGAAAATAATACATCGATAATGGTTGTATTGAATGGAGATTTCAACCGGAGGGGATACTTTCATCAAAATATAATCATAATTTTAAATCAAATTGACTTGAATAAAATATCAATTCAAATGTAAAATATAACATGTCATTAGGCTATAAATGACTAAATAAAAATCATCAACCTAAAAAAACTTAAAGCAAAATCAAATTAATCCACCTTCCGCAATTGTTTGTCGTAGGTGATAAATTAAGAAAAATCTAGCTCAGCGAAATAATGTAAATCAAGTACACAACTATATTCACTCATTAATCTCACGCTAAGGATGTCAGATCCTCCGATGCATTGCAAATAAAGCCTACATACGATATACATGAATTGTAGTCCTCTCAATGGATGGTCGCCCAAATGATATTATATTATTGCCACGCGTAATTATGCTCCCATAGCTCTACCCATTTGAGTTGTGAACTATAAGGTATGAAAAAAAAGCCCTCATAGTAACTTAAGCATGTCTCCAGACAACACCACCAGTTTACAAGGTTTTCTACGACGAACTACGACCGCCTGAGGATCTTTTGATCGGTCATTACCTCCTCGACTAAGTAGAATGACGCATGACAAAACCATGATCTAGATCGGCGTGTCATCGCGTCCCCAACCATCCGCTTTAAGTTAAATATAATTTCATAAATCTAAATTCCAAAACTTCACATGCCGCTACTATACGCTACGATTCTGATCTGACCAAATTTTAATCGAAAGTTCTCTCAAAGATTGGGAGGGTAATTAACTATGTGCTTCTCGCATAGGAAACCTCAGATCTAAAGTCCTCACAAATGAAGGTGAAATCTCTTGGTAGTGTCTTATCTATTATTCCATTGAAAATTTAACCGACACTAATTCACTCTCTTCATCGAGAGGTCGGTAGCGAATTTTCAGAGCCCATAGGGGTGTGACACATCTCCTCCTTCCTAGTCGCACATCTCACCATCCAACTTCGCCCCTCTCCGATCTCCATGAATTGTTTAATTGTTGTTCATGCCGACACACCAAACTCGACCCTCCGTCATCATTGAACTTTCGCACCACGCACAATCAAACTAAGCTGCTTCAATTACTCAATATTTCTATCACTCATAAGCACCTTGCAAATTTCCCTTCTTCTCATGTGAAACCATACAACCACAAACCTACCTAAGACTAACTGTTTTACTCCCACATCAGACGCTGACCGATCTCCTCTCCTCACCAAAAAAAAAATTTAGCCTCTCCCCTCTACCTTGTCATTTCAAAAGTTCATCGTCATTATTCGCGAAGGTACAACGTCTAAACTCAAAATTAAGTACCCATTGAGACTTGGCGGCGGGGAGAAAAAATTGCAAAAGTACTCACGTGTGTCTTTGCTCAACCACATGAAGAAAATTCATTCATTCATATATACACGAAGACCTCTATGCTTAAGCTAACATAGTGAGTTTTGCCTCAAAACATTGATCGTCATACCTAATCTGGTGTGGTGGGCAAGTTTTTAGCAACATCAATGCACCCCTTACGTGAGAATGATGCTAAAAGGTTGTCAACTGCCAGAACATCACCTCAAAAAAATGTAAAAAAGTGATCATTTGAATTGAATAATATATTAAATTAAACTTCATAAAATATAATTTTATATAACAAAAGAGGAGTGCAATGAATATTCAATCATGGCATGAATTGCTTCAAATATATATATAGAATCGGGAACAATTAAAGAGGAATTGATGTTTGACTAAGACTTGCAATAAATTTAAAAGGTAATGATAAAACTTTCAAATTTGCCAATAAGCATAAAAAGAACCTTACAACGAATGCTTAAATGATGTTGTATGTCATATTAAACTTAAAAGAAACAAAGATAAATGGAATATATGGTGAAGTTGAAAGTTTGCTGATATAAATTTTATTGAATATTCAAATTTTAATGAACTTTGAATTAAATTAAAGAGATAAAAATTATTTTAAATGTATGACAAGAACTTACATATCCGCTGAATCCACAATATTTTGTAGAAGCGGACAGACGGCGACCTTTCAAAGATTTCTAAATGAAACAACGTATCTAAATGATGAAACATTCATACAAACAATCATGAAATTAAGCAATATTTTAAATTATTTGCACACACCATGTGATTTTTTTTTTAAGCTAAACATACCACTTTAGAAGTCATACAAATGCCTTGGAAAAGTGTACGAGTGCATTGAAAATTATGTGAGCATACCTTGTGTTGGAATTCATGAATGTAAGTTACATAAGTGCATATAAATCCATAAACTTATTATGTAGCTATATCATGAATGCATTTAAATTCATATAAGAGCATTATACAACTGTATTGAAATTAGTGCAAGCATATTAAGAAACAAAACACTTGCATATACTCACCAACAAGTTAAATAATTGAACACATGGTCCAAGAATGCTATGCGTTAAAAATAAAAATGATAGTTTTAAAGTTCATCCTATTTTAAGGAACATGCAAATATTCTAAAAATAAATTGTTATGAAAATTCAAAATTTTGTTTAAAATGAAAACATATATTATCAATTTATGCAAGATCTTAATTATAGAACAGTTAGTTATAAACTTAACATCAAGAAATGTGACAAATCTCATAATTCAAGTCCAATCCTATACATCTTAAAGATGAGAGTTGTCATGATTTGAATCTCATAAAAGAAGTTTTAACAATAAACCTTAAATGAATTACAATAAAATGACAATTTCAAGTCCAAATTTTTAATGTTATATTTATGAAATATAATGTTAACTTTAATTTTTGGATCTAATCCTCTACATGCAAGATAGAATTTGAAAAGGTCTATAGTGCAATGAATGTTAAAACTTTATTAAAGTGTTATGCAAATTATAAGCTCAATCTTTTGCAAACAAGCATGCAAAGTTGACAAGGTTTAAATGATAAAATAAAATTACTACCTCAATGATGATTGTATTGAAAGTGAATGTCAACTAGAGGGTATTTTTATTAAAAATGCTCATAAATTTATGTGTAAATTACTTTAAAGGGCTATTTAGTTGGCTAAAAAAGGAATACATTGTAAAAGGAATTTAATGTAAAATGAATGTAGTGTATTTGAAATATTTTGTAGTTATTTAGACGAATATAAATAATACAACAACAACAAGCCTTTATCCCACTAAGTGGGGTCGGCTACATGAATCCTTCGTCTCCATTGTGTCCTATTATGTGTCAAATTCTCATTTAATTCAAGTATACTAAGGTCATTTTTATACATCTTAATCAGTCTTTTAGGTCTACCTTTCTTAACATAACGCGATCTAATCTAAAATCTCTCTGAGTCATGACCTAGGCTTTATGTGGCCAAACCATCTAAGGCGACTCTCTAATCTTATTTGCCTTAGCTATTCCAACTTTTTTCCGAACATATCCATTTTATTTTATCTCTAAGAGTAAAGCCACTCATCCAGGCATCCTCATCTAACACTTAACTTAGTCTTATGCTTCTCTTTTATTGGCCAACATTCTGCACCATAAGTCATTACAAGTCTTACCACCATCTTATAAAATTTTTCCTTAAATTTAAGAAGAACTTTTCTATCACACAACAGGCTAGATGCATTCCTCCACTTCAACCATCCAACTTGAATTCTACTAATAACATCTCCATCCATTTCACCATCATTTTGAACAATGGAGCCTAAATATCTAAATCGCTCACTCTTATTAATGACTTGTTCACCTAATATCACAACACTACCACTATAACTTCTACAACTAAAATTACACTCCATATATTCAGTTTTAGATCTACTTAAACGAAAACCTTTAGACTCTAATGTTGACCTCCATAATTCAAGTTTCTCTTGGACTCCCTCTCTAGTCTTATCAACAAGAAGAATGTCATCAGAAAAGCATACCAAGGTACATCTTCTTAGTAAGAACATCCATAATTAAAGCAAAAGATTAGGGCTTAAAGCTGATCCTTGATGTAATCCAAGTGAAATAGAAAAATATTTTGTTAATCCTCCTTGTATTTGGACACAAGTAATAGCTCTAGTATACATATCCTTAATGACTTGAATATAACTAATATTAACTCATTTCTGTTCTAGAACTCTCCAAAGAACATCTCTTGAAACTTTATCATAAGCTTTCTCTAAATCAATAAATATCATATTTAGATCCTTCTTACTTTTCTATACTTCATCAACCTCTTAACAAATGTATAGCATCCATAGTAAAATCTCGCGGCATGAAACCAAGATTGTGAGAAGCTTTTGTATCACATCGTAACCTTTATATTACTCTCTCCATAATTTTAATATATGACACATTAACTTAATTCCTCTATAATTTGCACACTCTTGTGCATCACCTTTATTCTTAAATATAGGAACCAACAAACTCTTTCTCCACTCATTTTAGTCTTTAAAATAACATTACAAAGATTTGTAAGCCAAGAAATTCCTTGATCTCTAAACATTTTCACATTTTTATTGGAATATCATCGGTCTCTTGTTTTTTTAGCGATTTTATTTTCTTTAAAACCTACAACCCAGTTCTAATCTGACGATAAAATAAAATTCTATTTTTGTAGGGTATTAAGGTTCTAAAATCAAACGTATTTTCGGATCCTTCATTGAAAAGTTTATCTATATCTCATTCACTATCATTTTTAAGAAAAATATTTTATAATTTTCATCCTTAATACTGACTTGAGCTAGATCTTTACTTCTCTATCTCTTTGGTTAAACTTATACAATTAATGTAAATAATATTCAAAAAAAATTTGGGTGTTCAGCTTGAGTAAAAATAAAATTAATGTAAATCTCAAAAGTGTCGATGGTCGGTTTGTCACCGACTACGATGCGTCGGTGGCTAAGCAGACACGGTCGAACGGTGGCGTGGCCGGTGACGATGGTGGCGAATAATCCAGGCGATGGCGAATGGCACATTAATGGCAACAAGAAAGCGGAGGAGTGGTCGCGAGTGGTGGGCTGATGACATTACACTTTATACCGACCTATGTATATGAAAATTGTCCAAATTGAATGAAATTCTTTTTTTACTGGATTTGAACTAAAAAATGAAAAATAAATGCATAGGAATTTTACATTGCATTCCTTTTTCAACCAACCAAACACCAAAAATTTTCTTTTTCACTGCATTTAGAATGCAGTGTATTTCTTTTACAGTCAACCAAACAACCCTTAAGTTTTAGTTAAGATAAAAATATAAAAAGTTTAAGAAAATTCCAAAGTTCAAAAAATTCAAAAGAAATTTATTACCTAAAACTTAAACCAAAAATCACATTTCATAATAGTTTGTCGAGGGTGACAAATTTAAAATTAACCTAAGCTAATAAAAATCCAAGATCATATCAAGTGCATGTTTATGGTCACACTCAAACCACCTTATTCCAATAAAGATGTGACCCATGTCTCTGTTTGTGTGGTAATTATAAGATATGTTATTAATTATTAAATAATAATTAATAATAATTAAGTTTTAAATTATCATTATATCTTAATTAAATCTTTCATTAGCCGTAATCCCATTGTTACACTGTAGCAAGGACGAATAAGCGCACTTACCTCGGCATACATTGGATTAGGAATTTATATTTATGTAGTATCGCTCGTTCCTTTCTTCCCTAGCATTTCCTTTCTCGCTTTTGCCGTTCTCGGTCAGGTCCCAGAGAGGCAAGAGACGCGGGAGAGAAAGGGGGTGACGAGGGTTCGAGGTCGATCGTGAGTGGTCGCGTCGGCGTCGGTCGCTAGGTGGCCGACGCTGGTCGCTGCGGCGGAGGAAGTCGCCGTCCGCTGATGGATTGGGCTGACTTGGGGCTGATTGAGTTGGAAGCAGGTAAGAGAAATATGATATTTATTATATAGGGTATTTTGTATATTAATGAATTAATTTGATATTAATTGGGATATTTTTATGGAATAAAATAAAAGTTCATTATGTTAGCTAAAGTGAAATGATAAAATATTGGAAATTTTGAATTTTATAGATTTTAATAATATGTATAGTAAATATGATTTATTTGGTAGCAATTTAATTGGATTAATTAAATAAATGAGTTTAAATTAATTAAGAATTATTAAGGATTATTATGAATAGTAAAAGATTGAAAGAAATTTATTTTAATTAAATTTTAAATGCTTTAATTCAAATTTTGATTATATTACTTTTACAAAGGATTAAGGAGGGTTGCAGCGAAATCACTGCCTCACTTGTAAGTTTTAATAATTGATAATGAATTATTATACATTCTGATTAATTAGTGATGCGAAATTTTAGTTTTGAAACATCAAGTTTTTTGAATAACTTGAACTAGTATGCATATGAGAAAAAGTCCTATTAACACAGTTTATGAGCAAAAAAAATTTCAGACATCTCGTGTTCTGGAAGAAGTGCGTCACTTAGATAAGATTTGTAAATTCTAATACAAATATGTTTATCCTTCTCTGCAATGTCATTGAGTACAATATTGATTGTCTAAACTGTATATTTTATTTGAAACCAAGTCATATATATGTTTATGTACTCGATGATAAATTTATCTTGCTCCTTGTTGCATCTCCATAATTAATAATTAGTATATGATTTCAGTTCATTTATAATTATTTTGCATACTATATTTCCTACTGTTGAAAACGTGGGCATGCAACAGACTTAGCTTATACATATCATGTGCTAGAAATCAAAAAATTAGCCAAATGTTATGATATTACCTGAGGAATTGGGACAAAAGGGTTCCCAATAAGGCAAAAGGGTCCTCAAATGTTATAATATGAAGTAAAAGAATCTTCTATAGAAATAAAGAAAATTTCAGGCAATTTTTATGTTATGATATGTTCGCCAATGAATGTGATAACTACACATGACATAAATTTAAAACTATTTCGACTTTATATGTGTTATGTAGTAATGTATACATCATATTTCAAAAGAAAGAATTGATAAGTTAGCATGACAAACCCGATTTATTTTTAATTATCTAATTGTATGCATATTAAATGTTCTATTCTATAATTCAAATTTGTATTAGTTTATCTTATTAAATCGTATGACTTACCAGGTTGATTATAACTATTTTCGGAAGGGTAAGGAGAAAGTGGAGAAGTAAGTTTTGCCTCTTTGGAAGTTATGGAGAAAATATTGTAAATAAATTTTGAAGGTAAGTTTAGTAAATTTTAAAAGTATTGTTTTGATATTCCGTATTTTAGATGCTCTGTAGTTGGTATGAAAAGTTTCAAATTGGATTGTTTATGCCCGCTATGAATTCGGTAGATTTATTGTTTAAATGTTCTTATGATATGTTGAGTGAATTTAGACGATAGTGTTGATCTTTTACACTATTCTGTGGTATGTAAAATTTTCAGAAAAATTGTTTAAGAAAAATTCAGTCATCTAAATTTACTCTCTCTTTATTATATCTCTTTTCGATGGATCTTAGATTATCATTTGGGATGTGACAGTTTTGCTTCCAAATAACATTATGAAAACAACAATTACAACCAGTCATCTGACCGAGTGATTTGTTATAAAATCATACCATTAAATTACAGTCATGACTACAGCCACTACAATCCCCTACAACTAATCGAAGCATGACGTAATAAAGGTGGGCAAATTTAGCTGACTAAATGACAACATCCATTCTAAATTTTTTTTATTTTTTAAATTTTTGTTTATAGAAAAGGGTAGGACATACATTCAATCATCTACATTAGCCCAATGAGATAAACATTAACCATAAAAAAATAATATAAAAATAAAACATTCATCATAAATAGAAACAATTTAAAACATATCTTTTAAACTATCTATAGAGCATCTAAAGCATCGATTTTCAAGCTTGATATTAATTGAAACTCATCTCAAAACTTATTTATAAAAGCCTTCCCTATAAAATACTTTAAAAAGAGACAAAAACTTACTCTCAATCTTATCCTTCCGTTTTTCGTAAAAATAATTATAATTGTCAATGAGTCACAGACTCAAAGAAAAGTAAGTCCAATGTAAAATTTAAATATTAAAGAGAAGAAATTAATATGCATGTCAATCATAAGTATTTAAAATAGAAGACATATGATCAACATGATTGTATCAACTTACAATTTCAACTTACTTTATAATACTTTTATAAGAAAATATAATATACTCGTAAGTGTCATTTATATATCATTATCGTAGCCTTAGAACATGTCATACAATTGTAAAGATTATTGGTTATCGTAAACTAGCTCTTAAGCTACATTATCGAGGATTCTTTTACCCCATTTCGTATCATTTGATGACCCATTTGCCTTATTGGAGACCTTTTTGTTCCATTGGGACCCTTTTGCCTCACGGTGTAACATAAACATCATATAGTCAACTTAATTTTTATCATGTGACATTTCTCAACTCTATATATTAGAAAACCAAACTATTCATTAAGCATGAAATTCTTAATTTAAACATGCAAAATAACTATAAACACAATTGAACAACATATGATATTATAATAGCCAGTGTCCTCATCAAAATAAATTTCTCTAATTTTTATTTTTATCTTCTCGGCTGCAACATATTACCTTTTTCCACAATATTCCTTAAGTTCTGATACTAAGCATTTCAATATTGTTGAAGAATCATTAATGTAAACTATCATCATAAGTATGAACATAAATAATATATGATAACTAAATAAAATGCTTGCAATATGTTAATTTTATCAGGCTTACAACCTTGATGATGGTATTTACATTTCTTGTTTACGGCAAATCTGGCATCTCCATACAACATCATCATTGTACCGTCTAAGCCACTATTTATTTATCAGATTGGGTCTTCTCTTGTTCAAAGAACTTTTCTCACAACTTACATTAGATCATTAAAACAACTTCACATTTCAGAGATCATCAAGTGTAATATCCAATTAAGATCCAATTAGCTTATTTCCTAATTGCCTAATTAATTTTGTCATTTGTAGCACTATCAAAGCACGCTAAAACGCCGTATTGAGCTTTATGGGTGGATCGACCGTTCATCTATTTCATTCCTTCCATAGCCAGCGCTCGGTTCATTCTCACGATCGAAGTTCCTCCTCCTTTCCCTTCCTCGCGGCTTCGACGGATTGCTTCTGCGACAAACGACGAACCGATCTCGCCGGATTCACAGAACCGCCCGCTTCGCCAGCGCGAATTGCCGCCTCCTGCAGATGCGACGTTCGAGCCGTAACGCCTTCGCTGGACCCGTCTGCTTCGTTGCCGCCGCAAGTCAGTCCTTTCGAGTTGGGAAATCAGAAATCAAAAATCCAGCGCCTGAAATCCTGAGGAACCGTCATTTGGGGACTTCTCTGGCCGATAACTGGGAGCTTGGTGAGTTCAATTTCTTTCCCTATTCTTTTCTTTCAAATACCTTCCTGAAAATGCGTGATTGGGGAGTTCAAAATCTACCGCTAGGAGGTAATTATGTATTAAAATGGGGTTTAAGATTGATTTTTTGTTAATTTTAGTTTGTTAATTGAAGCGGTAATTAATTAGTAAGGATAGATTTGGAATCGACTCAAAGATTTCGAAAGATGATATGAGGAGATATCGAGGTAAGATAGCTTAGTTTGGTAATACTAGTGGTGTTCATTTATGAGCGTATTAAAAGTATTTAGAAGAGTTATTTCATTGTGGAGGACTGAGGAAATACATCACGACACCTGATACATGTTTGAGCATATAAAACGTTTCTAAATTCTAAATGTAATTGTTTCTATGCATAGAATTGTATTTAATGTATACATCACATCTAGATATTCCGCATATCAGATGTCATTATAACCGCTCAATGATTATGTCAATGTGATTTTCTTTATTAAAGATATGATTTTATAAGATAAATGTTTTAAAACATGTTGTAAATACAAGAATGTGATAAAATGTGAAATGGAAAATTATGAGGTACATGAGAAATCCAGAAGCAAAAGCGACGTGACGAGCGGGAAGATCTTAGTATCCCTTTCGACATTTGAGAGCCGTTAGTTAACCGCGTGGAGGGAGTAAGTAGTATGGTCGGCCCCGCTTACCTTCCTTTTAGTACGTCGGGTGACCTTTTGTTTTAACTCAAAACCATCTGATTATAAATGACATTTAAAATGATTTGATATAACGAAATGATTTTCATTAAATCTTCCTCGACATATCGCAACCTACGATATTGTTGTTATATACATTTCACAAAGACCTACGATATTGTTGTTCATACATCGCAAAGATTGTTTACCGGTTTATTCTTCGCAGAATTTACGTATATATGCATGATTGTTCTACTTGTTTCCGAAACCTTTTACTTAGCCTTGTCTACAAAGTTTTAATTTTATACTACCGGGATAATTAGATGAGGTGGGTAGAATTTTTGTTGAATGCGTTTGGGGTGTATAGTTTTGGGAAGATTAAAGCTTTTGAGACGCATAAAATTTTATCGGATGCCTTTTGCTTCATATTTATTTACAAATTTAAAGATTTCATTAATCAGATGATATGAATTAATTAGTAGATGAATTGTAAATTTTGTGATGATTTGATTAGATACAAATTTCACTCTTCGTTCATGAAAGACAGTTGGAACGTATTGGTGGAATCAGGTCCAATCGAGTATCCTATTGTATACCGATCGACCCTAAAGGGTAAAGGGTCATCGGGTGTGATCGAGAGGTCAGAACGGCAAAAGATTGAAGCAATAAGCATGATTTGGATTTAGGGATAAGTGATGGAATTGATCAATGAGCGACGATTAATTTTGGGTTAGGAATCCATATGTTCTTAATTTATGTATGATATTTAATAAACATGTATCAAATAAATAATTTTATAATTATTAATTCTCAAGAAAAAAGGTTAGATGATCCCTCCACCAAATTGCACTCAACCTACATTTGGAGATAATTAACAGAGTGAAATCTGCAAGTGGTGAAGACCGATGAATTGAGGGTAGTAGTTGATTTCCAGTTGTTGATAAGTAAGATCTATAGAAAAATCTGCTAGTGCTGTGATCGAGTAGGTTTGATCAATATCAGGATATTTCAAACGCTCAAACCACCAAAGATTCAAGCAATGATCCTATAGTAGGAAGATTATGCTTAAAATTGAAAAAAATTTGGATAGGATGATTTGCCCTGAAAACAGAAGAGTAGTACTGGCTATTATTTGTATTAGAAGGAGGCAAGGTGGTGCTCAACAGGAAAGATTTGACGATACATTACTCGATCAAATGAGATGAATTGTCAAAGTATTCAAAGATTGGTTTATTCCTCCATCACCTGACTTGCGACAAATTTTTCAATCAACTCAAAAAACTATAATGCAGTGGCGAAGTTCACTTCTCTTCTAGAACGCCCACAGAGACTGAAAGAACGAATTCTTCTTTCAGATCAATTAGCCATTTGATATCGATGGAGTTCTCAGAATTAAGAATGAAAATGAGTTGAATTTTTCCAAGCAACATGGATTCTGGCGAAAGCAAACGAAAAGTTTTGAAAGAAGCCGATTCTGAAGAAATTTAAGTTTGATGATAGAAACAAATTGAGAAACCTATTTGTGATAAGTGTGGGAAAAGACATTTTCAATGTATCAATCTGGAAATGTTACGATGTTTGGAACATCGTAAATGAATGGGGAGAAGAAGGACATAAAATCATACACAGGGGCGAACAAAGAAAATTTTGGAAGAAGCCAATTAACACAATTTTGGAAAACCTTCAATTCAAAAAAGGAGAAACTTTAAAAAACCAACCCTCCAAGAAAAGCGAGTTTTCTATCACTGCAAGAAAGCGGAATCAAAAAAGTGGTGGTAGCTTAAAATTTCGATCATTTAGTTTGATTCGTTGATTCGCTCATTTTCGATTCTTTTCCACTTTTACCTTATACTATTTATTTACACATCAATGAGAATGCCTTTGATAATACAAATAGAAATGTGACATTAACATTCAAGATAAACCTGACCAATTATCCAATCGACATTTTGACGTATGGTTGGTTGATCAAATATTTGCAATTGAATCTTTGGAAGAGGAGAGTGAAATTTTGCCGGTGAAAAATCATTTTATTTTTCTTGTGATAAGAATGTCGCTCTTCTTTGATTAGTGCGGTGAAGTTGAGTAAATATTTAAAGCGGTGAAATTGTATTTCAAATTAGAAATGTTGAATAAGAAGGTTTTTAAAAACATTCTCGTTTTTGAATTTCGATGTGAGGAATTACGTGGTGCCACCAACGAAGTGGAGTTTGGGATTGATGTAAACAAGATAACCGCTATATAAATCTGCTTGGCCCTAAAGAATTGCGAAAGGGAGTTCGCGAATTGATAGACAAAGGATTTATTCGCCAAGAATCACCTGGAGCAGATATTTAAGAAAAGGATGATGATTATGTTATATATTACAGGAGTTAAATAAAGTGACAAGAACAAAGTATCCACTAGAATTGATGATTTTTTTTGATCAGTTGGAGGGAGCCACTGTATTTTCCGTGATTTGATAGATATATCATAAAAAGTTAAAGATCCGATATTTTTAAAAGCTTTTGGAATCGATACATTATGAATTTCTTGATTTAACTAATGCTTTCCCATCTTTTGACTTAATGAATCGTGTTTCAAGTGTTAATTTATTATATCATCTTTATGATTTATTACGATTTATTCTAAAATGAAACATGAAATCATCGAGATTATTTTAGAATACAAAAATCAATTATGCCAAATTTTCAAAATGTGAATTTTGGATACGTCGCATTTCTAGTCACATTATCGGAAGGAGTTGATCCTCAAAGTAAAAGCAATTTTAAAATTGCACAAAAAGAATGTTCTGAAGTTTTTTTTGGGTTATTACAAGAAGAGAGATTTTCTATCAATGCCATCTATCAATTGAAGAGAAAATTTCAATATAATGAATTGAAGAAAGTTTTCAAGAATTGAAAAGATTGACCACGCTTTTTATATTCCATCGTGGAGAGGATTAAATATTTAGTGATCATCTTTAAAGGCTTGGGTTGTTTTAATGCGACGAAGAGTAATGCTTGAGACAATTAAAACCTCAGAAATTATCCTGCATGATCGTCTAGTGGTTTTGCTCTTAAAATTTGGAGACATTACGTATGGGTGAAATGAAATTTTCTAATCATCGAGTCTTAAATATATCTTTACAAAAAGAATCAATCAAAGAAGGCGAGTTTATTAAAGATTATGATTTAAATATTTAGTATTGTCCAAAGTAATGTACATGCATTAAGAAATCATGAAATGCCATTGGATTATTACTCAAAAGTGATCGAGAATTGCTTCTAAATTAAATGAAGATTCTGACTGCATTTATCTCAATCGACGAATCAACTTTATTTGATAGAATCAAAGCGACAAAACCTGGATCGTGGATATCAAAATTCATCAAATTGATTAATGGAAATAGAATTTACCGTAGATGCATATTGAAGAAGTCAATTATGGGTACCAAATGATGTTGATTTGAGAAGAAATTTCTGCGAGGCTATCGGCGATATACTATTTATCCGGTAGTTCAAAATGTATAAAGATTTAAAAGCGATTTTGGTGAAGAAAGACATATAATAATATGTCTCAAACGCTTTGTCGATTGTTAAACGGCATCAAAGATTGGATCATTACATTACCTATAGGAGTGGGAAGAAATTGTACATGGGATTTCTAGAGGCCGCGATAAGATATTGGTTGCGGGATGGATTGAGTCTCATTCATTCTTACCCATGAAATGGATTGCATTTGATAAATTGTCAGATTATATGTTAAAGAAAAGACTTCATCAAGTGATATCTCGAAGGAGATGGAGAGATTTACCGACATTATGAAAAGGAATTGAGAGGCGCATACAAATACACTTTCATCATCCCAGACAGAGAATGGAAAAAGAACAATTCAGTCTAAGATTTGTTGACTATGTGTTTTAGATTTTGGAGAGAATGAAGATCATATTCACGATCGAGTTTGTTTCAATAATACCACCAATCTAAGATTCGATCTGCATTAAGCATATGTCGAAAGTGTAACTCCATTGAGTGAAGTGGGAGAAAAAGACATTGTGAGTTGGTTGAGCTGAGAAAATCGATTAATCAGAGATAGATTGAAAACCGCCGGATCGAAAGTATTACGACTTAAAGACCGATAGAATTTCAAGTTGGAGAATTTGTATTCTTGAAAGAAATGAAAGGAGTAGATTTGGTCACGGAGGTAAATTGAGCCCATACAGGACCTTTTGAAATCATTGAGGAGGCTTAGCTTCCTTACCCATTGAACTGCAGATATTCACAACGCTTTTCACATTTCAATGTTGAGAAAATGGATCTGAATCACGAAAATTCCATACACAAGTTTAAATACAACCGATTTGACTTATGCAGAGAAAAAAGATTTTAGAATTGAGATTACAAATAGACAAATTTCTATGTTAAAATTAAATGGAAGCACACCAATCAAAAGGTTTACTGGGAGAGCAAGAGATGGTGAGAAGTCTCCTTCCTTTGAATGATTCAGAAGAAATTTTGAGGACGAAATTTTTTTTTAAGGAGGGGAAATTGTAATATCTAATTAAGATCCAATTAGCTTATTTCCTAATTGCCTAATTAATTAATTTTCTATTATAAGCAATTCATCAGAAGACTTAAAAGCAAGACGCAATGGTGATTAAGTTCTACGACGTATGGATCAATCTGCTCATTCATTTCATTCTTCCATAGTGGCTCCTCATTCCCACGATCGAGTTCTCTCCTCCTTTCCTTCCCCTAAGACGGCTGACTTGACGCCTCCGCGGATGAACGCGACGAGCCGATCTCGCCGATTCACCGTGAACCGCCTCGCCGCCAGCCTTGATGGAATTGCCCCTCGGCGCAATGCTGAGCCGTTCAGAACGTCTTCTGAACGCTCGCTTTATCTTGAAACCGAAGACTAAGTCCTGTTCGGGTTGGGAAATCCTGAAGACGGGTTGGAAATCCGTAAGAAATCCGTCCGAGTGGGCGGCCAGGACTCCTGCTCGGCCGATCGGGTAACCTGGAGCTTGGTGAGTTCTTGAATTTCTTTCTATTCTTTTTCTTTCAGGCAGCCTTCCGTGTTGAAATGATTGAGGAGTTCAAATGCTGTTAGTGCTGTGAATTATCGTGTATTAAAATTTTAGGATTGACATTTTTTGTTAATTTTAGTTTGTTAATTGAAGCAGGTAATTAATATTGGCGTTAGTAGATTTTGGAATCATTTACTCGAAAGATTATATGAGGAGATATCAATTTCGGTAAGATTGCAGCTGCTTAATACTACCGCAGTTAATGAGCATTATATGACAAGTATTTAAGAGTTATTTCATTATGGTATTTCGTATAATCGGGAACATCACGACACCTGAGATGTATAATCATATTATAATATGCGAATTCAATTTTAAATTTAGTCATGAATGCCATGTTTCTTAATTTTATAAATTTAACGAATGATACATTACATCAAGATATTCGCCATATGTATGTCATTATAACCGCTTCAATGATTATAAGTCAGTGCATTTTCTTTATTAAAGATATGATTTCATCGCATATAAAATATTTTAAAACGTCAGTAAATGCAGAATGATAAAATGAGGGAAATATCGTGAAAATTGAAGGTATGTATAAAAAATAAAAATAAAAGACGAGATGAGCGCGAAAGGGATCTTGTATCTCGACTGACATTTTGAGGTTGGAGCCGTATCAACCTGATGTGGGACCGGTAAGTAGTATGGTTCCTCCCCTTACCTTCATCTTTAAAGCCAACGCGACGACCTATATGAACTCAAAACCTATGCAATTATAAATGACATTTAAAAATGATGACATATGAAATGATTTTCATTAAATAATCGCCTCGACATTGATACTGATAAACTGATATTTTGCTATCGTTATATCATATTTTACTCACAAGATATTATTCGTTGTTATACATCGCGATTGTTTACCGCTTTACTCTTCGCAAATTATAATGCATACGTGATTGTTCTACTTGTCTTTTCGAGCCACTTTAGCTTGTCTCACAAAAGCTTTAATATTACGACGTAATGATAATTTCGCAGTGAAGAGGTTTGAATTATTAATGTTTTTGGGAAGATTTGGCTTTTGAGTACGTACAAAATTTTAATCACGATGTCTTTAGTCAGTATTTATTTACAAACTTAAAGATTTGCTTAATTGTGATATTAATTAGTAGATAAATTGTAAATTTTGTGATGATTTGATTAGATACAAATTTCACTTGCTTCGTTCCATGAGTAGCATGGAGCGTAATCTGGTAATCCAATCGAGTCATCCTATTCTATACTTGACACTCAATAAGGGTAGAGGGTCATCTGGGGTGTGACACCAAGCATCATCTAAGCCAACATTAAATTGCTGACACATAAAAATTTACACAATGAGAAATGGATAGATACTTTATAATACATTAACAAATAAAATAGAGAGATTGAAACATGAACAATAAATCATGTGCATTCAGGACATTATGGAGTCATTGACTCAATGATTTAAGAATTAACATTTTGAATACACAATAATAGCAAAACAACTACATTGACTAATCCCAACACCAATGGAATCTTGATCTTAAGTCATGTCAAATAATAAAAGTCATTTGGCTCCATTACTAGGCAAATAGCTTAACCGTGTTATGAAACAATCTAGCTACAATTTAAGTTATAAGATGTTCCTTTAATCCGTATTATGTTAATATCAATTGCAAAAAATCAACCATACATTTTCAGTGCCAGCAATCTTGAGAAGAAAACTTGTGAAGCTCCAAACTACAACTTTAATGTGCATAACTAGAATGCTTACTGTACTATTCATCCATTGCAATTGGTTGACCACAAGAAACATAGTAAACTTAACAAAAACACAAAAAATAAGAGGCTTTTTATGACTAAATAAGCCAAGAAAAAACAAAGTTTTAGGTTTTCAAATCACCATCCAAAACAAGATAACGGTTAAAGATGAACAAAATTGTAAGATGTTGTCTCACTCCTCGATACAAGTATTCATGCCCATATTTTGTTATAACAAAAAAAATTAATTACCTTCTAAATAAGGCTTCTATCACACCATGAACATGATGGACAATAATGTCCACATCTTCTTCCTGTACAAAAGTTGCCTCATACGAGGCATATACAATCAATAGACTTCTTTTCAAGAAGCATAATGGAAGTTCACAAAGAAATGATTGACGTAAAAAAATTTAAAGGGTGCTGGCTTTGCAAACATATATAAAAGGGAAAAGCTTTTCATTGGTGCACCAAAAAGCCATCAAAAAACGTAAAGCAACCAGCAGGAGATGGCTGACCTGAGAGGTCCAAGATCATCGTATAACATAAAAGAATGCAATACAAGCACGATTTGTGGGCCCAAGAAGAAAGGTTGTATCAGCGTGATAGAGTCAGAAGTTCAGCACAGTTCAACTATGAAGATATTTGTCCTTGAGATGTGAAGGAGAGTGATGTGGATTGTCAGAGCAGTGCTGGGTTGTTAAAAACAAAGGGGCGTACAATCAAGTGTGCAAGAGTATTCTAAGATATCATCATATTATACTAAGACTAACAGCGAACCTATTCTCAGTAATCAATTAGAAAACATTAACTAAGATGAAATATTGCCATATAGATTGTTGGGGTATATCCTCTAAAGATAGAATTGAAATTTAACACTTAATATTTGTTAGGAAATTCCCAAACGCTGCAAGGAATTTTGAAGGGAAAATGTTATGTTTTCTGAATAAATTGACCAAATTAATGTGCTGAATAATGTCACGCTCTTTATGGACTAATTTACTCTTACAGTAGATTGGAATAAACTTGTAAGTGTACCATGTCATTGTCATGCAATATATTTTTTCCCATATTATCTGACAATAAAATAAGCAAATAAAATTAAGGTTGAAGGATTGGGTAGGTAAAGAGGAAGATTAAAGGTAATTTAAATAAAATTTTCATCACTATCAAAACAAACTAAGAATAAACACATCATAAATATAAAATCTTCATTATGCACGCCATCTAATTTTTCAAAACCTGCAACTTACTCATGCAAATGAATAGCAAATAATGAATAATAATCAAAATAAATTATATGTAGAAGTAATGAGGCAATACCTGCAATCTTTTTAAGGGAAGTATGATGGATAACTTTAAATTTGAGGCATTGTGATAAATGACTAAGTCCAAACAACTTCCCAAAAATAATAACTAGCACCTTGATAAAAATATAAATAGCTCTCTTCATGCATACAGACAGACACACACACGCACAAATGCAAACGAACATGCATGCGCATACATAAATACACATACAAACACATACAGAGACACACAGATATGTAGACTTAAACATAGATATAGACATACATGGATACAATCAGTATACAAACACATACACCCCATACTAGTATAGACACACACATACACACTTATAGAGGTGTCAATAATTGACCAAACTCAACAACCCTATATGAAAAAATCGAGTTTTACTTGACCCAATTAACTTTCGAGTCAGATTCAAGTCAATGTATCTAACCCGTTTAATTTTACAGATTGAGTTTGGGTTGACCCAATAACTCAAAATTAACCTCATTTTAACCCACCAACCTGAGATTAACCTGAATTTTATCCAATTTTGACCTGCGAACTCGATTTTGACTAGAATTTGACACAAATTATATGTCTAAATAAGTGAATCAGTCAGTCGAAGTTTGGGTTGGGGTTAGAGTTTTCAACCGGTATAATATTTAGGTTTAGTTTAGTTAGCAAATTTCGAGTCAAACTCGAACCCGACCCTTTAACCCGAATTGACACTCATACACACTTATAAACAATACACATGCACATACATACATATATACATATAAATAGACATACAAACATAAACCTACATACAAACAAGCATAACAAAAAAAAAAAAACATAACTTTCGGACACCTATCAAGATAAGGCGCAAAACTCATCGATCATGAACCACCTTATTTCATTATAACAACGCAAAAGATGGATAATGGGGGCAAGCTCTTGGTCAAACCAAGAGTGGGAGAAGAGAGAGAGAATGAGAGAGGGAGAGAGGAGGAAAAAGAAAGTCGAGTGGGTGAGACCAAACCAAGTTTGCACCTCATGTGAGACAAAGAAAATCGAGCACAATTTTGAGCAGGATGTAGAGGCAAACACAGCACACCTATACTACACATGCTGAGCTGACTGCATGGAGCAATCACACGCGGAACTACCGGCTATTGAAGCCCTATTAAGTAAAAGCTTGGGCTAAGGGTGTGCATCTTTTAGTTAAATTCATAAAACTGAATCGATCCAAACCGAATTTTCTAATTCAATTCGATTTTATTTTATTTTATTTTTTTATTTCGATTTTGAATTTGATAATATTTGATTATCGATTTTTAATTGATTTTAAATTATCTTAATCCGATTAAACTAAAAATAACTAATAAATTAATTTTTTTCATTTTCTTTCTAGAAATTTTCTCTCAATTAGGGGTAAAAAGTCGAGTTTTGACTTAATCAGCTAAGCTTGTTTAAACCCTATTAAGCTCGAGCTCGAGTCAAGCTCGACTCGAGATCAATTACAAGGCTCGAGCCCGACTCGATTTAAAGAAAGTCAAACTCGAGCTCGACTCGAATGCTCGAGCTCGTTTCAAAAGCTCGAACTCATTTAAAAAGCTTGATA